>CAWUFW010013213.1:0-489514 GCA_963921515.1 Calotriton arnoldi
ACTGTTTTGATGTAACTTTAATTTTTTTGCAGTTCTGTATTGCTAAACTCGAAGTGCTTTACATCAGCACCAACAAGGACGTCTTCATTTATTTTTTGGTAGGCACGGACGATTACGTGATTTGCCCAGAAACACAGGATGTTGAGCCGATGCTGAGACTCAAACCTGCTTCCACAGCTCCAAAGTTGGCATCTCTAGCCATTACGCCACAACCTCTTGCGCAAGAACCAAGGCATTTTCAATATTATATACAACAAAGCCATAGTTGTATGTATGCATGTAGTATATTTATCTTATGCAACTAATAACCTTTGACAAAGCCAATAGTCCTGGTTTGTTGTAGGTGCAATGTTACTTATGTGGAGGCAATAACCGAAGCAGCGAAATACCAGTCGGGCGGCACATTATGCTGAGCACAGATTTTTAGCAAAAATGTTTTAAGCCACACCCTTAATTATATCAGCCACGCCCCTTTGAGAGACCCCCCAAGTTTTTTTATCCCACTTAAAGCCCTGCATAATAGCAATAGTTTAACTTTTATCTGAAACCCTACGCCGCCGTCAATAACATGTTGAGTTACTTCAAGTGTCTGGGAATGCACCCTGCATTCAGACAACTAACTCCTCATTCTCACTTTCATGCTCACCCTGCACTCACAACGATCACAATGCACTCACACTGATCACCATGCACTCACACCATTCACCCGCTCACCCTGCACTCACAGTGATCACTCTGCACTCACAATGCACTTGCGCTGTTCACCCTGTACCTCACCCTGCAGTCACACGAGCACACTACTCACCCTGCACTCATGTGATACTTCACTCACCTGTCCCCCTCACTGCTCAATCTGCAATCTCTCTCAAACGAGCCCATTACTAACCATGCATTCATTCGTCCCACTCTGCATTTACATCCGCACCCAAATTCATATGGTCACCTCACTCACCCTGCAGTCACTCCTCTTACCCTACTCTCACACTGTCGCATCACTCACCATGCACTCACATGGGCACTCCTGCCACCCACACAGCGCAGAGGGTTAATATGCCTGCTACTAAGAACGTGTACCATGCAGATCACAGAACTGAGTGGAAGTAAACTATGAGTAGCACTATCAAAAAATGAAATGTTTGTCAGAAAGGTGCTATAGAGCGATGAGGTGCATTGTTGGTGAGTGGTACTGAGGGGAATCATGGAGAAGGAGGAAATGGGGGAGGGGGCGCCAAAAAAGACTGTTGCACCGTGTGCGGCCAGTGCTAGGGCCAGCCCTGGCTGGGAGTGTTAGCCCCCCCTTAACCCCTTCCCTGCGGGGGTAATTCCCCCACGGTGCGGGGGGGCGGGGGGTGAGCGCGGCGCCGCGGTGCTCATGACGAGACCAGCTCGTCATGAGTCACGGTGGAGCTGTGCTCATGACGAGCTGGTCTCGTCACGAACCCGCCCACTGATTAATTCGCCCGCACAGGCGGGGAATCAATCGCGCGTGGGCGGAGCGCAGCCGTTATGACGAGACCAGCTCAACATGAGCACAGCTCCACCGTGACTCATAACGAGCTGGTCTCGTCACGAGCACCGAAGGGGTTAATTCGGGTATAGTTGCGGCCTTGGTACATGCCCACACCCAAAGCGCACAGGGGCAGGGGTCTGGTGTCTAGTAGCACTTTACAAAAGCCCTTATTAAAATAAACTAATAACATATAATTCTACATTTGACAATATACAACCTAAAGCTGTGCTTACACAGATGTAAAACCCTCAAGTTAATTAATTAAAAAACTAATATCTGCCAGAGAGTTTCAAAATTGGAGCAAGGTACACACATTTCACCGTACTAATGTGGCATTTCCTCTGTTGCTTATTTTTAAATGAGTGATAAGCCTGTCCTGAATACAAGTTAGAGAGAAAACAACTCGTACAACAAGGGCTCAAAGTAAAATAATACGAAAATAGAAGACCAAGCGTTTCAGGTCACATGCACTGTTTTTATCATCCTTTTTACGGACTGCCACTTCCAATCATACCATTTCTTTTCATTTGTAAATTGATGATTTACTTTAACAATTGACATGAGCGAATCGACATACGGTGCCTTTTAACCCTGTATGAATGAGATGGCCCCTCGGCTTTAGCAAGGCCGGACTGGGAACCAAAACCGGCCCTGGCAAACTGCTCGGCCGGCCCCCAGGAGGGGGGAGCGGGGTGCGGCCGAGCTGTTTGCTACCGCCGGTTTCGGCCGATTTTGTTACAGGGGGGCGAAATTGCCGGCCCCCGGTAAGAAAAACGGCCCCCAGGGGGCCCAAAACCGGCCGCCACCCTAGCGGCCCACCGGGGAAATGCTTGGTGCCCGCTACGGCCAGTCCGGCCCTGGGCTTTAGAGCAGAAAGATGCATTTTCAACAGCAGCTTTGCTCGGAGCGCTGCTGCTTCTGCCTGCTAAAGCCGAGGCTCGCCTCTCCTGCGGTGGGCGGGGCTGCCGTGGGCTCGTCCGACCTCCGGAGTCTGCCGAAGAGCAGGGGATACACGATCCCCTGGGGATACCAAATATTACACAACACCTGTATGACCGTTCTCTTTTCTATGTCCCTTACAATGAGGCTATAGAAAGCAAATCGACCTATTTACTTACTGGGAAACATATAATAGGACAAACCCTTCCATTAGGTATTTTAAGTAAGTTCCCTAGGCTCTCAAACTTGCATTGGCCAGTATTTTGGGGGCACTTTCTATTTTATGGCCTACAGCACGAAACATTGCTGAGGCCTATTGGATTTGCCAATGCTTGTTAATAAATATGACTGTGCACTACTTTCTTCCCCTTGAGCAACGCAGTGCATCAACTATGGTTGCTGCACTATGTTGGGCAAAAAACTAATACATCTACCTCTTCATGCGTTTTGCTGCAGTGTTGAAAATGCAAGATCTTTCACATTACACACAAACTTTAGAGACTTTTAGAAAACTGGGGGTGAACCAGAGGGCCCTAGTATGCTGCAACAGTCTCACGCAAGTACAATGGTGAATGAAGATTCTCAGAGGCACACCAGGGAACACAAGAGGGTGGAGGGAGAAAGGGAGGTAAGAGTGCAGAGATCTACAGAAAGTGTATGATTAGTTTAGCTGACGTTTGAAACATTGGCACTGGAGGTTGATAACCCTATGAGGGTCTTCTGTGTGCCTCATGTCTCATATAATGTGTAAATTCTGGAGATGGATGCTAAGGAAGGTAAATGTATATGTGCACAGCTCCCAGGACCATAAAGACGTGAAGTACAAAAGGAATGATCGGCTGTGATTTTAAGCCCTAGGTAACGACACTGGGTGCGTGACAAGAGTTCCTGCTACTGGCTTTGCTGAGTATGACTGGTCTGGTTTGAAGGTGACCCTCGTCAGGAACAGTAAAGGATATGGGTAATGACGAGTGCCTTGTTCCCAACACTGGTGATGGATGTGTGTAAGGGGATTGTGGCTTACCTCTGTGCTCAGAACCACTGATGTACAAAATAATGTGAGAGGACACCTGCTTCAGAAAAAAGTGGTACAATTCTGCCAATACACAATACCACAAACTATATTTCGGTACCATAAAAAAACTTTCAACCATGAAATAAAACCAAACTCTCCTTTTTTCAGTAACCTTAATAGGAAAACAGTGGTCATTGCCAGTGATCAAGCGTTACCCACGTATGCTGTTGCAGTGTGGCCCAATGAACACTGTCTTGCCCAGGTGTGCAGTTTAACCCAGAAATCTAGACCTTCAGTGGAAGTACAGTTGCAAAGTGGATGCTGATGATGACACAGATGCCTTGTTCCAAGGAGTGGCAGCCTGTTGGGGATCAAACTCGAGATGAAAAGATTGACAGAATGGTACCCACAGGTTGGAGTAAAGAGGTTGCAAACTGCCCTCTGAGGCCGTTGGCGATTGACAAAGAAAACCAAAAGTGTGTATCATAAGTAAAGCACCAGATAAGGGCTTGGGGGCACAAACAAACTTATGCATAGAATTATTATCTATGATTTTTATACTGTTCACATTAATTTGTGATGCTATCTTTAGTTGGCTCCAAATTATGTTTATATGTATAAACCAATATTTCTTAATTTGAATGCAAATGTCACTGGAATTTGTCTTGCTACCAACATTTAATATTAATACAAGATATTTTTCTTGGCAGTCTGCAGACAAATTACTCTTGGGTAAGCACATTTTGCCTTATATTCTTAGATCTACAGACAGCCAGGTGTTTTATTAGTATATGCTGTTTCCATAGGACTCTCCATCCGGAGGCATTTACTGCATATAGGGGTGAAAGGTCTCCCAAGATAACCCAGGGCCGGTCCTAGGATATGTGGGGCCCCGGGCAGAATAGGAACATGTGAGGCCCCTAAGCAGATACGACGCCGGATCGGATCGGGCCGGCTAAGAAAGTTATTTTTTTCCCTTTAAATTAAAATTACCCTTTGCCCCCACAGTTAACAGCTAACAACCATTGACAAAACGCAGCCGCGGCCGACTCATGCCGGCCGCGACTGGGTTTTGTCAATGGTTGTTAGCAGTTTAAGCTAAATGAGTAACTACAATAAATGATTTTACTTTCACCTTGTTGTTTTGACCAAAAAGTAGCTCCTTCACACACACTTGCATAGAATCACAACTGCAATGCAGGACCATTGCTCTTTGTGCTCTGCAGAGAGGCCATATTTTGAATGGTCATGTAATCTGAACACCTATTTGACCCACAGACAGGCACAGTGTGAAAGTTGTACTGCCTGCAGCCTCAACTCCAAAGTGCTCAACTGTAGCCTGTTATAAACACCTGGAGGCGACTCAGTACAAAGGGTGCATCATCCAAGAGTAATATGCTGTGAAATAAAATACACAAACACACATGCTGGAAATAGCTAGCACTCTTGGGGAATGCAAGATTCAGTAAAGCATGAGAAATATAAACAGGAACAAAATTACTGCCATGGATTACCCTAACAGCAGGACCACTGGAATTATGTGGCAGGAGAGGGTTAAATTATGTGGCAGGGTGAGTAAATTATGTGGCAAGAAAAGGCAAATTATGCGGCATAACCCGGCACATTTTGAAATAGTATTACTTCATTTTTTTGCCATTTTTAAACTTGGTAACACTGTTTGGGCACTGGTTGCACCCCATTAGTAACAATTTAACACCCAAATTTAGTAGTGGGAAACAGAAAGTTGACTATTCCAGCTTTTCAAAGGGCCTTCCCACATGCGGCAAGACGTGTCGCTGCATTTTAAGTAACTTTTGAACTGTTTGAGATAGAAAGCAATTTTGTTGTTAAAATCTGTAGATTATGCAGCAGCTGATGGATTATGTGGCAAATGCGTCAAATGTATAATTATGCAGAAATCGCCGCCACCGCACAATCGCATAATTCCAGTGGGCCCTGTCTAACATGCAGCATCAGACTGGGACAGAAAATAGGCCTCTGTACCAAACTAAAAGGGGCCCCCATTAGGGAGTTAGCTAGCTAGAAAAGTGTCCCATGTTTGCAAACTAGCGCAGTTTTCAACTTGTAAGCACATGCTGTATAATTTTTTTGTAAGGTATGGAAGGACTGCACTGATTTGAGTTTGCTGCAGGCAATGATTGCTTTATTATCATAAAAATCAACAGTAAAAACCGGCTCACTTGACCATAAAGCAGGTCAATAACTAGCCAAAACAAGCATTGGCATAGCCAATAGGTCTCGCCTTTGGGACCTTATAAGTGTTTAGCCATGCAACAGTTAATGTTGTTGCACCAAGGATATTGTGCTGCATAACTAAATACTTATAAGGTCCCAAAAGCGAGACCTGTTGGCTATGCCAATGCTTGTTGCAAGAAACCCTAACACGACCCTAATGCTAACTATAGTCCTTAATTAATTTTAATGAAATTTCATTGAATTAAGTAATCCTAATCTAACCATGATGCTAACCATAAACTATTCCTAAATTAAATATAAATGGACATAACCTTATAGCTAGCCAAAACATTTAATCAATTTAAATTGCATTGATGTAACCCCTCAATTAAAATAAATCACACAGAATGAAATGAAATGCTGATAAACTCACCCTTTTTGATGTAGTGTTAGCCTCAACAGTGATCATTACATTGTAGTGCCTCCGGTGGAGTGGCACCTCAATGTAGTGGATCTGAGATGGGGTGCACATGCAGTAATTCCCATGTCAACCCTTTTTATTCTGTGCAGCGCTATAGAAATACCAAATGCATACACTGCATTTTGCCTTTGGAGTTCAAGCGAACACTATTCCACATTTGTGCAGAGACTGATTATTAGTTCTTCCGTGCCTACTAGTCCTAGACTGGTTTCTGTTGCATTGTGGTCTTTGTAGTCCAGCATTCATAATGGAAAACAAACTAGACAAGCATTTGCAATGCAATTGGTCTTGCACTACTGAAAGTTTGAGCTATTGGCATTGCAAATAATAATGCAACGCCAATAGTTCAAACTTTCAGTAATGTGAGACCAATTGCATTGCAAATGCTCGTTTTAAAAGGTTACATGTCTTGAATGGCTCAGGAGATCGCAGCAAGGGAAATGGTCAAGAATGGAGGAGGAGTGGGGAGATGAGGGTCGGACAGGACAGCAAGTTTTATCATCAATGATTGGGGCTGGAAGAAGAACGAGCTGCTGTGCGCGCTCTTAAAGGCAATACATTGCTTTGCCAATGTGAAAGAAATGAAAATAAAAGCAGCGAAGTTAAAGGTGCGCTTAAAGTGAATGCTCGCTGTGCTTGGTTTTTGCTCATTGTAACATTCATTAACAAAACCAAAAGCATAGAGAGCAGCCAAAGCATAGAGAGCAGCCAAAGCATAGAGAGCAGCCAAAGCATAGGGAGCAGCCAAAGCATATAGAGAGCAGCCAAAGCATAGGGAGCAGCCAAAGCATAGAGAGCAGCCAAAGCATAGATGGCAGCCAAAGCATAGGGAGCAGCCAAAGCATAGAGAGCAGCCAAAGCATAGGGAGCAGCCAAAGCATAGAGAGCAGCCAAAGCATAGAGAGCAGCTGTCCCAATTTAGGAGAATTTTTTTCTCTATTTTACATGTTTGCCCTCTACAACATCCCTCATTGGTTTTCATAAAGCCGGCACGACTATAATGCTGCTAAAAGAATACTTTTGGGCCTAATGACGAGGCTGCACCAACCCCACGGCTTTAATCGTACTCCCCAGCTTTAAAAAAAAAAGCGCGCCTCGCGTGGCAGCAGGGGGGAGGGGGGCCTGCCGATTGCCTTGCGGGAGCCAGCGGCGATAATTGATACCATATGGCGCTGCCGCTCGCTCCCGCAAGGCAATCGCCACACGTGCACGCGTTGCCATTGAAGGCAATGGAACGCGTGCACGTTTTTGGGGAATAAAGGGAACCGATGGCTAAAGGTCTCCTCCTATGCAGCGCATGCGCGCTGTGTAGGCGAGACCTAAAAACGGCCTACATACTGACCTGAGAGCAGGACTTTAAGTGGGTTGAAAAAAACCTGTCATTGCCTCCAGATAAATATTACAACAAGTAAAATTACACCTAGAACAAGCCAGTACTATTGGCTTTGTCAGTGGTTGTTAGTTGCATAAGATGAATAAGCAGCATCTACGGCTTCCTTGTATATAATATTGAAAATGCTCCAGTTCTGACATGATGAGACTGTGAAAGAACTATAACGAGTCTCACTGAAGTTACATTAAAGGTAGCGAAGGGTGGCACTGATGCAGAGTTAAGATTTGTTTTTCCCTCTGAGGGTGAGGGCAAAAATGGAGAGCGGGCCCGTCTCATCACCTGTTTTTCAGAACTTTCATTCATTGAGCAGACACTGGATCAATGTTTTAGCAGGCAAAGTTAAGGACATGAATATAGGGCCCCTTTTCATTGTCCATTTTAATTTACTACCGGGTCTAAGACTTGAGTGACCCAGCAGACTTTAAACCCTGCTCCATCCAATTTTGCATGCGGATTCTGCTCCTCTGCGTGCACCTCTTGTCTCAATGCCGCGCACACACATATCTGCCCCCCCACTGTATTCCATTTGTCTTGCCCCTTTTATTCCCCTCTCTGCTCCCTTTCCACTTGTCCTTGGTGAGCAGTTTCCATTGTGATGCGCCGCCATCGCCACTCTATCCTTTGCTGTGCTCCTGCAGGATATTCTGTCTTTTATTCATACAGGGGCAGGGCCACTTCACAGGCAAGGGCACTCAAATTACCTGTCTGATTGCTGTCATCAACATGCAGATGCAGCCATTAGGCCCACAGAGACGGGACAGCAGGGGAGATTGACATAAAAAAGAAAAATATAAACTCTCAGGGGCCCCTGGGCCTCGGAACTTCGGATCTCTTTAAAGGTGCGAGGCCCCATGGCTGCGAGCAGGCGCGGGGCCCTGGGCAGCTGCCCACGCTGCCCATGCCTAGCGCCGGCCCTGATAATAGCTATATCTTAGGCAACGAATGAGTAATTTAAGGAGAAACGTAATAAGAATATGTTTAGTGAGTGGTAGGAGATGGCCCAGCAACGAATCAGCTAATTTCAGCACGCATTCTTTCGTTAATTATTCCCTCTCCTGTCTCCAAGAGGTAAGGGATTGCTGTTTAAGAATCACCCATCTGTAATGCGTGCTTTTCTAGCAGCAACTCTGCTCGGAGCGCTGCTGCTTCTGCCTGCTGGAGCCGAGGTTCTCCACTCCTGAGGTGGGCGGGCCTGCTCATGGGCTCGTCCGAGAGGTCCAATAAGCAAGAACTCCGGAGACGGCCGAAGCCAGGGGATACACGATCCCGTGGGGATAGCAAATATTACACAGTGACAACACCTGCAATATGCTCAGGGTGGTTGTGGTGAACTTGCATATTCACAGAGTCATGGACATCAGTTAAGTGGAGGGGGACTCGAATTGTACATACTTTAACCAGCGCTCTTGTGTGTTGGGGATGTTTCCTGGGCTCAAACACCATAATTTAAACTTATTTCGCGAGTGAACGTTGCTGTGTTTTCTACATGCTTGTGCGAGCTGCTGTGTGACATCAAGCCCAAATTGGAAATCAAACTCCACGAGCCATACCGCGTGCAGGCTGTGGAAGTCGGTGGAGCCTATTTGCTCTGAGGCGCAGGCTCTACTCACATCAGAAACTGTCATTACGAGGGCACATAATTCCCTGCTGAGTAGTCTTAGGCTGGTTAGAGTTTCATTCTAGAGGAGGTTGATGCACTGTTCTGTCTCCTTCACACAAAGTGATTGCGTCATCAACGTCTGGGAAAAGTATTCAACGTGATTCAACAGTATGATGACATTGGATACCGCTTTTGTGTCATCATGAGAGTTAGAGGAAAAGCCCTTAAGGTGACATATCCTATGCTGGATTTCAAGAGTATTTTTTTGGGGTGGTATTGGAAGGTTTCAACTTAAATAACCATCACCAGATTCGTCTTCATAATTGCTCCAAGTCTTTGACTGCATTCATAACAATGTAAGGCACTTACCAACTTACCAGGAAGCCGTTTGGTTTATAATCTGTGGCCAGTGTCTTCCAGAGAATAATGAGTGACGTGGTCAAGGGCTTGGACAATGTCATTTATTTCCAAGAAGACATACTGGTGTTTGGTGATAGTGTGGGAAGCCACAATATTGCATTGAAACACACATTGAATAGACTTTCAGACTCTGGTTTAAATTGTCGGAAAGAGAAGTGTGTTTTTTTGGTGAATGAGGTTGAGTTTTTGGGACACACTCTGCTGAGGGTGTCAAACCAAAGAAGGGTTTGCTTGTGGCTATAAAGTTGGCATCTACATCCCAAGATAAGGACCAATTGCAATCTTTCCTTGGGCTGATTGAGTGCTGTTCTAAGTTTGTCAGGATTTTGCAAGCAAAACTGAATGCTTGAAAGTTTTTTGAGAAAGGTTGTCAATGATTTGTGGAGTGAGGATCAACAAAAATGTTTTCATAATATTAAAGAGGAGGTGTGCAATGCTGGGATCTTGGTTCCTTACGACACAAAGAGAAAGACGATTGTGACCGTTCATGCAAGTGCCACTGGCATATGTGCAGTATTGTCATAGATGTATGGTTCTTCTGAGAAAACTGTTGCCTTTGTCTCACGCTGTCTGACTATGACAGAGCGTCATTATTCTGTAACTGAGAGGGAGGCTGTTCAAAATCAGGTTTCTGGTTGGCAGAGGTATGCACCCTGTCCAAGCAGAAGCCACAATCCTAGTCAGGGGAAGCTAGATCCACACTAATAGATAACCACTGCTCACCCTCTAGTAGCTTGGTACAGAGCAGTCATGTTTATCTAAGGAGGCAATGTGTGAAGTATTTGTACAACCCACACACACACAGAGTAACACAATGAATACACAACAAAAAGACTCCACACATGCTTATAAAAATAGATTATTATATATAAAAAAACAAGACCAAAATAAAAAACATCCAATGTATAGAAGTTGAGATATTGTATTTTAAAAGAACAAATGCAGTAAAGCGCTTAGAAGCAAGTGACGCTAAAAGGTTACTTCAGGTCGTGCTGGACTGGAGCAAAGTTAATGTTCAGGCCGACCCCATGGAAGCGCAAGCCTGCTAAAGGACCCACGCAGGCCAGAGTGAACAAAGGTCCTTTCCTGGTAGTAAGCAAAGAGATGCGTCGATCTACTCCACGCAGTGAAGGCGATGCATCAGTTCTGAAAACGGGTGCCGGAGTTGAGAGGCGTCAAGCGATGTGCTGGATCTGCCATGCAGTCGAGGGGATGCGTTAATCCCAGCAAGCTGTCGCCGTGGCCGATGCGTCGATCAAGGGAGGCAAATCGCCGGTTTGGATGGGATGTGCCGATTTTACTCCTGCATTCGGGTCGATGCGCCGATTCTGTTACACACAGACAGGAAATGCATCAAAATCCATGTTGCAAGTATCTGGGCCACATCCAGTGAGCCAGGCGCAGGTGCAGGGGAGAGACTTTGATATCCCTGAGTCTCAAGCAACAGGAAGCAAGCCAACAAGCCCTTGGAGGGAAGGCAGAGTCCAGCTCTCCTTCAGCAGAGTCAGAGAGCAGCAGGCAGCAGGGCAACAAACAGAAAAACAGGCCTTCCAGATCAGCAGTCTAGTTGAGTCCTTTAAGCAGCACATCTGTCCTTCTGACAGAGGTTCAGTTCAAGATCTAGAAGTGTCTGATTTGGTAGAGTCAGAGCCTAAGTACTTATACCCAAATGCACCTTTGATGTGGGGGTGACTTCAAAGCAGCCCTTTGAAGTGCCCAAGTATCCCTTTCAACCCAGTCCTGTCTGCCAGACTATCTATGGGGGATAATCAGTCCTTTGTGTGGGGACAGGACACTGCCTATTCAAGTGAAGTGTAAGCACCTCCCTTCCATCCTGCCCAGCAGCAGCAGCCCGTGCATGTAAATGTGGTGGGGCGGTGGGGCCGGGTTAGGGGGGATTCAGCATACGACCATGAAGGAAAATTAAATAATTAATTTCCCCTCATCGTCATCTGTTGAAATCCCCCACCCCACCGCCCCACTGCTCTTACCTGCACGGGACTCTGCTGCCGCCCAGACAAGGCCATCAGAATGCAGATGTGTGTAGATGGGTACTCAGACATACCTATCCTTCCTGTGTTGTGGCTGTCTAGAGGGAATGCACAAAGTGTAGCTGCCATCCACCCCAGACGTGTACTGGAGAAAGGCTGTCGTACACACAGAGCAGTAACTGCAGAGTAATGTCCACTTTCTAAGACAGCAATGTCCTCTCTGATCAAGAATTTCAGCTTAAAAGTGTATCAAGGAATTCCCATGCTAACCTATGAGAGGAGTAGGCCTCCCAGTAGTGAAAAATGAAATAGGCTGTTTGTCACTTCCAGGGCATAAAAGTACATGCCCTTAACGGCGGCCCCCACCAACCCCCCACCCGTTAGGGCAGAGGGGCATCGCCCCCCTGCTGCCAGTGCAGCAAAATTGAATTACCATTTTATTTTTCGCTGCTCTCAGCCCGAGCAGTGTTTGGGGGCGGGCCAGCTGCTGACTGGCAGCAGGGTAGTGGAGCTCTTTGGCTGGCTGTCTTGCGACGGCCAGCCTGACATGTGCAGTGTAAACCGCTCTGCCTAGCTGTCTTGGACAACTGGGTGGAGAGCAGGCACAGGCCCCCTCTGCCTTCTGGAACGTTGAGGCAGCTCGCTCCAGGCAATCCTGGTGCTGCTTATCTGCAGCATGAAAGCAGTGTCGGAATTTGGAGAGGGGAGGTGGCTGAGGCTTCAGGAGGACTCGTGCTGACTGCAATCCAGACGAAAAAGGTAAGTTTGTTTTTCATTTTATTTTTACCTTTTTCGCCCACTGATGGGCACTATGAGAAACTTGCATAGCCTTCAGCCTTAATTCCAGAGCTCTCAGTCATAGCCCGTTATAAAATCTGTTAACGAGCCATGATTGAGAGCTTAGGAATGTGAGTCGAAAGGCATTGTGATTTAGCACATTGCCTGCCACTGAGCTTGCCCACTGGCTCAACGACTCTCCATTTTTGAGGGTCACCTACCGCCACTGCATGTCCTACCTTTTACTTACATAGCACCATGCTCTTAGTGCTACCTAGGGCCTACCTTGAGGTGACTGATATGTAATAAAAGGGAACTTTAAGGCTTGGCAAGTAGTTTTAAATGCCAAGTGGAAGTGGCAGTAAATTGCACACACAGGCACTGCAGTGGCAGGCCTAAGGTAGGTTTTGAAAGGCTACTTCTGTGGGTGGCACAATCAGTGCTGCAGCCCGCTAGTAGCATTTAACTTACAGGCCCTGGGTATATGGTATACCACCAAAAATGTCAGTCAGGTATGTGAGAAGTTGGCCTGGCATATGCTGTCCACTAATTATAGTGGGCACCTTGCACCAGTCCAAACAACCCCTTATTGGAGATAGGTTAAAGACAACCTTTATTGAAAACTATCCTAGTGGTAGCTATGGAGAGCAGCCTTCAGGCTAAGTCTTGAAGGAATGTAAAGCAGCTTGTTTTACCAGTCTATAATCTCTTGAGTGACCAAATGAAAGAGCACCACACCAGGTATATATTCAAAATATATGTATTTATGGCTAAACACACCCCTCTAGTCTCTTTATGAGGCTAGAGTTCGAAGTACACAAGTTATAAGTTATTTAAACACAGTAATAGCACAAATACACGTTTGGGCCCTAGGGGCGTACCAAACCATATACCAATAAAGTTGTATAAGAACCATGACTGAGCTAGACACTAGGCCTAGAGCCTCTAGAAGTGCTTGGACCTCAAGGAACCACCCAAGGTAGTGACACAGGGGACCCACGGGGGACGCGTGCAGTGTAAATACACAACCGCGAGACGCCGTTAACTTCTATGGAGAAAGTCGCGATCAGGAAATTAAAGAAAAGGGACACTTAAAGGAGGACTTGGAGCAAACCCTTTGAGAACTAGGTCGTTCTAGAGTCTCTACCCACGGGAGCACCGGAGTACTCGTGTTACCTCACCCAGGAAGCCGGGTGCATAGGTGCCTTTCGGGGTCGGGTTTCGTCGTCGATTTGAATGGCGATTTGCTGCAAAGTGCTGCTGGCGACCAAGTGGAAGGTGTCCGGGTGGATCCAAGAGTGGATCGGAGATCTGAAGAACCTGAAAGCAGAGGGGACAGAGTCTGGGTCACTAGCCAGTGACCAGGAAGGCGATGAGCAGATGCCCACCGATGTCGAGTGCTTCAGGTAGGTTGACGGTCGTCTTGACTCTTCAGCCACGAGGTCCGGGAGGCGTTGTCGGCGACCAGGAGCAGGATTCGGGCTGGTACACGATGTCTGTCGAGTGCTGAGGTGTCGGCGACCGGATTGGACCCAACAAGCCTTGGCAGCGGCAAGTCTCGATGTAGATGAAGAATGACGATGATGCAGACCAGCAAGGTCTGAGGAACTCACCCAGCAAGGGTAAGTGAGGGCAAGCCTGGAGCAACCAGGGAGCCCAAGAAGAAAAGGATTGGCCTTCGTGAAGGGCTACTAGCCAACGGGCTAGCGACCGCGAAGGAGCCTCGAGACGGTGCACCTGGAGCTGGCTCACAGGACACTCGTGGAGTGGAGGCCAGTGATCTTCGGTGCAGTTGGTGCTGGAGGCTAGGGCTACTCGGAGCCCAAAGCACGACTTCGTGGGAGACCCAGAAGAGGATGAACTAGCAAATGCGTGCGGTGTCCAGGGGTCACGGTTCCACGTTACCCACGACAGCTACGGGCCTCAGCTTTGCTGGGGACTCAGGGCAGCCTCGTGGAAGTCTGGAAATCCACCTCTGGTGATGCAAAGACTTCGGCGTCCGACGGGAGCTTCGGCGATGCAGACCGGACAATTGCTTCTTTGGTGCCTGCCAAGCAGGGGAGTCACTCCTTGACCCCAAGGGAGATTCTTCTGTCCTCTAGTCTTTAGTAGAGCGTCGAAGGTCCAGGATTCAGTGTCAGAGTTTCGTCCAGGGATAATCTAAAGTCCTAAGGACTGGGTTCCTATACTTATACTAAGTTTAGGGGTTGGACTACTCTGTGGCCCCACCTATGGGTGAGTCAGGGCAGAGGGGTGGCTACACCCCTTTCCCTTTGTCCAGTTCGCGCCAAAGCAGGAGTTGCAAGCCCCTGATCCGGTTTGAACCGGGGTATGCACAGGGACACCAAGTGTGCCCCCAGTGCAGGACTTCAAAGCACCCGAAAGTGCTCCCGCCCAGCCCCAATACACACTATCCTGTCTGGGGAGGTGGTCACACCTCCCTGGGACAGGAAACCTATTGTCCAGGCCTCCCCTGCCGGAGTTTCGTCCAGCAGCAGGAGGCCAGACTTGTGTCTGTGGCAGCAGCATCCATTTTGTGATGCCAGGGCTTTAGAAAGAAGTTACCGGCCAGGCCAGGGTTAACATGTCTCTCCCTCTAGAAGGGTGGAATGCTACCCCCGCCGCCAGAATTGGCGGGGGGGGGGTAGTATTCCAAGATGTTTGACACCAAACACGACATGTTTCGGTGCAGCCATTCCAAAGTTAGCATTTAACGCGAGGTTATAATGCGCTTAAGAGTATATGGTCAGGCTGCACTACAAACTGCATCAGAGAAGGGTCTCCGAACGCTGCAGAGGGGCCCTGCTCATGCAGGGGCACCCTCTCACATAGGAACCACGCACTCTGCCTTCAGGATTGATAAGGCCTGCCATAGGAGTGACTTATAGGTTTATATGTGTGTATGTATATAGTGATATAGGTAACCTATATCACAGTAAGGGTGCATGCACCACCTTACCCAGGCTGCAGTAGCAGACCTGTGGTGTCAGTTTGGATGGCCTTCCAGGGGTGGCACAATACATGCTGCAGCCCCTGGTAGGCCTCTGAGGTACCTATGCCCTGGGTACATAGTATACCATATACTAGGGACTTATAAGGGCACTCCAGATTCCAATCAGAGATGTGCCTAAGGCACATGGAAACCATTTTACAGAGAAAGCAGATAGACTGGGGCCCTGAATAGCAGGATCCCAGTCCAACTAAGTCATAAACCAGCAAAACACCATAAGAAAAAAGTGGGGGCAACCATATAGTCAGATTCCACCTTCCTACAAGGTATACACCAATTACACACATGTTTAAGGAAGAAGCTCATGCACTTTAGCACTGATTAGCAGTGGTAAAATGCTCAGAATCCTAAGGCCAACAAAAAGAGTTCTGCAAAAAGAGGAGGAGGAGGGCAAAAGGTTTTGGGTGACCCTTCAGAGAGGGACATTTTCCAACAGAGTCACTTAGCTCAGCGTGGGGGGTGGAATATTTTAGGACGTATGTGTGGGGATGTCAGATATTTCTTCACACCGATCACAAGCCCCTGAGGAAAATCTTGTCTCCAGGTGGAGCTGGAAAGGTTCAGCAAGACTTGTCAGTTTGGCCTCACAATTACAAAAATAGAATTACGCTATTGACTACATACCAGGGTGGAGAAATGTTCAAGCAGATTGTTTGTCTCGTATGCTGTTGGATTGGAAATGTATGGATGAGGAAGGTGTGGTTCAGAGTGAGAGGGAAGGAGCAGTGGCAAGTGTGGGTGATGTTGTTCACTGGAGTCATTGAGCTGTTAGTGACTCAAAGTGGACGTTTGCGATGAGTAATAATGAGGTGTTGAAAGCAGTTTTGGAGATGATCAGGAAGGGTGGGAGAAGAGAGAGTATGTTGCCCAGTACGTTAAGGCCTTATGGTAAATTTTTGGATGAATTGACTGTAGTGGCTGGTAAGGGGATAATGCGAGGTGATAACATTGTATTTCCTATTTATGTATGTAGAGATTGTTTGAGATAGCACATGACATTTGGGTCAAACTGTTATCAAGAAGGGATTGAGGATGGAATTCTGGTGGCCGGGGATGGATAGTGATGTGTTATCTTGAGTGGAACGTTGTGATGTGTGCGGAGTGTGAAAAAAGACTTAAAGTTGGTTCTCAGGCAGATTTAGGCAGTCTTTGTGATCCTGGGCAGGTTTGGCATAGTGTCTGCATTGATTTTATTGCTCCCATGTCTGGTATTGACTGTGGAAGGACATTTGCTATTGTAATGGTGCATATCCATTCAAAATGGTTGATGGTAAGATTCACGTCTGAGATTTCTGCGAGAACTACCATAAGTGCTTTACAAGAGGTCTTTCGGGAGGACGATTTTCCAGTTGCCCTCATAACTGACAATGGTACACAGTTAGCTTCCCAGGATATGAAGGAATTCCTGTCCAACTGTGGTTTTAAACATTCATGCACGGTGTTGTACAATCCCCAGGCCAACGGTATTGTTAAGAGGACAAATCTCATGGTCAGGGGTGCCATACAGTTGTCGATAGGCAACAGATTGGATGATGAAGAAATAGTCTCTGATTTGGTTTGGGCATATCCCACTACGGAGACTACAGCCATGGGATGTGTCCCTTTTTGTGCAATGGGAAGAAGGAAGCCCACTACCAAGCTCCTTCCTTCTTGGTAAAAGATTTGATCAAAGGAAGGAGTTTTTCAATTAATGAAGATCAACTAGAGAGTTATTCTCGGTGTTTCACAGCTATCAGAGATAGGATTTTACCTGGTGATTGGGTCAAGGTACGTTCAGGTGAAGGGGTTGAGCAAGTTCTCTGGGCCTTGTG
Organism: Calotriton arnoldi; assembly: GCA_963921515.1. NCBI lineage: Eukaryota > Metazoa > Chordata > Amphibia > Caudata > Salamandridae > Calotriton > Calotriton arnoldi. The sequence continues at coordinate 17,144 of CAWUFW010013213.1, forward strand.
AGGTGAAAAAAGTACTTCGGTGGCATATGGTTTTGGTTAATTGCGAGCGGTGGAACCTGAAGAGGGTTGCAAAGTATGACATTCATGGGTGTGTGGAAAGAAGAGACAACATAGATGGAGGGTGGAATGGTTTTATGTTGATGAAGGATGAAGAGGTAGTAAATGGAACAGGAAGGGACACCACCCAGCACAGTGCTGCTCCAGGTGGTGACAATTTGGGTGTGAATGGAAATTATGTGGAAAGTGGTAATGGTAGTGGTAATGCCAACAGGATGGAAAAGACTCCTAGAGTAAGGAGACCTCCAAGCTATCTACAAGAGTTTGTAAGATGAGTCTCAATAATCTATTAGCTTGTGTTCTTTTCAGTTATCATTTTTGTCATTTATTCCAGGTTTTATATTGCTATTATTTGTATCTTTTATTGAGAAGGGTGAAAAGATATGTTGTGATCGCCTCTCGAGTGTCACTTTAAGAATAGAATGTTCCATGTAGTCAAATTCCGATGTTATTTTGTTTGTGTGTGTATGTTCCATCCATCTGCAGTTGCTCGGTGACTGGTGGATGGAGCTCCATGTTTAAGATTTTGCTATGAAATAAATACAGGACTTCATTTACAGAACTTTATATATGCCTCATTACGACAGCAACCTATTTTTGAGTCTCAAACACTGCAGTTCGCAAAATGGATGCATTACCAACTTCTAAAACGTGATTGTGAACCGTTATGCGATTTATCAATGTTTAATTGAAAATTTACTGGCTCTCGAGGTGGGGGTGGTAATCCATGGGACCCCTTTCCCTTTGTGAATTAAAAAAAAAGTTTATTGAGTCGAAAGTAGTGGTCCTGGGGACCACTGGCAAGTCCCAAACAAACTGTAAAAATATAGTTAAAAAAAACAGGCTGCATTTTAAAAAAAAATACTTTATTTAAATTTGACTACAGACCTGGTGGGCAGCTAACAGTGGTCTGCTAATTGCGGTCCAATCAGAGTAAGTCACAATTTGCGACCTATCTCATTAATATTCATGAGGTAAGTCAGATTGAGACCCACTCTGAACAGGAATGTTGCTAACCGACTTTTTCGTTCATAGGCTGGTTTGCAAAATTCAATACTGGTCGCAAAAAGAATGGTCGCAATTTGCAACCAGTATTTTGCGACCAGTGTTTTGTACAGCAAGACTCATACAGCTAAACTGCAACTGAACTGATGTGTCTTCATTAGTTCCTAACAAAGCAATGGATCCGATTCAATACCTTATTCCTCATGCCAAATGCATGAGGTTCTCTGTGATCAGCACACTTCTACCTGCCGATGATGATGACACCTTTTTAAGCGGACCTTACTCCTAAGATGAACCTCCCAAAAAAAAACCTCTTGTCTTCCTGGCGAATACAAAGATTTAGTGGGCAGAACATTGTAAGTACAAGACTCCTACCTTTCAATCTCTCTTTGTTAACACCTCTGCCTCAAAACAAATCTCTTGAGATTCAGACTAATACTGAAAATTAACTTGCTTTGAGAATTGTTTGGTTTACATCTAAATTATATCTTCATTATTTAATTGTTGGCTGGAACTTTTTAACATATGAGCATAGATTCCACCTTAACTTTGTGCAACATCTCCTTTCTCTGTTGCACTAGGTCTTTCAAGATGGCTTCCGGCACCATCAGCACTGTCCAACAAAATCTCATAAAATAAAAATACTGATCTCTGATGTGTGGTTATTAGTTGCAATCTGCAGAACAATAGAACTTAGTTGAAGATAAATGGACTGGTTGGTTTGAGTATTTTGTGGGAGATTTTCCAAGTGTAGTGGGTGTCATTTGGCATGTATAATACAAGGTGAAAGAGCAAGGCCATACAGGCATTTGTATGCGAAGCACAGGAATTTAAATTTGATTCATATTCTAAGGAGACATTGGATATATTTCAATGTCAGGGAATGGACTCTCTATTTTTAGGCTGATTGTTGTTATATTATGTTAGGTTAGGTTATGTTGTGTTGGATTATGTTATGTTTACTTGTAGAGCATGCAAATCACCCGAATGGGTTTCCTGGCACTTATCAGGAGAAACTGCTTATTGGAAGAGCTAGGTTTTCAGTTTCTTTTGGAATGCTAGAACAGTGCTAGCAGCTCTGATGTGAGTGGGATAATGTTCCAGGCTTTAGTTGCAAGGCATGAAAAGATGCAACCTCCCAATCTGACTCTTCCGATGTGAAGGTCAGAGTCAAGCAGAAGGCTGGTGGAGAGAAGGTGTCTGGCAAGGGTGTGAAAGCTGATGCAGCTGTTCGGGTATGCATGTCCTAGGTTGTGCATTGCTTTGAGTGTGTGTGACTAGTTTGAAAAGGGAGCATTTGTGGATGACGAGCCAATGGAGGCCTTTGAGATGACTTGATATGTGGGTGCCCAGTGGGAGATTGAGTATAAATCTGACCACTGCGTTCTGGATGACCTGGAGCCTCTTGGTGAGCTGAGCAGCGATTCACACTTAAGGTGGATTTCTGTAGTCTAGCTTCCTGATAATTAGAACTTTGGTGATTATTACAATGGATGTTGAGAGGAAGCCATCTGAAGATTCTCCTGAGGATCTTGAGGAAGTGGAATAAGGAGGATACAACTGAGTTAACCTGACTGTGCATTGAGATATGGCTAACCATCGCAATCCCTAGGATCCTAGCCTGGTTTGATGTTGGTGGGGGTTGGGTTCTAGTTCTGATAGCCACCAGGCCAAGGGCCAGAGTGAGGTGTCTTTTCCAAAGAGTACCACCTCTGTCTTATCCAAGTTGAGCTTCAGACAGTTGGACTTCATTCAGAGGACAACTCTGAATGAAGTCAATAAATTGTCCTGCAGTCGATAACTTTGCCTGGGTTCTGAGAGTGTCAACTGAGAGTGAGAGGATGAGCTGTGTGTCGTTGGTGTACAAGACGTGGTTGAGGCCACGGGTACAGATAATGTTGGCATGTGAGGCCATGTAGATATTGAAATGCATGGAGCTGAGAGCCCCGGAGGATGTGGCAGATCAGGTTGGAGGGTTCAGAGGTGTAGGGAGCCAGGCTGACTGCCTGCATGTGGCCTGAATGGAAGGAACTGATCCACTGAAGAGCCAATGTGCTAATTCCTGTCTTGTGGAGGCATTGGATGAGGCTAGGGCAGGAGATGATGTCGAAACCCACAGAGAGGTTAAGGAGGATGAGGGTGGTGGTGTCACCCTGGTCCATGATGAGACAGATGCCATCGGTAGCGGAAAGTTGGATCTGTAGTTTGCCGGTGTGTTCGGATCACCTGCAGGCTTTTTCAGTAGCAGCAGGATGATGGTGTGTTTCCATGTGTCTAGGAAGGTAGCGGCGGTGAGAGTCGTTAAGGATCTGGGTGAGAGCAGTGCAGATGAGTTCAAGTCCTTTGGTGAAAGTAAATTTTTTTTTGTTTGAGTTATTTTTGCTGTTGTCGATCTGGTTGGCCAGGGCTGAGCACTTGGTGGCCCTGAGTTGCTGTTGGTAGTGTCGGAGGGCTGATTTAAAGGTCTGTCGTGGGTGAATTTCCATCAGCACTCCAGCTGTTTGCAGTGGCGTTTGGGGTGGTGCAATTCATCAGTGTACCTGCTTGCTAGAGGTCTGGTACAAGAAGTGGTGGTGGTTTTGAGTGGGGCCAGGGTGTCCGTGCAGGAGGTGATCCAGTTGTTGAAGCTTTCGATGGATCAGGAGAGACCTCCTTCGTGCTTTGAATGGTGGATTTGAAGTTCTATGGTCCAAATTTCCTTGGAGATTACGCTTCAGTTGCATCTGGTGATTTTGGTGGGTAAGGTGTAGGTCGAATTGAATAAGAGCGTAGTCGGTCTACAGGAGAGGGGTGGGCTTGTCCACTGTGATGTCGGAGAAGTTGGTGAAGAATTTTCTTGCGCCAGGGCTGTAGCAAATCATTTTGCTTCATCTGCAAAATTACCAAGAGTCCTTCCTCAAAATGACTATAACAACAACCCTTCTCCATCATCTCACAGTGCTTTTTCCCCGAGAGTCAAATCCCGTCCTTGGATCTCAAGAGCCAGAGCTTGCCATTTATCGTTATTGCCACAGCCAATCCTTGATCTTTATTGCCAGACCTTCACCCAGTTCTTGTGCTTTAACTGACTTTTACTCCTTGGGTTTCATCTCAGGAGTCAAAGACAATTACTGTGCTTAATCCATAGAGCCACAGCTAATTGCTTTGATTTTCCAGGGAGCCCTGGCCAGCGTTTATCCTATATCTCTGTTGTCAACCAATTTTTGCCATTTATCTCCTAAACCAGAGATAACCCTTGCTCTTCATCCATAGAGCAACAGTCATTATATCTTAGCTACAGACAATTTACAGGCTTTATCCCTAGAGCTGTCTTGTAACTGTTGTGTCTGCAGCCAGAGCCAATTATTATCCTTTTATTCTTTGAGTTTAAAGCTACTGCAATCCTTATGATTTATCTGCGAGTCCCAACCAATCCCGCTCCTTTATCTACAATGCCAGAGCTCTTGCCCTTTAACCCTAAATCCATAGCTATTTATTGTGCTATAATGTCAGAAGCACTGCTAATTTATGGCCGTAATCCATAGAGCCACATCTAGAACCTGCGTGATGCGCCTCCGTGTTTGAGCCTTAGAGCCACAGCCAATCATTGTGCTTTATCTGTAGAGCCCCAGCCTATGCCTGCCCTTTATCTAGAACACCAGAGCCAACCTTTGCCTTTTCAACCCTACTGCCACAGCCATTTGTTGTCCTTGATGTTCAGAGGCAAAGCCAATTTACTTTTTTTAACCGTAGCTCTACATCCAGAGGTTATCCTGTTACCAGTCTGGTCACATTTCTTACCTGTTACCAGTAGGGTTACATTTCTTACCATTTATGCTTCGAGCCAGAGCCACTACGTGTGCTCCATCCCTGGACCCACACCCAGATCATATTCCTTACCCGTAGAGGAACAGGAAGGCTTTGTGATTCATCCAAAGAGCCAACTTCAGTCTTTCTCTACCTTCCTCACAATTTGTCACACCATAATTACATGGACATCGATTCATCAAAATGCCAGGGGTAGCGGAAGTGACATCACATGCCATGTGACCCCCTCCTGATGTCACAGGAAGTGACATCACACAAACTTTGGCCTGGTGACATCACAGGAAGTGACATCACCTGCCCTTTGGCCCAGCCCGATGATGTCACAGGAAGTGACATCGCAAGGCATTTGACCTGATGACATCACAGGAAGTGACATCACATGACCTTTGGGCCCCATGAAATCAAAGGAAGCAACATTGCATGACCTTAGACATGGAGCTATCACAGGAAGTGATGCATCTAACTTTTGGTTACTTACATCACACACAGAGCCTGGAAAACCTCTACAGATACAAAAGAAGTACCCTATAAATAGACATACTTCAAATCCTATTGTACATGCAGCTACAAACATTGCTTCGGGCAGTATCTTCAGATATACAATTAGGATAATGTAGCATTGATTAAGAACCTATCAAATAGTGTTTAGCAATGGAAAGTAGGCTAGTCAAGTTTAAATCAGCCATTATCAATATCAAATAACATAAAATGGGAAGGTTGATGGGCCTATAATGTTCAAAACAAGTTCACTTTATCATTTGTTTTAGAAACTAAGAGTACCATATAATTAAGTCTCAATCTTGGAACGTAGATAACAGTGCGGTTTAAGGCAGGTCAAGTTCTCCCAGCAACGTCCTTACCATGACATGGTATAGGTACTTCTAAACCTGTGGAGCCATGAACCTTTCCAGGTTTACTATCATTAATTTCTTTTACAGAAAACATGCACATCACTGGTACAGTACTTGTGTTGAGCAATAATATGCTTGTTCTGCATTAGCATACCTTACCAGCAACAAACATCCAATCTAACAGCCAAGATGCCCAAAGGCATGAATGCATGCTTTAGAAATGCAGATGTTACAGTCCACATTTAAAAATTACTCCATTAATCACTGCTCCTAAAGCAAAACTTTCCACATTTAAAAAATCTATCACACACACATACAGAGACAATGAATTATACATCTGTAAATCAGTGTGTAGAAAATGTTGCATTAGGCAAAGGAGACTACCGGGTGTAGGATTCACATGTCAGGCATACTGGTAGGTACTTTTTAAAAGTGCTTATTCTGAAGAAGCACAAACTCAGGTTTCAGAACATAACACAGTGGTTAGGGTTGACTTTAATTATAAGAATGTATTTCTACTCAAACAAACCTTTCTTAGCAACATTGGGATAGAAAGACTGTGGAAAAAACATAACTTTCTGACCTGTACCATGCAGCTTGCATGCAAATCTTGGATGGCAGTTTATAGCTCACTGTGCTAGATTACGAATGTAACATCATTCAATCAAATATGATTTGTAAAGTGCTGCTTATCACCCCTGAGAGCATCCAAGCATGGAGGGGGTTGGGGGATGCTGTTGTTGGCCTGAATCAGTCAAAGAGCCAGGTCTTCAGGTCTTTCTTGAACTCTTGCAGGGTGTACAGGGCTGTATCTGATTCGGTCGCTGGCTGAGAAATTAGGGTCAAGAGTGTGTCCAGCGCTGTGTGCGGGATTGGTGACCAGTTGGGAAGAGTCCCATGATTTCCATGCTTTCGAGTAGGTTGATTGTGTTGGTGTTGTTGGGGTCTTCCAGGTGGAAGTTGAGGTCCTCGAGGAAGAGGAAATCTTTGGAGTTGATGGCTAGTGGGGTGGTGAATTTAGTGATGGCCTCGCAAAAGGCGGGGCATGGACCCCGGGGGAGGGGGTCTGTAGGCGAGGGTGCCACTGACCTTTGTTTTGCAGTTGGTGTTGATCTGGAAATTGAGGTGTTCCATGATGGGGGTGTCGGCGGTGGCTGTGTGGCTGTGCAGTTGATGGACTCTTTGTGGATGATGTCTATTCAACCACCTTGTATGTTTGTGCGGTCCCAGGGAATTATCTTGTATCCGTGTGGTGTGGCGGTGGTGATGTTAGGCGCTGATGCCAGGTTGAGTCACGTCTTGGTGTGGAAGACAATGTCCGGAGTGAGGCAGGTGATGGTGTCCCAGATTTCGCTGGTGTGCTTGCAGAGTGATCGGATGTTGATCAGTTGGCATTTGAGTTGATCTGTGGAGGTGGCGGTAGACGGGTGAGTGTTCTGTGTTGCAGTGGATTGGACAGTGTTGGCAGAAGAAAGGTTCTGCTGTTGTTCACAGGGAGTCGAGGTTGCAGTTGTCGTTGTGTTGACCGTGGTTGAGGGCTAGAAGTTTGGTGCATGTGTATCTGTTGATGGGATTGGGACCAGGGGTCCTGGCGCTGGGCTCAGTCCTGTGCGGACATACTTTCCTTTGGCGCTTCGGAGACACGATTGCTGTGCCGCTGCGGACTCCATTAAAAATGTTGCCTGGGAGGGGGGCGGGGCGATGGGCAGAGTAAGTGGGAGGGGGGATGCAGGTGAGGGAAACAGCTGAGAGGCAGTGGTGAAACAGCGGTGAAGCATGGGGGGAGGGAGAGCGTGGAATTGGGTCAGCGAGATATGGGAGAGAAGGGAATCCGTGGAGAAGGCGAGTTAAGGGGAAATCTGTGGAACAACGAGTTAAAAGGGGGGACTCTGTGGAAGGACAAAGGCGATTAGAGAGGAATCTGTGGAGAGAAAAAATGAGATGAGAGGAGAATCTGTGGAGAAAAAAAGCGAAGATTAGAGGGGAAACTGTGGAGGGAAAGGCGAAGATTAGGGAGGAACTTGTGGAGATAAAAGGCGAAGAATAGAGGGGAATCTGTTAAGAGAAAAAACGTAAGTGGGAGTTGGGAAGCGGACGAGGGAAACAGCTGGGAGGGAGAGCGGGAAAGGAGCAGTGAAGCACGTGGGAGGGAGAGCATGGATTTGGGGCAGTGAGATATGGGAAAGAAGGGAATCTGTGGAGAAGACGAGTTAAGGCGGAATCTGTGGAAAATCAATCTAAAAAGGGGGGAATCTGTGGAGGGAAAAACATGATTAAAGAGGAATCTGTGGGGAGAACAATCGAGATCAGAATCCTTCGAGAGAAAAGGCAAGGATTAGAAGGGAACCTGTAAAGATAAAAAGCGAGGATTAGGGGGAATTGTGGAGAGAAAAGTGTAGATTAGTTGGTAATCTGTGGAGAGAAAAAGCGAAGATTATCGGGAATCTGTGGAGAGAAAAAACGAGATGAGAGGGGAATCTGTGGAGGGAAAAAGCAAAGATTAGAGGGGAATTTGTGATGGGAAAAAGCAAAGATTAGAGGGGAATCTGTGGAGAGAAAAGCGAAGATTAGAGGGGAATCTGGGGAGCAAAAAGGCGAGATGTAAGGGGGGAGAGTGTGTGGATCTGCTGGAGATGTGAGCAGCAGAGGAGAGTTGGCCCGGGGACTTGATCAATTACGCAAAGATGCGGCCTCCATTAAGTAGGTTACCCGGGAGGGTGGCGGAGCACTGGGTGGGATAAGTGAGAGCGGGCGAGGGAAACAGCTGAGAGGGAGAACGGGAAAAGAGCGGTGAAGCACAGGGGAGGGAAAGCATGGAATTGGGGCAGCGATATATGGTAGAGAAGGAAATCTGTGGAAAAGACGAGTTGAGGGGGAATCTGTGGAAAAATGAGTTTTAAAAAGCGGCGAATCTGTGTAGGGAAAAACGAGATTAGAGTGGAATCTTTGGAGAGAAAAACGAGATGAGAGGGAATTCTGTGGAGAGAAAAAGCAAAGATTAGAGGGGAAATTGTGGAGAGAAAAAACGAGATGAGAGGGTATCTGTGGAGAGAAAAAGCGAAGAGTAGAAGGGAATCTGTGGAGAGAAAAAGCAAAGATTAGAGGGGAAACTGTGGAGGGAAAGGGAAGATTAGAGGGGAATCTGTGGAGAGAAAAGCAAAGAGAAAAGGGGAATCTGTGGAGAAAAAAAGCAAAGATTAGAGGGGAATCTGTGGAGAGAAAAAGTGAAAGTTAGAAGGGAATTAATGGAGAGAAAAAGCGCAGATTAGAGAGGATTCTGGGGAGAGAGAAAGTGAAGATTTGAGGGGAATCTGTGGCGAGAAAAAAGGAGATGAGAGGAGATCTGTGGAGAGAAAAAGCGAAGATTTAGAGAAGAATCTGTGGAGAGAAAAGCGAAGATTAAAGGGGAATCTGTGGAGAGAAAAAGCAAAGATTAGAGGGCAATCTGTGGCGAGAAAAAACGAGATGAGAGGGGATCTGTGGAGAGAAAAAGCGAAGATTTAGAGAAGAATCTGTGGAGAGAAAAAGCGAAGATTAGAGGGGAATCTGGGGAGAAAAAAGTCGAGATATAAGGGGGTAGAGTGCACAGACCTGCTGCAGCAGGGGAGAGCTGGCCCGGAGAACGCAACAACAGAATTTCTGTGACAAAAGCAGTAACCCACTGAGCTATCACCATAAAAAATGTTTCTAGATATGCAGGGTACACGTGCCTTACAGCAGGCATACTAATCCTCTGCGCTACCTTAGATAAGTGAAAATTGCCACTTGACAAAACTCACCTCTCTCTCCAGCAGGTACATTACTAAATCACCAGAGTTAACTTGACACTTTTATTGTTGCCCAAAAACTCCTGAATATACAAGGAACTTTGCAGTGCTTTTAAAACTGCTGCACTGCTACAAAACCAACCCCACTAACAAAACCTGCCCCCATCCTTCCAGCCTCCTGGGGAAACTCCCACCCATCGGCCAATGTCCGGTACAGCTGTTCCGGCCTTGGTGGTGTTCAAAACAGACAATGTCTTGTTGGCCAGTCCACCAGCACTTACTGACTGGCGTTCGCATGCTGTGGCTACATAGATGCAGTGTTCAACATAAAACTATGGCAATTGATGTGTTATGCACATAACCTAAACGATGGCTAGACCACTATAAGGGTTGAACCTGAAATGTGTGCTCATTAACAATAATTTCTGAAGTTTTGCCAGGCATTTGAAAATTTTGTGTCAACTCCAATAAAAGATAATCTTATCTTTACTTGTTGCTTATGTTAGAGGTTTGCCTAGAGTCCGCAGCTCACAGGAGTCACAACGACCGGCACCACCACAAGGGGAGTCAGAGAGTCCAGACTCTAGTCAAGTCGATGTGACGACTCAGTCAGTCTCACTCTCACACAACCTCACCTGCCCTGTGGCCCGCCCAAGGTCCTACCAGCCGACTCAGTCAGAGAGTGACAATTAAGTGGAGCAAGTCACTCACAGCCCGGTCCCGAAATTGTGTTGATTCTAGTCAGTCGCTTTAGAGTCTTGACACCCAGCACCCACGCAACAGGCACGAGTCCTACTCTTCTCCGAAGCCGCGCCACGTCAGCGCAGCTTTTACTGCGGCGAGGTGGCTGGCCAATAATTTTATGCTTCTAGCTTCAGCACGTGTAGTTAGTCACTGTCCTATCACGCCCATCCATGCTGCGCGTGCTTCGCGCTCATTCTCATTCGCTCAGTTTCCTGGCCCAGGCCCGCAGCAGATACATACAAAGTATCAAATCAAGGACTGCTCCGGCTAACCCAGGGTCACCATAGCAACGAGTGAGATGAGTTCTTTCCCCCACCCAGGTCCACCTTGCAGGCCATCTTGATGTCTCTGCAGGCAGAGCTTCAGCACAGCAGAACAATCAAGTGCAGCTCACACTGCAGCTGATTTTATGCCACCAGAGGACTTGCCAAGGTTGACAAACAAACAGGGGTCGCAAGCAAGGTGGCAGAGGCCGCAACAGGTGGCTTAGGGGTCGTAGTTGCGACCCCTGGTGACCCCTAATATTCCGTCCATGGATAATTGATAATGCTTCTTTGCATTATGTCTCAAGATTCTGTCGATGGTCGCTTCTAACTGCTTCCTATTTCTTTTCCAGGACTGGGGTCCCCTATAATTCACCCGGATTTGAAGGAGCTTACGGTAAGCAAAGGGGGACCAGTGTCTTTCTACTGTATTGGGAACCAGAGCGTGACATGGGTCAATTCTGAAAAATGGAGGAAGGGACGTGTCAGCGGTACACCAACAAACAGAAGCGTCAGTATTCTCAAAGCAGCAGCCTCGGACACTGGCACGTACACATGTGTATACCCTAACAGCAGCTCTGCTGAACAGGCATCAGTGCACATCTACGTCAAAGGTACATATGAAGCGTAAACAAATACCCATAGTGTTGATGCCTGTGATGCACGGCACAGGAGTGTAAAAATTGATGTTTTACTTCTATGCATGCCTGTAAATTATGATTGTTTTCCAAAGACTATTAAATGATAAACAAAGTGTTTTTAAAGCTGTTTTGTGCATGGTATTTCAGAATTTTTCATTCAAACGTTTCTAATCTAAACGCAGTTGGCAGTTATGCTTTAGTTACGCTTTGGATATGTTACAAACTGTGTTTGTTAGGATTGCGTTTTCTGGGCTGCCTGGATTTTTATCTGGGAATTCTTGCCCAATAGCTTAACTTGAGCTAAAGCGAATGCCAAATAAGGAAATGCCGAACTGTTAGAATGCTCATCATTTTTGATTCATTCAATGATCTTACAGTTTTCAAGCATTTAAATTCAAGACTCAAAAATATAGTTCAAAACACAACTTCGAAGTTCAGATTATGTCAATTGGAATTTTGAGGGACGAGTCGAAATGGTGAATGCTTATTTTCTTTGGCCTTATTGAATTTCAAATTTGTGTTTCTTGAACTGCAATGCAAAACTACACTGCAAGTCATTTGGAATTCCGAAAACTGTTCTAACTTCAAAAGGTTTTCAGTGTTCGCCCACCTCTTGTCCCTTCAAGCATGCATCTCCCCTTTGAATAGTAATCCTAGTGCTGTCATTTCATTGTAGATTTGCTTTCTTTTGTTAGATCCAAAGGTTCCTTGGCTAATCCAGGATTGGCCTATTTCTGCCAGCGAGGGCATGGATGTGCTCTTCCGCTGCCGGCCAACAGATCCATCAGTGAGTAATGTCACGCTGGTGCGGGATGGAAAACACCTGGTGCCACCCGAGTCCATGTCATTCGACCCTCACCAGGGAATAACTTTGCACAAGGTGCGGACTGATCAAAAAGGAGACTACGCATGTGAAGGTTTCATGTATGGGGAGAGGAGAAAATCAGACATTTTTGACCTTCTAGTGAACGGTAAGAGCTCCACCTGTACAGAGAGTAAGGCAGGTATGTATTGCACAGCATGTCATGACAGACGTCTGTACTGAACATGAATAAACGCATTGTATAATAACTTCAAGAGGAGCCCACCTCATCTCTTAGAAATCTATCTCGGATATTTCACAAACTGCAACACAGTGTGGTAAACCGGTATCTGCTATGACTTTAGAGGATTATTACTGAATATCCCGTATGCCTTCATATAGACCAATCCATTCACTCTTCCTATTGCACACTTTTTAGAGACTGTTTACAATGCACTTAAATGTCTAAATGAGCACATCGCCTTCACAGATAGGAGATGTGGCGCCATTACCCGGGAGGTGTCAACCCATTGCCACACTGACCCACCCACTGACAATGTTTGCATACCTGCGGGCGCTCGCAAGTGCTATTTTCTGTTATGCCTGTTCCCGCCTCCCCTTTGACACCCTCTCCAGCCCTAAGTCCCCCTTTATACTTAAAGTGCTTTTTGGTATGCCGAGAGGCTGTCCCTGGGGGAGCTCAGCCTTTCCTCGCCTAGGTGATTTAGCCACCACAGACCACTTGATGGCAGGTCCTTAGCACTCTGCATCACATGCACTTGAGTCATAGTGCATGCAGAGTTTGCATAGCTATATGGGACTATGCTTTGAAGATTTTTGTACCACCTGCCTGTATTTCTACCAGGTTGCATCCCTTGATGTTTAGTGATTCTTCTGCTGGCACTGTGTTGTTTAAATATCAATAAGTAAAAGTTGCAGAAAAATAAATAAATGATGTCTAAATGATTATAGCTGGCATTGATCTTGTGTTTGCATTGATCCGGCCTTCTGAAGATCCTAGTGCAAAGTAGGTAAAATGTTTTGTGGTTGCTGACCACATGTTTGGGAATGTTCTAGATGACCCAGATTTTTAGTGACGTGGTAGAAGTTGAGGATGGCAGTTATGGTAGTTTAGCAGTTAATGAACAGAAGTTAACTGACAGCAGCATTACATCGAGTTACCCCAGTGTCACATGTGAGGGTAGGAGAGCCTGTAGAAATGTGGTGTCTGTTTTGTAAAAGATGGGCAGTTGTTTCTACTGCTGTGACAATGTTCCTGGGCCTCTTGGGTCCTGAGCTTGGCAAAAGTGTTTGAATAAGACCAACAGAGTCCACCGGAACTGTTCAAGTACAAGTTGGGTGTAAAAAAAGACCTCAAATGTTCATTCCTCTGTCATTTATCCAGGTGTTCTTCATGATCCTCCAATAGTGAAAATGAAATCCATTGGCCATGTGCGGATTGTGGGCGAGGAATTCAGCGTCTGCTGTGAAACGGTCAACTCCGTCCCATCCATTGTGGAGTGGAATCACACAAGCAAACATGTAAAAATGCTTGTTTATTCTTTTAACATTTCACAGCAATGAGCCAGACACCGTGCAGTACTCTTAAATGAATATCAAAACTTCAATGCAAATTTAGTCTAACTAGTCTAGATAATTTATTGAAAATAAACGCAGTGGTTCTAGAATACAACACGTAATAATGAGGCATGCCACACTGTTTTGAACTACTCTCTTTACTGCTTTGTGTTCGGGTTTGCACAAGTTACAATTCCAGTGTGTAAAACATGAGCACACACCCCTGGCCGTTCAGGGACCACTCTTTGGAATAAACTGAAACTAATCCCTGGTGTAGAATTTAGACCCATGTTGTCCAGGAAATACTTCAAACCCAATTGAAGCAAGCATTGGCATAGCCAATAGGTCTCGCCTTTGGGACCTTATAAGTGTTTAGCCAGAGATATTGGCAATGTTTTTAAGGTATGTTGTAGAGCAATGTAGCTGCTGTGTTTGGTACTGTAAAGTTTGTGTGCAAGTTGTGCTTAGTGTAGTGACGTAAGGGCACTGGCATGGTGTGGAATGTAGTGGTGAGTTGTGATATGATGTGTGTTTGTGGGATGTATGTGTGTATATATCATAACAGACTTTGAGATTACAATGCTGAGTACCTCACATATTTCTTTATTTAATGATATACCTTTAGAAATGAAATCTACTGAGAAAATAAAAATTATTGTGATTTGTCAGGCTGGACACGAGATAGCAAGGAATAAACATTAACAGGCAGTAGGGCACCCTATAAGGTACTGTACATCTCAGGGCCCCATCTTTCCCCCAAATGTTGTATTATTATTTGAGCATTTGTGTTGCGCACTGCAAATATTTCTGTTATCCGCAGTGATTTTGTAGCATGGTAACTCATATGAATGTGTTCGCTCTGCAAGCAGGCTATAACATTATATAACAAAAATTGAAATTCATAAATTACGTTTTTTAATTAAATCTCATAACTAATTTGGAAAGAACATTAATACTCCAGAACACATTACATGATTCCATTCAATGCATTTTTATTGAAGAGCTAAGTTATTTTTATTGTGCTACGATTATTTAAGCTCCTTAACAGATATGTTTCAATAACTTTGTGATGTTTTCCTTTAAAATATTTTGCAGTGGCCATAGTCATGACTTAAAATGTCCCACAGGGCCACGCATAAGCCTGCTCCCTAGCCAGATCGTGAAGACCTAAGAACCCAGAGAAGGCACTCGTTCACAGGAATGGTATTCACCAAAAGCAGATGCCCCACACAAAATGGAATCTATTCACAACAGGAAACAGACCAGGGGAGAAAGCCCGCAATCTTTCCTCCTTGTTGTTCACCCTGTGGCCCAGGCACAGATTTGTTTAATGTAATGTCACATCACGTGGGCCTATCCTAGTTTAACACGGACTGAAGTATGTGGCACTGCCGGAAGTGGAAATCCGAGAACCCACGCATTTCCTTGCAGCACTGCTGAAAGCCCTTTACAAAGCCTGACTGATCACCTATCTGCTGCTTATTGCTATATTTGGGTGTTACACTGGTACTAATGAGGTGAATCCAAAGCTCAGACAGTGTTAGCATGTTTACAAAATGGCAAAATAATGAAGTAATACCGTCACAAAATGTGCGGCATTGTGCCTCGTAATTTGCCTTTTCTTGCCACATAATTTACTCAACCCTGCTGCATATTTTGCCCTCCCCTGCCACATAATTCCGGTGGCCCCGATTATTACCCTCTCACACAGTAGGAACCTATTCACGTCGGTCTGTTCTTTTTTTTCATCAGGCTGTACTGCAGAAGTGCAATCACATGCATATTCAATAATTCAGCTGTTGCTATGCAATTAATCTTTTCAGTACTGGCCACAGAGAAAAGCAGTTCATAGCAGACTGCTGCAATGCTAGCGACAGCAAATAGACTAGAGTGGAATATGTATGTGGTCAAACTGTCCGACTCCGCTCCCTCCAGCAGCGTTAAGCAGCATCTTGCACTTTGACGGTGAAAGTGTACGATGCTGCTTAAGGCTGCTGGAGAGACCGGAGACAGTGGCTTGCGCTCCTGTTTGATTAATTACATGAACAGCCCCATGGAGTGTACGGATTGCTGCTTTTTACCAACTTCAACGTACCTCGCCGGCCATGGTATACACACTGGTAATGCTCCGGAAGTGGAAGCATAGTGTGCCATGGTATACACACGGGTAATGCTCCGGAAGTAAAAGCCTAGTGTGCCATGGTATACACACTGTAATGCTCCGGAAGTGGAAGCGTAGTGTGCCATGGTATACACACCGGTAATACTCAAGAAGTAAAAGCCTATTGTACCATGGTATACACCGGTAATGCTCCGGAATTGGAAGCATAGTGTCCATGGTATACACACCGGTAATGCTCCGGAACTGGAAGCGTAGTGTGCCATGGTATACACACGGTAATACTCAGGAAGTAAAAGCCTATTGTACCATGGTATACACCGGTAATGCTCCGGAATTGGAAGCATAGTGTCCATGGTATATACACCTTTAATGCTCCGGAACTGGAAGCGTAGTGTGCTATGGTAAACACACCGGTAATGCTCCGGAAGTGAGGCATTTTTAGTAATCGGAAGTGGAAGCGTAGTGTGCTATGGTAAACACACCGGTAATGCTTCAAAAGTAGAAGCGTAGTGTGCCATAGTATACTCACGGGTAATGCTCCAGAAGTGGACGCGTAGTGTGCTATGGTATACACACGGGTAATGCTCCAGAAGTAAAAGCCTAGTGTGTCATGGTATTCACAGTGGTAATGCTCCGGAAGTGGAAGCGTAGTGTCCATGGTATACACACCAGTAATGCTCCGGAAGTGGAAGCGTAGTGTGCCATGGTATACACACCCGTAATGCTCCGGAAGTGGAAGCATAGTGTCCATGGTATACACCGGTAATGCTCCAAAAGTAGAAGCGTAGTGTGCCATGGTATACTCACGGGTAATGCTCCAGAAGTGGACGCGTAGTGTGCTATGGTATACACACGGGTAATGCTCCAGAAGTAAAAGCCTAGTGTGTCATGGTATTCACAGTGGTAATGCTCCGGAAGTGGAAGCGTAGTGTCCATGGTATACACACCAGTAATGCTCCGGAACTGGAAGCGTAGTGTGCCATGGTATACACACCGGTAATACTCCGGAAGTAAAAGCCTATTGTACCATGGTATACACCGGTAATGCTCCGGAATTGGAAGCATAGTGTCCATGGTATACACACCGGTAATGCTCCGGAACTGGAAGCGTAGTGTGCTATGGTAAACACACCGGTAATGCTTCGGAAGTGAGGCATTTTTAGTAATCGGAAGTGGAAGCGTAGTGTGCTATGGTAAACACACCGGTAATGCTCCAAAAGTAGAAGCGTAGTGTGCCATGGTATACTCACGGGTAATGCTCCGGAAGTGGACGCGTAGTGTGCTATGGTATACACACGGGTAATGCTCCAGAAGTAAAAGCCTAGTGTGCCATGGTATACACAGTGGTAATGCTCCGGAAGTGGAAGCGTAGTGTCCATGGTATACACACCAGTAATGCTCCGGAAGTGGAAGCGTAGTGTGCCATGGTATACACACCGGTAATGCTCCGGAAGTGGAAGCGTCGTGTCCATGGTATACACATGGGTAATGCTCCGGCAGTAAAAGCCTAGTGTGCCATGGTATACGCACCGGTAATGCTCCGGAAGTGGAAGCGTAGTGTGCCATGGTATACACACCGGGGTAATGCTCCGGAATTGGAAGCACAGTGTCCATGGTATACACACCGGTAATGCTCCAGAAATGGAAGCATAGTGTGCCATGGTATACACACCGGTAATACTCCGGAAGTAAAAGCCTAGTGTACCATGGTATGCACCGGTAATGCTCTGGAATTGGAAGCATAGTGTCCATGGTATACACACCGGTAGTGCTCCGGAAGTGGAAGCGTAGTGTGCCATGGTATACACATCAGTAATGCTCTGGAAGTGGAAGCATAGTGTGCCATGGTATACACACGGGTAATGCTCCGGAAGTAAATGCCTAGTGTGCCATGGTATACACACCAGTAATGCTCCTGAAGTGGAAGCGTAGTGTCCATGGTATACACACCGGTAATGCTCCGGAAGTGGAAGCGTAGTGTGCCATGGAATACACACCGGTAATACTCATGAAGTAAAAGTCTATTGTACCATGGTATACACAGGTAATGTTCCGGAATTGGAAGCATAGTGTACACGGTATACACACCGGTAATGCTCCGGAAGTGGAAGCGTAGTGTGCCATGGTATACACACCGGTAATGCTCCGAAATTTAAAGCATAGTGTCCATGGTATACACACCGGTAATGCTCCAAATGTAGAAGCGTAGTGTGCCATGGTATACACACCGGTAATGCTCCAGAAGTGGAAGCATAGTGTGCCATGGTATACACACCGGTAATACTCCGGAAGTAAAAGCCTAGTGTACCATGGTATACACCGGTAATGCTCCGGATTTGGAAGCGTAGTGTCCATGGTATACACACTGGTAATGCTCCAGAAGTGGAAGCGTAGTGTGCCATGGTATACACACCGGTAATGCTCCGGAAGTAAATGCCTAGTGTACCATGGTATACACACCGGTAATGCTCCCGAAGTGGAAGCATAGTGTCCATGGTATACACACCGGTAATGCTCCGGAACTGGAAGCGTAGTGTGCCATGGTAAACACACCGGTAATGCTCCGGAAGTGAGGAATTTTTAGTAATCGGAAGTGGAAGCGTAGTGTGCTATGGTAAACACACCGGCAATGCTCCAAAAGTAGAAGCGTAGTGTGCCATGGTATACACACCGGTAATGCTCCAGAACTGGAAGCGTAGTGTGCCAATGTAAACACACCGGTAATACTCCGGAAGTGAGGCATTTTTAGTAATCGGAAGTGGAAGCGTAGTGTGCTATGGTAAACACACCGGTAATGCTCCTAAAGTAGAAGCGTAGTGTGCCATGGTATACACACGGGTAGTGCTCCGGAATTGGAAGCGTAGTGTGCTATGGTATACACACGGGTAATGCTCCAGAAATAAAAGCCTAGTGTGCCATGGTATACACAGTGGTAATGCTCCGGAAGTGGAAGCGTAGTGTCCATGGTATACACACCAGTAATGGTCCAGAAGTGGAAGCGTAGTGTGCCATGGTATACACACCGGTAATGCTCCGGAAGTGGAAGCGTCGTGTCCATGGTATACACATGGGTAATGCTCCGGCAGTAAAAGCCTAGTGTGCCATGGTATACGCACCGGTAATGCTCCGGAAGTGGAAGCGTAGTGTGCCATGGTATACACACCGGTAATGCTCCGGAATTGGAAGCACAGTGTCCATGGTATACACACCGGTAATGCTCCTGAAGTAAAAGCCTAGTGTACCATGGTATACACCGGTAATGCTCAGAAATTGGAAGCATAGTGTCCATGGTATACACACCGGTAATGCTCCGGAAGTGAGGCATTTTTAGTAATCGGAAGTGGAAGCATAGTGTGCTATGGTAAACACACCGGTAATGCTCCAAAAGTAGAAGCGTAGTGTGCCATGCTATACACACCGGTAATGCTCCAGAAGTGAAAGCGTAGTGTGCCATGGTAAACACACCGGTAATACTGTGGAAGTAAAAGCCTAGCCTAGTGTACCATGGTATACACCGGTAATGCTCCGGAATAGGAAGCATAGTGTGCCATGGTAAACACACCGGTAATACTCCAAAAGTTGAAGCGTAGTGTGGCATGGTATACACACCGGTTAATCTCCAGAAGGGGAAGTCTAGTGTACCATGGTATACACTGGTAATGCTCCGGAATTGGAAGCATAGTGTCCATGCTATACACACCGGTAATGCTCCAGAAGTGAAAGCGTAGTGTGCCATGGTAAACACACCGGTAATACTCTGGAAGTGAAAGCCTAGTGTCCCATGGTATACACCGATAATGCTCCAGAATAGGAAGCATAGTGTGCCATGGTAAACACACCGATAGTACTCTGGAATTAAAAGTCTAGTGTACTATGGTATACACGGGTAATGCTCCGGAATTGGAAGCATAGTGTCCATGGTATACACACCGGTAATGCTCCGGAAGTGGAAGCGTAGTATGCCATGGGATACACACCGATAATGCTCCGGAACTGGAAGCGTAGTGTGCCATGGTAAACACACCGGTAATGCTCTGAAAGTAGAGCATTTCCAGTAATCGGAAGTGGAAGCGTAGTGTGCTATGGTATGCACACCGGTAATGCTTCAGAAGCGTAGTGTGCCATGGTAAACACACCGGTAATGCTCCAGAAGTGGAACCGTAATGTGCCATGATAAACACAACGTTAAGGCTCCAGAAATGGAAATGTAGTGTGCCATGGTAAACACACCGGTAATGTTCCAGAAGTGGAAGCATAGTGTGCCATGGTATACACACCGGTAATGCTCCAAAAGTAGAAGCGTAGTGTGCCATGGTATACACACCAGTAATGCTCCAGAAGTGGAAGCATAGTGTGCCATGGTATACACACCCGTAATACTCCGGAAGTAAAAGCCTAGTGTACCATGGTATACACGGTAATGCTCCGGAATTGGAAGCATAGTGTCCATGGTATACACACCGGTAATGCTCCAGAAGTGGAAGCGTAGTGTGCCATGGTATACACACCGGTAATGTTCCGGAAGTGGAAGCATAATGTGCCATGGTATACACACGGGTAATGCTCCGGAAGTAAATGCCTAGTGTGCCATGGTATACACACCGGTAATGCTCCAGAAGTGGAAGCGTAGTGTCCATGGTATACACACCGGTAATGCTCTGGAAGTGGAAGCGTAGTGTGCCATGGTATACACACCGGTAATACTCAGGAAGTAAAAGCCTATTGTACCATGGTATACACCGGTAATGCTCCGGAAGCATAGTGTCCATGGTATACACACCGGTAATGCTCCTGAACTGGAAGCGTAGTGTGCCATGGTAAACACACCGGTAATGCTCAGGAAGTGAGGCATTTTTAGTAATCGGAAGTGGAAGCGTAGTGTGCTATGGTAAACACACCGGTAATGCTCCAAAAGTAGAAGCGTAGTGTGCCATGGTATACACACCGGTAATGCTCCAGAAGTGGAAGCGTAGTGTGCCATGGTAAACACACCGGTAATACTGTGGAAGTAAAAGCCTAGTGTCCATGGTATACACACCGGTAATGCTCCGGAAGTGGAAGCGTAGTGTGCCATGGTATACACACCGGTAATGCTCCGAAATTTAAAGCATAGTGTCCATGGTATACACACCGGTAATGCTCCAAATGTAGAAGCGTAGTGTGCCATGGTATACACACCGGTAATGCTCCAGAAGTGGAAGCATAGTGTGCCATGGTATACACACCGGTAATACTCCGGAAGTAAAAGCCTAGTGTACCATGGTATACACCGGTAATGCTCCGGATTTGGAAGCGTAGTGTCCATGGTATACACACTGGTAATGCTCCAGAAGTGGAAGCGTAGTGTGCCATGGTATACACACCGGTAATGCTCCGGAAGTAAATGCCTAGTGTACCATGGTATACACACCGGTAATGCTCCCGAAGTGGAAGCATAGTGTCCATGGTATACACACCGGTAATGCTCCGGAACTGGAAGCGTAGTGTGCCATGGTAAACACACCGGTAATGCTCCGGAAGTGAGGAATTTTTAGTAATCGGAAGTGGAAGCGTAGTGTGCTATGGTAAACACACCGGCAATGCTCCAAAAGTAGAAGCGTAGTGTGCCATGGTATACACACCGGTAATGCTCCAGAACTGGAAGCGTAGTGTGCCAATGTAAACACACCGGTAATACTCCGGAAGTGAGGCATTTTTAGTAATCGGAAGTGGAAGCGTAGTGTGCTATGGTAAACACACCGGTAATGCTCCTAAAGTAGAAGCGTAGTGTGCCATGGTATACACACGGGTAGTGCTCCGGAATTGGAAGCGTAGTGTGCTATGGTATACACACGGGTAATGCTCCAGAAATAAAAGCCTAGTGTGCCATGGTATACACAGTGGTAATGCTCCGGAAGTGGAAGCGTAGTGTCCATGGTATACACACCAGTAATGGTCCAGAAGTGGAAGCGTAGTGTGCCATGGTATACACACCGGTAATGCTCCGGAAGTGGAAGCGTCGTGTCCATGGTATACACATGGGTAATGCTCCGGCAGTAAAAGCCTAGTGTGCCATGGTATACGCACCGGTAATGCTCCGGAAGTGGAAGCGTAGTGTGCCATGGTATACACACCGGTAATGCTCCGGAATTGGAAGCACAGTGTCCATGGTATACACACCGGTAATGCTCCGGAAGTAAAAGCCTAGTGTACCATGGTATACACCGGTAATGCTCAGAAATTGGAAGCATAGTGTCCATGGTATACACACCGGTAATGCTCCGGAAGTGAGGCATTTTTAGTAATCGGAAGTGGAAGCATAGTGTGCTATGGTAAACACACCGGTAATGCTCCAAAAGTAGAAGCGTAGTGTGCCATGCTATACACACCGGTAATGCTCCAGAAGTGAAAGCGTAGTGTGCCATGGTAAACACACCGGTAATACTGTGGAAGTAAAAGCCTAGTGTACCATGGTATACACCGGTAATGCTCCGGAATAGGAAGCATAGTGTGCCATGGTAAACACACCGGTAATACTCCAAAAGTTGAAGCGTAGTGTGGCATGGTATACACACCGGTTAATCTCCAGAAGGGGAAGTCTAGTGTACCATGGTATACACTGGTAATGCTCCGGAATTGGAAGCATAGTGTCCATGCTATACACACCGGTAATGCTCCAGAAGTGAAAGCGTAGTGTGCCATGGTAAACACACCGGTAATACTCTGGAAGTAAAAGCCTAGTGTCCCATGGTATACACCGATAATGCTCCAGAATAGGAAGCATAGTGTGCCATGGTAAACACACCGATAGTACTCTGGAATTAAAAGTCTAGTGTACTATGGTATACACGGGTAATGCTCCGGAATTGGAAGCATAGTGTCCATGGTATACACACCGGTAATGCTCCGGAAGTGGAAGCGTAGTATGCCATGGTATACACACCGATAATGCTCCGGAACTGGAAGCGTAGTGTGCCATGGTAAACACACCGGTAATGCTCTGAAAGTGGAGCATTTCCAGTAATCGGAAGTGGAAGCGTAGTGTGCTATGGTATGCACACCGGTAATGCTTCAGAAGCGTAGTGTGCCATGGTAAACACACCGGTAATGCTCCAGAAGTGGAACCGTAATGTGCCATGATAAACACAACGTTAAGGCTCCAGAAATGGAAATGTAGTGTGCCATGGTAAACACACCGGTAATGTTCCAGAAGTGGAAGCATAGTGTGCCATGGTATACACACCGGTAATGCTCCAAAAGTAGAAGCGTAGTGTGCCATGGTATACACACTAGTAATGATCCAGAAGTGGAAGCATAGTGTGCCATGGTATACACACCGGTAATACTCCGGAAGTAAAAGCCTAGTGTACCATGGTATACACGGTAATGCTCCGGAATTGGAAGCATAGTGTCCATGGTATACACACCGGTAATGCTCCAGAAGTGGAAGCGTAGTGTGCCATGGTATACACACCGGTAATGTTCCGGAAGTGGAAGCATAATGTGCCATGGTATACACACGGGTAATGCTCCGGAAGTAAATGCCTAGTGTGCCATGGTATACACACCGGTAATGCTCCAGAAGTGGAAGCGTAGTGTCCATGGTATACACACCGGTAATGCTCTGGAAGTGGAAGCGTAGTGTGCCATGGTATACACACCGGTAATACTCAGGAAGTAAAAGCCTATTGTACCATGGTATACACCGGTAATGCTCCGGAAGCATAGTGTCCATGGTATACACACCGGTAATGCTCCTGAACTGGAAGCGTAGTGTGCCATGGTAAACACACCGGTAATGCTCCGGAAGTGAGGCATTTTTAGTAATCGGAAGTGGAAGCGTAGTGTGCTATGGTAAACACACCGGTAATGCTCCAAAAGTAGAAGCGTAGTGTGCCATGGTATACACACCGGTAATGCTCCAGAAGTGGAAGCGTAGTGTGCCATGGTAAACACACCGGTAATACTGTGGAAGTAAAAGCCTAGTGTACCATGGTATACACCGGTAATGCTCCGGAATAGGAAGCATAGTGCGCCATGGTAAACACACCGGTAATACTCCAAAAGTTGAAGCGTAGTGTGGCATGGTATACACACCGGTTAATCTCCAGAAGGGGAAGTCTAGTGTACCATGGTATACACTGGTAATGCTCCGGAATTGGAAGCATAGTGTCCATGCTATACACACCGGTAATGCTCCAGAAGTGAAAGCGTAGTGTGCCACGGTAAACACACCGGTAATACTCTGGAAGTAAAAGCCTAGTGTACCATGGTATACACCGGTAATGCTCCGGAATAGGAAGCATAGTGTGCCATGGTAAACACACCGAAAGTACTCCGGAATTAAAAGTCTAGTGTACTATGGTGTACACGGGTAATGCTCCGGAATTGGAAGCATAGTGTCCATGGTATACACACCGGTAATGCTCCGGAAGTGGAAGCGTAGTATGCCATGGTATACACACCGGTAATGCTCCGGAACTGGAAGCGTAGTGTGCCATGGTAAACACACCGGTAATGCTCTGAAAGTGGAGCATTTCCAGTAATCCGAAGTGGAAGCGTAGTGTGTTATGGTATGCACACCGGTAATGCTTCCGAAGCGTAGTGTGCCATGGTAAACACACCGGTAATGCTCCGGAAGTGGAACCGTAATGTGCCATGATAAACACAACGGTAAGGCTCCAGAAATGGAAATGTAGTGTTCCATGGTAAACACACCGGTAATGTTCCAGAAGTGGAAGCATAGTGTGCCATGGTATACACACCGGTAATGCTCCAAAAGTAGAAGCGTAGTGTGCCATGGTATACACACCGGTAATGCTCCAGAAGTGGAAGCATAGTGTGCCATGGTATACACACCGGTAATGTTCCGGAAGTGGAAGCATAATGTGCCATGGTATACACATGGGTAATGCTCCGGAAGTAAATGCCTAGTGTGCCATGGTATACACACCGGTAATGCTCCGGAAGTGGAAGCGTAGTGTCCATGGTATACACACCGGTAATGCTCCGGAAGAGGAACCGTAATGTGCCATGATAAACACACTGGTAATGTTCCAGAAGTGGAAGCATAGTGTGCCATGGTATACACACCGGTAATGCTCCAAAAGTAAAAGCCTAGTGTACCACTGTATACACGGTGGTAATGCTCCAGAATTGGAAGCATAGTGTCCATGGTATACACACCGGTAATGCTCCGGAAGTGGAAGCGTAGTGTGCCATGGTATACACACTGGTAATGTTCCGGAAGTGGAAGCATAATGTGCCATGGTATACACAAGGGTAATGCTCCGGAAGTAAATGCCTAGTGTGCCATGGTATACACACCGGTAATGCTCCGGAAGTGGAAGCGTAGTGTCCATGGTATACACACCGGTAATGCTCTGGAAGTGGAAGCGTAGTGTGCCATGGTATACACACCGGTAATACTCAGGAAGTAAAAGCCTATTATACCATGGTATACACCGGTAATGCTCCGGAAGCATAGTGTCCATGGTATACACACCGGTAATGCTCCGGAACTGGAAGCGTAGTGTGCCATGGTAAATACACTGGTAATGCTCCGGAAGTGAGGCATTTTTAGTAATCGGAAGTGGAAGCGTAGTGTGCTATGGTAAACACACCGGTAATGCTCCAAAAGTAGAAGCGTAGTGTGCCATGGTATACACACCGGTAATGCTCCAGAAGTGGAAGCGTAGTGTGTCATGGTAAACACACCGGTAATACTGTGGAAGTAAAAGCCTAGTGTACCATGGTATACACCGGTATTGCTCCGGAATAGGAAGCATAGTGTGCCATGGTAAACACACCGGTAATACTCCAAAAGTTGAAGCGTAGTGTGGCATGGTATACACACCGGTTAATCTCCAGAAGGGGAAGTGTAGTGTGCCATGGTATACACACCGGTAGTACTCCGGACTTAAAAGTCTAGTGTACCATGGTATACACTGGTATTGCTCCGGAATTGGAAGCATAGTGTCCATGGTAAACACACCGGTAATACTCCAAAAGTTGAATCGTAGTGTGGCATGGTATACACACCGGTTAATCTCCAGAAGGGGAAGTCTAGTGTACCATGGTATACACTGGTAATGCTCCGGAATTGGAAGCATAGTGTCCATGCTATACACACCGGTAATGCTCCAGAAGTGAAAGCGTAGTGTGCCATGGTAAACACACCGGTAATACTCTGGAAGTAAAAGCCTAGTGTACCATGGTATACACCGGTAATGCTCCGGAATAGGAAGCATAGTGTGCCATGGTAAACACACCGATAGTACTCCGGAATTAAAAGTCTAGTGTACTATGGTATACACGGGTAATGCTCCGGAATTGGAAGCATAGTGTCCATGGTATACACACCGGTAATGCTCCGGAAGTGGAAGCGTAGTATGCCATGGTATACACACCGGTAATGCTCCGGAACTGGAAGCGTAGTGTGCCATGGTAAACACACCGGTAATGCTCTGAAAGTGGAGCATTTCCAGTAATCCGAAGTGGAAGCGTAGTGTGCTATGGTATGCACACCGGTAATGCTTCAGAAGCGTAGTGTGCCATGGTAAACACACCGGTAATGCTCCGGAAGTGGAACCGTAATGTGCCATGATAAAGACAACGGTAAGGCTCCAGAAATGGAAATGTAGTGTTCCATGGTAAACACACCGGTAATGTTCCAGAAGTGGAAGCATAGTGTGCCATGGTATACACACCGGTAATGCTCCAAAAGTAGAAGCGTAGTGTGCCATGGTATACACACCGGTAATGCTCCAGAAGTGGAAGCATAGTGTGCCATGGTATACACACCGGTAATGTTCCGGAAGTGGAAGCATAATGTGCCATGGTATACACATGGGTAATGCTCCGGAAGTAAATGCCTAGTGTGCCATGGTATACACACCGGTAATGCTCCGGAAGTGGAAGCGTAGTGTCCATGGTATACACACCGGTAATGCTCCGGAAGAGGAACCGTAATGTGCCATGATAAACACACTGGTAATGTTCCAGAAGTGGAAGCATAGTGTGCCATAGTATAAACACCGGTAATGCTCCAAAAGTAAAAGCCTAGTGTACCACGGTATACACGGTGGTAATGCTCCAGAATTGGAAGCATAGTGTCCATGGTATACACACCGGTAATGCTCCGGAAGTGGAAGCGTAGTGTGCCATGGTATACACACTGGTAATGTTCCGGAGGTGGAAGCATAATGTGCCATGGTATACACAAGGGTAATGCTCCGGAAGTAAATGCCTAGTGTGCCATGGTATACACACCGGTAATGCTCCGGAAGTGGAAGCGTAGTGTCCATGGTATACACACCGGTAATGCTCCGGAAGTGGAAGCGTAGTGTGCCATGGTATACACACCGGTAATACTCAGGAAGTAAAAGCCTATTATACCATGGTATACACCGGTAATGCTCCGGAAGCATAGTGTCCATGGTATACACACCGGTAATGCTCCGGAACTGGAAGCGTAGTGTGCCATGGTAAATACACTGGTAATGCTCCGGAAGTGAGGCATTTTTAGTAATCGGAAGTGGAAGCGTAGTGTGCTATGGTAAACACACCGGTAATGCTCCAAAAGTAGAAGCGTAGTGTGCCATGGTATACACACCGGTAATGCTCCAGAAGTGGAAGCGTAGTGTGTCATGGTAAACACACCGGTAATACTGTGGAAGTAAAAGCCTAGTGTACCATGGTATACACCGGTATTGCTCCGGAATAGGAAGCATAGTGTGCCATGGTAAACACACCGGTAATACTCCAAAAGTTGAAGCGTAGTGTGGCATGGTATACACACCAGTTAATCTCCAGAAGGGGAAGTGTAGTGTGCCATGGTATACACACCGGTAGTACTCCGGACTTAAAAGTCTAGTTTACCATGGTATACACTGGTATTGCTCCGGAATTGGAAGCATAGTGTCCATGGTAAACACACCGATAATACTCCAAAAGTTGAATCGTAGTGTGGCATGGTATACACACCGGTTAATCTCCAGAAGGGGAAGTCTAGTGTACCATGGTATACACTGGTAATGCTCCGGAATTGGAAGCATAGTGTCCATGCTATACACACCGGTAATGCTCCAGAAGTGAAAGCGTAGTGTGCCATGGTAAACACACCGGTAATACTCTGGAAGTAAAAGCCTAGTGAACCATGGTATACACCGGTAATGCTCCGGAATAGGAAGCATAGTGTGCCATGGTAAACACACCGATAGTACTCCGGAATTAAAAGTCTAGTGTACTATGGTATACACGGGTAATGCTCCGGAATTGGAAGCATAGTGTCCATGGTATACACACCGGTAATGCTCCGGAAGTGGAAGCGTAGTATGCCATGGTATACACACTGGTAATGCTCCGGAACTGGAAGCGTAGTGTGCCATGGTAAACACACCGGTAATGCTCTGAAAGTGGAGCATTTCCAGTAATCCGAAGTGGAAGCGTAGTGTGCTATGGTATGCACACCGGTAATGCTTCAGAAGCGTAGTGTGCCATGGTAAACACACCGGTAATGCTCCGGAAGTGGAACCGTAATGTGCCATGATAAACACAACGGTAAGGCTCCAGAAATGGAAATGTAGTGTTCCATGGTAAACACACCGGTAATGTTCCAGAAGTGGAAGCATAGTGTGCCATGGTATACACACCGGTAATGCTCCAAAAGTAGAAGCGTAGTGTGCCATGGTATACACACCGGTAATGCTCCAGAAGTGGAAGCATAGTGTGCCATGGTATACACACCGGTAATGTTCCGGAAGTGGAAGCATAATGTGCCATGGTATACACATGGGTAATGCTCCGGAAGTAAATGCCTAGTGTGCCATGGTATACACACCGGTAATGCTCCGGAAGTGGAAGCGTAGTGTCCATGGTATACACACCGGTAATGCTCCGGAAGAGGAACCGTAATGTGCCATGATAAACACACTGGTAATGTTCCAGAAGTGGAAGCATAGTGTGCCATGGTATACACACCGGTAATGCTCCAAAAGTAAAAGCCTAGTGTACCATGGTATACACGGTGGTAATGCTCCAGAATTGGAAGCATAGTGTCCATGGTATACACACCGGTAATGCTCCGGAAGTGGAAGCGTAGTGTGCCATGGTATACACACTGGTAATGTTCCGGAAGTGGAAGCATAATGTGCCATGGTATACACAAGGGTAATGCTCCGGAAGTAAATGCCTAGTGTGCCATGGTATACACACCGGTAATGCTCCGGAAGTGGAAGCGTAGTGTCCATGGTATACACACCGGTAATGCTCCGGAAGTGGAAGCGTAGTGTGCCATGGTATACACACCGGTAATACTCAGGAAGTAAAAGCCTATTATACCATGGTATACACCGGTAATGCTCCGGAAGCATAGTGTCCATGGTATACACACCGGTAATGCTCCGGAACTGGAAGCATAGTGTGCCATGGTAAATACACTGGTAATGCTCCGGAAGTGAGGCATTTTTAGTAATCGGAAGTGGAAGCGTAGTGTGCTATGGTAAACACACCGGTAATGCTCCAAAAGTAGAAGCGTAGTGTGCCATGGTATACACACCGGTAATGCTCCAGAAGTGGAAGCATAGTGTGTCATGGTA
This sequence comes from Calotriton arnoldi, assembly GCA_963921515.1. NCBI lineage: Eukaryota > Metazoa > Chordata > Amphibia > Caudata > Salamandridae > Calotriton > Calotriton arnoldi. The sequence continues at coordinate 46,358 of CAWUFW010013213.1, forward strand.
AACACACCGGTAATACTGTGGAAGTAAAAGCCTAGTGTACCATGGTATACACCGGTATTGCTCCGGAATAGGAAGCATAGTGTGCCATGGTAAACACACCGGTAATACTCCAAAAGTTGAAGCGTAGTGTGGCATGGTATACACACCGGTTAATCTCCAGAAGGGGAAGTGTAGTGTGCCATGGTATACACACCGGTAGTACTCCGGACTTAAAAGTCTAGTGTACCATGGTATACACTGGTATTGCTCCGGAATTGGAAGCATAGTGTCCATGGTAAACACACCGGTAATACTCCAAAAGTTGAATCGTAGTGTGGCATGGTATACACACCGGTTAATCTCCAGAAGGGGAAGTCTAGTGTACCATGGTATACACTGGTAATGCTCCGGAATTGGAAGCATAGTGTCCATGCTATACACACCGGTAATGCTCCAGAAGTGAAAGCGTAGTGTGCCATGGTAAACACACCGGTAATACTCTGGAAATAAAAGCCTAGTGTACCATGGTATACACCGGTAATGCTCCGGAATAGGAAGCATAGTGTGCCATGGTAAACACACCGATAGTACTCCGGAATTAAAAGTCTAGTGTACTATGGTATACACGGGTAATGCTCCGGAATTGGAAGCATAGTGTCCATGGTATACACACCGGTAATGCTCCGGAAGTGGAAGCGTAGTATGCCATGGTATACACACCGGTAATGCTCCGGAACTGGAAGCGTAGTGTGCCATGGTAAACACACCGGTAATGCTCTGAAAGTGGAGCATTTCCAGTAATCCGAAGTGGAAGCGTAGTGTGCTATGGTATGCACACCGGTAATGCTTCAGAAGCGTAGTGTGCCATGGTAAACACACCGGTAATGCTCCGGAAGTGGAACCGTAATGTGCCATGATAAACACAACGGTAAGGCTCCAGAAATGGAAATGTAGTGTTCCATGGTAAACACACCGGTAATGTTCCAGAAGTGGAAGCATAGTGTGCCATGGTATACACACCGGTAATGCTCCAAAAGTAGAAGCGTAGTGTGCCACGGTATACACACCGGTAATGCTCCAGAAGTGGAAGCATAGTGTGCCATGGTATACACACCGGTAATGTTCCGGAAGTGGAAGCATAATGTGCCATGGTATACACATGGGTAATGCTCCGGAAGTAAATGCCTAGTGTGCCATGGTATACACACCGGTAATGCTCCGGAAGTGGAAGCGTAGTGTCCATGGTATACACACCGGTAATGCTCCGGAAGAGGAACCGTAATGTGCCATGATAAACACACTGGTAATGTTCCAGAAGTGGAAGCATAGTGTGCCATGGTATACACACCGGTAATGCTCCAAAAGTAAAAGCCTAGTGTACCATGGTATACACGGTGGTAATGCTCCAGAATTGGAAGCATAGTGTCCATGGTATACACACCGGTAATGCTCCGGAAGTGGAAGCGTAGTGTGCCATGGTATACACACTGGTAATGTTCCGGAAGTGGAAGCATAATGTGCCATGGTATACACAAGGGTAATGCTCCGGAAGTAAATGCCTAGTGTGCCATGGTATACACACCGGTAATGCTCCGGAAGTGGTAGCGTAGTGTCCATGGTATACACACCGGTAATGCTCCGGAAGTGGAAGCGTAGTGTGCCATGGTATACACACCGGTAATACTCAGGAAGTAAAAGCCTATTATACCATGGTATACACCGGTAATGCTCCGGAAGCATAGTGTCCATGGTATACACACCGGTAATGCTCCGGAACTGGAAGCGTAGTGTGCCATGGTAAATACACTGGTAATGCTCCGGAAGTGAGGCATTTTTAGTAATCGGAAGTGGAAGCGTAGTGTGCTATGGTAAACACACCGGTAATGCTCCAAAAGTAGAAGCGTAGTGTGCCATGGTATACACACCGGTAATGCTCCAGAAGTGGAAGCATAGTGTGTCATGGTAAACACACCGGTAATACTGTGGAAGTAAAAGCCTAGTGTACCATGGTATACACCGGTATTGCTCCAGAATAGGAAGCATAGTGTGCCATGGTAAACACACCGGTAATACTCCAAAAGTTGAAGCGTAGTGTGGCATGGTATACACACCGGTTAATCTCCAGAAGGGGAAGTGTAGTGTGCCATGGTATACACACCGGTAGTACTCCGGACTTAAAAGTCTAGTGTACCATGGTATACACTGGTATTGCTCCGGAATTGGAAGCATAGTGTCCATGGTATACACACCGGTAATGCTCCGGAAGTGGAAGCGTAGTATGCCATGGTATACACACTGGTAATGCTCCGGAACTGGAAGCGTAGTGTGCCATGGTAAACACACCGGTAATGCTCTGGAAGTGGAGCATTTCCAGTAATCGGAAGTGGAAGCGGAGTGTGCTATGGTATGCACACCGGTAATGCTTCAGAAGCATAGTGTGCCATGGTGAGCACACCGGTAACGCTCCGGAAGTAGAAACGTAATGTGCCATGATAAACACAACGGTAATGCTCCAAAAATGGAAATGTAGTCTGCCATGGTAAACACACCGGTAATGTCCCGGAAGTAGAAGCGTAATGGCCATGGTATACACACCGGTAATGCTCCGGAAGTGGAAGCGTAGTGTGCCATGGTATACACACCGGTAATGCTCCAGAAGTGGAAGCGACGTGTCCATGGTATACACATGGGTAATGCTCCGGCAGTAAAAGCCTAGTGTGCCATGATATACACACGGGTAATGCTCCAGAAGTGGAAGCGTAGTGCGCCATGGTATACACACGGGTAATGCTCCAGAAGTAAAAGCCTAGTGTGCCATGGTATACACACTGGTAATGCTCCGGAAGTGGAAGCGTAGTGTGCCATGGTAAACACACCGGTAATGCTCCAAAAGTGGAAGCGTGGTGTGCCATGGTGGGATACACACTGGTAATGCTCCGGAAGTGGAAGCGTAGTGTCCATGGTATACACACTGGTAATGCTCCGGAAGTGGAAGCGTAGTGTGCCATGGTATATACACCGGTAATGCTCCGGAAGTGGAAGCGTCGTGTCTGTGGTATACACATGGGTAATGCTCTGGCAGTAAAAGCCTAGTGTGCCATGGTATACGCACCGGTAATGCTCCGGAAGTGCAAGCCTAGTGTGCCATGGTATACACACGTGCAATGCTCCGGAAGTGGAAGCGTAGTGTGCCATAGTAAACACACCGGTAATGCTCCAAAAGTAGAAGCGTAGTGTGCCATGGTGGTATACGCACTGGTAATGATCCGGAAGTGGAAGCGTAGTGTCCATGGTATACACACTGGTAATGCTCCGGAAGTGGAAGCGTAGTGTGCCATGGTATACACACCGGTAATGCTCCGGAAGTGGAAGCGTCATGTCCATGGTATACACATGGGTAATGCTCCGGCGGTAAAAGCCTAGTGTGCCATGGTATACGCACCGGTAATGCTCCAGAAGTGGAAGCGTAGTGTGCCATGGTATACACACCGGTAATGCTCCAGAAGTGGAAGCGTAGTGTGTTATGGTATACACACCGGTAATGCTCCGGAAGTGGAAGCGTAGCGTGCTATGGTACACACATTGGTAATGCTCCGGCAGTAAAAGCCTAGTGTGCCATGGTATACGCACCGGAAATGCTCCGGAAGTGGAAGCGTAGTGTGCCATGGTATACACACCGGTAATGCTCCAAAAGTAGAAGCGTAGGGTGCCATGATATACACAGCGGTAATGCTCCGGTAGTGGAAGCCTAGTGTGCTATGGTGTATACACGGGTAATGCTCCGGAAGTGGAAGCGTAGTGTGCCATGGTATACACATGGGTAATGCTCCAGAAGTAAAAGCCTAGTGTGCCATGGTATACACACTGGTAATGCTCCGGAAGTGGAAGCATAGTGTGCCATGGTAAACACACCGTTAATGCTCCAAAAGTAGAAGCGTAGTGTGCCATGGTGGTATACACACTGGTAATGCTCCGGAAGTGGAAGCGTAGTGTCCATGGTATACACACTGGTAATGCTCCGGAAGTGGAAGCGTAGTGTGCCATGGTATACACACCGGTAATGCTCCGGGAGTGGAAGCATCGTGTCCATGGTATACACATGGGTAATGCTCCGGCAGTAAAAGCCTAGTGTGCCATGGTATACGCACCGGTAATGCTCCGGAATTGGAAGCATAGTGTCCATGGTATACACACCGGTAATGCTCCGGAAGTGCGGCGGTCTGCTAAGCTTACATGACTATGCCTGCCTTGCAGGCGTTCGCTGCCTTTTTAGACGACGACTTTTAATTAAATAACGTGCTTGCAATCAAATAAACCAATGGGAGATAGCGTGACATATTAAAAAGTGCGAGAAACAAATAAAGGAGTGAACATGAAAAAGAACCACAGAAAAGTGTGGAAGACAAGCATGCGCGGCCGCGGAAGTGAAAGCGACCGAGCTATGTTTAATTTGTAACATGATCCACGACAAGGGAGGAATGCAGCTGGCAGCCTGCGCGCCGCTGCTCGCTCCCGACAGCTGGAAGCCGTGGGAGTGAACATTTAGAGAAAAGGTGGGACATGCACCCGCCTTTGGCCAATTGCTTGCTTTCATTTTTGAAAGCCACACTCAAAGGCCAATAGAATGTGTGGAAGTTGAAAAACCACACAGAAAAGTTTAGGGGAAGTCTGGAGTTATTCCAAGAGGCCAACCCATAGAGCAACGCATGCGCGCTGCGCTAGGCTTGACCTAAAAAAGTGCAGCAGTGGCAACTGAAGAATAAGGAATAGGGGGTCCACTGCACATCAGACTGGGCTAACGTCTTTGGATCAAATTTTTGCACAGCAGTATAAAACCCTGTAATGTATCAAAGTGGCAAAAAAGCAACATGCTGAGCTTTACAAAACTTACAGAAATAACATTTTTACAATTGATATTAGTACAGTCACTTCCCTCTTGTGAAGGATTCCCAAATTTTCATAGAGATCCAAGAATAGATTCTGAGTTTGAATTCTATTTGCTGCTTATTTTTCTCAATACCCATTTAAACATTATTCCCAATCTCACATTAGGGTATTGGTCAAACTGTACATCAGCATTTCCCGTTCACTTCATTATAACCTTCTAGGGTCATCTCTAGCAACTGTGACCACATTTCTTGAGATATACATTCCATTTGAAGTTATCATATCATACCAAACGATGGCTGTCAATAGAGAAGTATGGTGACAACCACTGATACATGTGTTTCTGCTATACGAGGATGTCTACGTTTACCTAATGATAACAGAACTGTAGAGCTAGTCAAGCAATTCAAGTAAACACACCCCAATCACACAGTCAGTTGTACATCTGTAGCATTCTCCATAAGTAGACATTTCTAAGTGACAAGCTCCTACGGACCCAACCAGTGGCACCTTAAATTGAAAAGTTTGGAGTTTTAAAATTTTAAACATATTGTTTCCCTCAAAAGAAAAATAAATCACTTAAAAATGCACCCTGTTCGTGCTTCTTGAAAATCCAGTATCCCCCATGCCTGCCAAAAAATATTATAGTAGAAAATGAAAGAAACAATTTGAATTTCAGGATACCCCCGATTGTTTTCTAAGCCTCCTCAATAATAATATTGAGCAAGAACACTCTTTGGTTTTATCTTCTTAGCACATGATTTCTATTTTCAAGCAGATTCTGTATGTTCTGAGTGTAAAATGCAGCCGGGGGGAATGAGTGCTGAATCTCTTTCATTCTTTAGTCAGGAGAGGCCAGCTTCTCATCCACCCCAGCTCATATTTCTAGAACATTATTAGCCAGAATAAGAAGGGCCAATTTTAGAAAACCAGTTCTCTTTTATTCTTTTTAAGTACTCCTAAGAAACCAGCCAACATTTTATTTAAATTAAACATATCCTAGAAAATCTTTACAAATCCAGGTTAATTGTTACGAACTTTAGCAAGTCAGAATAAACTCATCAACAGTATTATAATCAGATTAGTTCATCCAGTATAATATCGATTTAATGTTGTTGCTGTGTCTATATGTGAACAAATGCCCACTTATGGAAATTGTTTTATTGTTTATTTGATATTGCTATTCATCTGCATAACTGGACTGCTTCAAGCTAGATTTTCTGACATTGATTAGGTAACAGAAATGAGACCAATATAGGATTGTTTATTGTAATAATGTAGGGATGGATATCTCGAGCTCGATGACACGTTCATTCAGTACATCATTTCTATAAACAAATACTTGGCAATCACTAATCAGGGTACATATAACAGCTACAGCCAGACTCTTTCTTATGGTAGTAGCCAGAATGGACCCTAGACATGCCAAGCTTTCTTCAAAAAGAAAGAATTGGCCCTCATTCATGAAGAGTAAACACATGAGAAAAACATGATTCAAAATAGCAAATGCATGCCAGAACTGAATGTTTACAAAACCATCGTGTCGGGGGTGTCCTAAGTGGGTTGGGGAGACCCAAAGCCATGTCAGAGTTTCAGAATATTCCCAACAGATAAATGGGCATATCATTATTCTAAATGGAAATTATGTAAGCAACCAATGATCATTTGGCAATGTTCTGGCTCCTGGGGGCTTATGTTGCATTCCTGCTTTAAATGATAGGGGCACTTCTCCAAGTAGAACATTTTCTCATCATCCACGTAGAAAGTAGGCATTGGCAAGGTGGAGGTGTATTAATAATGATTCTTTATTGCATGATTAATAAAAATCCTTTGCAATTTGACATATATATTTTAAATGGATAAAATTAAAGCCATCAAAGGGCACAAATACATATCACAAAGTGACTGTGCTATTGTGCTGTATTTACTTTAACAGAAACTGTAATACTAAATACTGGTAAAAACATACAACATTAACAATTCATTTTTTGAAAACGTCTGCGCTACATCTTCTCTATTATGTGGCCTTTGTCAAATCAGTGAATATTGACAGAAATTTGACAAGCCTGATGTTATATATATGTATGTGTGTGTGTATTGTCAAGTTACATATATGTGAAGTTAGGTTTAGAAAATCTATACTTACCTTTTGATATTTTTGATTCAATATTTCATCCTTGATGTTTGTATATATCAATATTCTAGCTTCGATATTCAGGGGGCATTCCTCCCTCAAGCTTGCAAAAGCTGGCTCCAAAAATTTCACTGGCAGGGGGCATTTGGATGTGAGTCTGGGAAAAATCAATAAGCCTGAATTCTCACTATAGTGGTTAATGAATTATTGCAATGTGGTGGTCAATCCCACCATCTTTTTGCCACCAATTGTTAATCCAAATATTAAACACAGAAACTTAGAAACACTCCACAGGGTACTACGAAGGTCATGTTCTCAGCTGAGTTTGTACTTTTATATAACATGCCTCTTTAGTTAAAATATGTTACCTGGCTATCAAGTAACCATGACAGCCATTAAAATGCTCCTTTGGGTTTGTAATTTTATTTTGGATTTAATCTATTTTGATTATTGGTTTTATTGAATTTTCTAAATGACTATGGCATTCCTCTAAGAATATTAGTTAAGGCTATTTTTATCCTTCAATCAATCAATCAATCAGGGAATTATGAAGCGCGCTACTCACCCGTAAGTGTCTCAAGGCGCTGGGGGGGGCGGGAGCAGCTCCGGTCAGTCGAAAAACCAGGTCTTGAGGATCTTCCTGAAGATGTGCAGAGTGGGGGTGCGTCTGATGTTGATCGGGAGCTCGTTCCATGTCTTTGCTGCGATGTAGGAGAAGGCTCTTCCACCTGTTCTGGCTCTGCGGATGCGCGGGGTTTTGGCGAGGTCGGCAGATCGGAGGTTTTCTATTGAGTATGTGGAAGGCAATTCTTTCGTTGAGATATTGGGGTCCGGTGTTGTGGAGGCATTTGTAGGCGTGGGTGAGTATCTTGAAGGTTACTCTCTTCTCGACGGGGAGCTAGTGGAGGTCTTGCAGGTGTTGGGTGATGTGTTCGTGTCGAGGGATGCCGAGGACAAGTCTGGCTGCGGTGTTCTGTATGGTCTGGAGCTTGCGGAGCAGAGATTTGTTGATCACGGCATAGAGGGCATTTCCGTAGTCCAATCTGCTGGGTATGAGTGCGTGGGTGATGGTCTTTCTTGATTCAGGGGGCATCCATTTGAAGGTCTTACGAAGGATGCGGAGGGTGTTGAAGCAGGTGGAGGCGACGACGTTGATCTGTTGGGTCATGGAGAGGGAGGAGTCAAGTATAATGCCGAGGTTCCGGGCATGGTCCGTGGGAGTGGGGGGGGGCTGCCAAGGGGGTGGGGGCTGCCAAGGGCGGTGGGCTACCAGATGTTGTCCCATGCAGAGGGGGAGGGTCCGAGGAAGAGGACTTCTGTCTTCTCTGAGTTGAGCTTCAGGCAGCTGCTGCTCATCCAGGATGCGACGTCCTTTATTCCTTCCTGGAAGCTGAGTCTAGTGGTGAGGGGGTCCTTAGTGAGGGAGAGGATTAGCTGAGTGTCGTCGGCGTAGGATACTATGCTGAGCCCATGCTGTCTGACAATGGCGGCGAGGGGGGCCATGTAGATGTTGAAGAGCATGGGGCTGAGTGACGATCCTTGGGGTACTCCGCAGCTGATCTCTGTGGGTTCGGAAAGAAAGGGAGGAAGTCTGATTCTTTGGGTTCTGCTGGCGAGGAAGGAGCAGAGCCAGTCGAGGGCGGTTCCCTGTATGGCGGCGTCGTGGAGTCTGGTGGTGAGAGTGCGGTGTTGAAGGCTGCAGAGAGGTCGAGCAGGATCAGGGCTGCGGTGTGGCCTTGGTCGAGGAGAGTGCGGATATCGTCTATAGCGGCAAGTAGGGCGGTCTCGGTGCTGTGGTTGCTGCGGAATCTGGATTTGGAGGGGACGAGGATGGAGTTCTCTTCAATGAATTTCGTTAGTTGGATGTTGACGATCTTTTCGGTGACTTTGGCTGTGAAAGGGAGGAGAGAGATGGGCCGGTAGTTCTTGAGGTCCGTCAGATCTGCTGAGGGCTTCCTGAAGAGGGGCTTAACTTCTGCGTGTTTCCAGTCATTAGGGAATGTGCCGGCTTCGAAGGAGGCGTTGATGGTGCATCGTAGCTCCGGTGCAATGGCGGCGGCAGCTCTGTGGAAGATGTGTGGAGGGCAGGGGTCCCTGGGGGCTCCTGAGTGAATGCCTTTCATGGTCAATGCGGTGTCTTCAGTGGTGGCTGAGGTCCATGAGGAGATTGTAGGCTAACTGTCGTTGCTGGGGGTAGGAGTGGGTTCGGTGTCCGGGGTCTGTATGTTGAAGTTGTCATAGAGGGATCTTATTTTCTGGTGGAAGTAGGAGCCGAGTTTTTAGCAGAGGTCCTGGGAGGATGTGACTTCCGTGGCTTCGCTGGGGGGCTTGGTGAATTCCTGAATGATGTTGAAGAGTTCCTTGGAGTTGCTGGCGTTGGCGTGGATTTTGTTTCGGCTGAAGATCCTCTTGGTGGATCTGATGAGTTGGTGGTATTCTGTCATGGCGTTCTTGTATGTGGAGCGGTCTTCCTAAGTTTTGCTGTTTCTCCAATTCTTCTTGAGACGTCTGCAGCTGCGTCTGGATTCTTGGAGATCGGCGGTATTCTGCCATGGCCTTCCTGGGGCGCTGTCTGTTGGGGTTGCGGAGGTGGACAAGCTCATCTGCGCAGTTGGTGATCCATCTGTGAAGTTCTTTGGCTGCGGAGTTGGCGTCGGTCGAGGTGGGAGGGGGGCTTTGCGGTTGAGGGTGGAGTTGAGGTGCTCCTCGGTGACCTTGCTCCTTGATGAGTTGTTTCAGTCCGAGGTTGGCGAGGTTGTCCAGGAGGGTGGCGGAGTTGGGGTCACTGAGGTTGTCAAGATGGAAGTTGAGGTCTCCGATGAGTGTGTAGTCCATGGAGGTGATGGCGTGGGGCGCGATGAGGTCGGCGATGGTAGTGGTGAACGCGGTTCGAGGTCCGGGAGATCTGTAGGCGAGGGTGCCTCGTAGTGTCGTTCTGGGGCTGGTTTGGATCTGGAAGGGGTGTTCGGTGGTGGACTGGGAGTTGCTCGTGCTGGAGATGTTGAGTCTGAGGGAGCTCTTGTGTGCGACGGCGAGTCCTCCTCCTGGGCGGTTGGGGCGTTCCTTCCTCTGGATCTTGTATCTGTCGGGGATGGCGGTGGCGAGGTCGGGGGCGGAGGTGGGGTTGGTCCATGTTTCCGTGAAGAAGGCGACGTCTGGCGAGAGGGTGTCGAGGAGGTCCCAGATCTCTACTGCGTGCCTGTGCAAGGAGCGCACGTTAAGGAGGATGCACCTCAGGGCTTCAGGGGTGCTGGCGTCCAGCGTGGGGGCGATGGCCGTGGGGGTGCGGAGGGTGGTGATGGTTTGTCGGCTTTGTCGTTAGGAGAACTGGCTGTGGGTGGTGTTCGGCGTAGACAGCTGGCAGTTGTTGTTCCTTCCAGGGTTGAGTGCGAGGAGGGCAGCAGAGTCGTAGCGGTGGGTGGTCGGAGAACCAGGGTCCCTGGTGCTGGACGCGGCCGGGTCACGGATGGGCACAGACTGACTTGCCTTTGGCGCGCCTGCAGCGTGGCTGTGCATCGGCCGCCATTAAGTAGGGGTCGGGAGGGGCAGGTCAGCTGGGAGGTGGGAGCTGGAACATGCAGGGGGGGATGGGCTGTGGGGCTGCAGCGGCGGGGAAAGGGGAAAAAAAGCAAGAAAGGAAAAAGGAAAGAACAGGAACTCAGTAAAATAGAAAGGAGTAAATGAGCAGTGAAGGAAAAGATGGAGAAAATGAGAAGAGTAAGAGACCGAGAGGGCAGAGAAGGCAGCAGAAGGCCGAAGAGGAGCAGGCCAGAAGCGAGGTTGAGCGAGGCGCAGCCTCGTACCGGGGTCAGCGGAGGGAGAAGGAGGCAGGACACTCACTGGTGGAACTGCGTGCCAGAGAGCAGTATCATGGCCAAAAGGTCATTGGTCTTGCTCCTTCGAATTGCACTTTCTGTGGTCACTCTCTTTACTTTTTTTGCCTGCTTATCTATTCATTGTGGTGGGTGTAAGGAACGGCATCTTTAATCTCCTGCTCTCCACTGGGATCATGCTTGTTCCTTTTGACAAATCCACACCTGTGTGCCATTTTGGGAGTATTGGCAGGCAGCATTTTAGATGTTGCTTAACAAGGATATGCCACCCTATTAAATAGTATTAAGGGAGACCGTCTGCCCATCCAGCTTCTATTGTGCATTTCGAACTGGAATTGGCTCGACAAATACGATGGAGACAAACCCTGAATGCCATCCGTACAGTAGCGGCTGCTACCGAATAGGGGTGCTGAGGCAAAGGGGGTGGGGAGTGGAGATGGGGGGAATAAAAAAATAAAAGCACTTACCTGAATACCGCCTGCCGCCACCTCTCCTCCGTCCTCTCCTCCGCTGCAAGAAGCAAATATCCTCCTAGAATCCTCCAGCCAATCATGACGCTGCTTTACAGCAGCATCGAGATTGGTCTGAGCACCATGGTTTGGCGCTCAGAGAGGGGCTGGGAGGCTGTGCATGTTCTCCACTAAGGCTGTACAATACAGCCTGTGGAGAACATGCAAAGTGCGCATGACGGATTGGCCGGCCCGATACGGCTGGCCAAACCATCATGTGCACTTAAGGTGCAGCCACCACTCCTCCCTTGACGTCATGGGAGCCCAGCCCAGCCCTGCCCTAACCTAACCTGACTTCAAATGCAAGCTCAATATAAAAAATAAAATGATAATAATGGAACGTTATTATCATTTTATTCTTTGTATTGAGCTTGCAGATGAAGTGCCTTAGCAGAGGAGCCACCGCTGCATCCTTGAATGTGCAATGTGAAAATGCACACAAATCCCTAAATTTTATAATTTTCTTTTATTTGTAACCAACAAAGCTGGGTATTTTGGAAAGAAATATGATCATATTTTCTTTGGTCAAATGTTGTTTGGAGTGCAACAATATCAACCTGTGAAGAGCATTTATGAATCTTTGACAAGATTTCAGGTATTGGGAACGAGCTTCCCCTGCACCTCAGGGTCGCCTCATCGTTCCGGGAATTCAGGAAAGGACTCAAGACCTGGCTGTTTGAATGAACGAGAGCCCCACGAAGCAGCTAGCAACTCCAGCGCCTTGAGACCCTCACGGGTGATTTGCCGCGCTTTATAAATCCTTGATTGCTTGATAGCACAAAACAATACAAGAGTCTAGAAAATACTACTGGCTGAACCAATTGAATGTGAGTAATTGTACTTGGTAGGGGCTCAATTTTTTATTAAAGGTGAAAATGAGCAATTTTAACCGAGTCAAGAAGAACTTAAATGTCAAAGCATACATTAGAATACAGAACTATATCTACATTCCTCACTGAGGGAGGGATATCTAAAGTACCTAGAAGAATGGTAACTTCCTACTAGAGGTATGTCTGGTTTGTCCAGATTTAAGCATAAGTAGTTTACAGTAATACATGCTTTACTTTCTTGCAGGCAGACTGCAGTAATGTACTGGCATAAGGTATTTTCCTGCAGATTAACCAATGTCCATGTGTTGTCTGCATCCAATTGAAGTTGAAAATCATGCACTAATATTATGTGAGCGGAATAATCCTGTCTGTGATTGTAGCAGATGTTTAACCATTTCACAGGTTTACACAGCCACAGTATCTGCCAATTGCGAAGATTTGCAGGTACTTTCAATCAAAAAGTGAGCCCATAAGCCTGGTCTGCAATTTGCTGCATTCTCTTATCACATATTTTGTCCCATCTGTTAAAGCACAAGTTTTGTCTTTCTTTTAGTTTTTGTAATGTACTTAGGGTTTCCAAATGTAAATAGCTTTCCAACAATTTGTTAGGAAAATGGCACTCTTGATTGATTGTGCTTTTATGATGTCATGACTTTGACTATGTTGTAGTTCATGGCAGGTCAAAAACAGAGCTCGAGATCTCATAGCCTCTATCGATAGCACTGATTGTGATTTCATTTGCTTAGCGTTTCATTCCCCCGATAGGGTGCAGCACCAAAGCACATTGGGTGTCTTTGTTCTCCACCAAAAAACTAGTTAAAGGACGTTGAAATTTAGATATCAAATATAATAAAAGCAGGGATTGCTGGTATAATTAAAGAAATGTAGGAATAATGATCACCTTTGTCATTTAAAAACTGCTGATTTGTGGCAAGAGCAAATTTATTTTTTCAAAAAATGCATGGAAAGGTGCTTAATTAATTTCCAAAATTACATTTCAGTTTGAGGTTTTAGGTGGGGAGTGAGTTTTGTCTTTCAAATAAGAGCTAGTACCCAGATAATTCCTGGATGTCGAAGAAATACAAGCAATTGTTTAAAATGGTATCAGAAGATGGTATTGTTGTCCTCAACAAATATTGTAATTCTACATTTTTATTCCCACTCTAAATGGGCTGTGCAGAAGATTTGTTTATATCTCTGTGTAAATGGTTCCATCTGTAGGAGAAATAAGGCAGGTCACAGAGGACATATCTCTTGCTGGACCAGGAACCCTTTTTAGGTTGAGCCTAGCAGCGCGAGGCATGGTGTAGTCTCTCTGTGGACTTTGACCATGCTCATCTCCTGTAATTCACTCCTTGTAGTGCCCCTCATAATATCTTCCTGTTCTATGGTCCCTCTATTGTCTTTGTCCTGCCTTTTGGCTGCTTGTTTTCGCCCTGGCGACTGACCCAGTTACATGGATCAGTTCACTTTTCGCCACTTATGCACGTTGGGCGCACTACTTTCTGTTTTGTTTCAGCTCGCTCACTGTCCCTACGTCGGCTACTGCCCGTTGCTGCCTTTAATGCTTTTGTCTGCCCCGCCAGTGTGCATCTGTGGGATTAACGAGACAAAGCGCCACCCATGCTTGTTTTCAAGATTTTTACTGCCCAAACCTAGCCTGAGGGCATTGTAGGTTTTCACAAGAAAGTCAGCTCCCCTGAGGCTTTTTTTAAACACGACTGTTAGACCTGGCATGTCCAGCAGGTTTATCCCCAGACTTTTTGCTTTTTGGCCTCCTGTTTTGGACCCTGTTTTGTTGGTTTTATGACTCTGGGCACTTTACCACTGCTGATCAGTGCTAAAGTGCATATGCTCTCCCTGTAAATTGTGTTTATGGATTGATGATTCCATGATTGGCATATTTGATTTACTGGTAAGTCCCTAGTACAGTGCACTGTGTGGGCCCAGGGCCTGTAAATCAAATGCTGCTAGTGGGCTTGATGCACTGATGTGCCACCCACATGAGCAGCCTCTATCTGTAACTCAGACCTGCCACTGCAGTGTCTGTGTGCAGTCTAGTCCTTCCATGTCGACTTGGCAAGTCCCTAATCTTCCCTTTTCTTACATATAAGTCACCCCTAAGGTAGGCCCAGGGTACCCCTGTGGGCAGGGTGCTTTATATGATAAAGGTAGGACATGTACTGGTGTGTGTGACATGTCCTGATAGTGAATTAAAGTGTATTTCGTTTTTCACTACTGAAAGGCTATCTGTCCCATAGGATAGAATGGGAGTTTGTTTATAACATCTTATAAATATACCTTTCCATTGGGACAAGATAGAAAAGTAAAGTTTAGTATGCCTGGACTCAGAATGTGTGTGAAAATACCACTTTTAGAAAGTAGTTATTTTCTTGCTTAGCCATCCTGTGTGCCTCTGCTGGTTTGTGGATTGACTGTCTGGCTTTGGAGTGACAGGGGCTGGGTATGCTCATTCTCTCAGACCGCCACCCGGGGGATGGGAGAGGGGGGGTTTATGTGTGTCCTGCCTTTCCTGAATGAGTCAGGGCTGGGATGAATAGACCTGGGCTGCAGAGTAGTGGGAGGAGTTTTCACTAGCACCTGAATAGGCACCTGTCTGCCTTGGACAATTCTGTCTCCACCTCTTGCCGGGCAGCTGCACCAGAGAGGACAGAACTGGTTTTGGCTGAGCACGGAGCCTCTCTGCACCAAGAGAACAAAGGAATTTGCTATAAATATTAGGGCCCAGACCCCAGAACTTTAGATTGCTGCTGATCTAAGGAACCTGCCAAGAAGAAGAACCGGGAAGGCTGAAGGAGAAGTACTGCCCCAGTGCTGCGTGCTGTTGGAGTTGTCCTGCAGTGGTTGCTTCTGTCTTGGGCAGGGAAAGGACTGGACTGTGCTTTCATTATCCTGCTGTTAAAGTTTTCTCCAAGGGCTTGAAGTAGAGCTTGCCTTCTGTTGGAAGTCTCAGGGATAGAAAATATGTCAGAGATCACTTTTGAGATTCAAGAGGAACCTTTGCTAAGGAGAAGAGCTGGAGAAACTGAAGGAGAAGTACTGCCCCTTTGCTGTTTGCTGTCTGGGGTTGGCCTGCAGTGGCTGTTTCTGCCAAGGAAAGGACAAGGACTTTGCTGTGTGCAGTGTCCCCTGCTTGAGGAAGATCTCCAAGGGCTTGAAGTAGAGCTTGCCTCCTGTTCTGAAGTCTCAGGGACACAAAGACTTTGGGGCATATTAGCAAGAAATGGCGATAACTATCGATAACCTAGGTTAGCGCTAGTTTTTCTATCGCCGTCGATCCCTGCAAGTTATCGCCCTGTTAGTGACGTATTAGCAACGTTTTGCTAACAGGCGATAGCTGCAGGGATCAGCGGCGAAAACCGTCACTAACATTAACGTGACGGCGTTAATGGAACCGGCAATAGCGGGTGGAATCCAGCGATAAGCCCTTAGCGATAGAAAAAGGCACGCTAACCCGCAATTTCTGACTTAGCCTATCTGGCCACCTCCAACATAAAAGATGCACCAAAAAAAAGGATTAATGCAGATTTGACCAGTCAGGGCATAGTTCAGCACACACCTCAAGCCACCCAACATCCCGGTTGACCAGGATGAGATCCTGGTCCCCACGCAGGACCTGCATCTGGTTCCTGGATCCCTCGCTGGACCTGCGTCTGGTTCCTGGATCCCTCGCTGGAGCTGCGTCTGGTTCCTGGATCCCTCGCTGGACCTTCGTCTGGTTCCTGGATCCCTCGCTGGACCTGCGTCTCGTTCCTGGATCCCTCGCTGGACCTGCGTCTGGTTCCTGGAACCCTCGCTGGAGCTGCGTCTGGTTCCTGGATCCCTTGCTGGACCTGCGTCTGGTTCCTGGATCCCTAGCTGGACCTGCGTCTGGTTCCTGGATCCCTCGCTGGAGCTGCGTCTGGTTCCTGGATCCCTCGCTGGACCTGCGTCTGGTTCCTGGATCCCTCGCTGGAGCTGCGTCTGGTTCCTGGATCCCTCGCTGGAGCTGCGTCTGGTTCCTGGATCCCTCGCTGGAGCTGCGTCTGGTTCCTGGATCCCTTGATGTACCTGCGTCTGGTTCCTGGATCCCTCGCTGGAGCTGTGTCTAGTTCCTGGATCCCTCGCTGGACCTGCGTCTGGTTCCTGCATCCCTTGCTGGACCTGCGTCTGGTTCCTGGATCCCTCGCTGGAGCTGCGTCTGGTTCCTGGATCCCTCGCTGGAGCTGCATCTGGTTCCTGCATCCCTCACTGAAGCTGCGTCTGGTGCCTGGAGTGGGATGTGGAGTAGATGTGGAGTCGATGAGCCGTGGCGAGAGACATTGATGTGCGACGATCACCCGTACCTGGTGGTGAAGTCTGGCAGGTCGCATGGAGACACGTTGCTGACCTGTGTGAGAAGCCCGCCTTGCGCACCTTGGTGCAGTCAATGGTAGAGGTGACCCTGCGCACCAACGTAGTGATGTCCGCTTTGCATACTATGATCCACCACTACACCGGGGTGCACGGAGGGGATTACCAACAGTGGGTGCCGTCTCCCTGCATCACAGGACGGATGATGTTGGGCTGGCCGGACGCCCTGGAGGGTGAGGCCCCTGTGCGACACTGAATTTGTGTGGACTGAGCCCCTAAGGGAGCCCTGCTGCATCAACTGCATCGGGCGATCCACCAGCCGACTACGCGGTGACTGCTGTACCCAGCCCAGTGAAAGCACACCTGTCTCAGGCTCCTGCTGGCTGAGTCACAGATGTGGAGAGAGTGCAGTGGATTGCGCCACGGGGTCAATGTCCAGGTAAGGAGAAGGTGGGACGCGTAGCGCAAGAGGGCCGGGGGGGAGTCGCTCATACCTATCACACGTAGATGACGCACCCCCAGTGGCGGGTCTACCGCTATGTTGGAAGAGTGTTGCCCCACCACCTCAAGCAGTGCAGAAGAGGAACAATCATCACATGATGATAACTCAATCAATCACTCAGGGGAATTGTAAGCTCGCCACACACCCGTGAGGGTCGCAAGGCACTGAGGGGTGGGGGTCCGCAGATCTGTAAGCCGAAGAGCCTGGTCTTGAGGGTCTTCCTGAAGGTGTTCAGGGAGGGGGCACCTCTGATGTCTGCCGGTAGCTCGTTCCAGGTATTGGATGCAATGTGGTAGAAGGATCTCCCGCCTGCTCTGGCTCTGTGGATGCGCTGCGTTTCGGACAGTGTGACGTTGGAAGATCGGATGTCTCATTTGTGTACGTGGAAGATGATTCTGTTGTTGAGGTATTTGGTTACGTTGTGGTGTAGGCATTCGGAGGCGTGAGTGATGATTTTGAAGGTGACTCTTATCACCACGGGGAGACACTGGAGTCTACGTAGGTGTCGGCAGATGTGTTAGTGCCGGGGGATGCCGAGGACGAGTCTGGCGGCGTTGTACTGTAATGTCGGTAGTTTGCGGAGTATGGACTTGTAAATGGCGGCATAGAGTGCGTTTCCAATGTCCAGTGTGCTGGTGATGAGTGCATGGGTGACTGGCTTCCTTGACTCTGGGAGTATCCATTTGAAGGTCTTGCGGAGGGTGTTGAAGCAGCTGGAGGTGACGGCGTAGACCTGTCTGTTCATGGTGAGGGATGGGTCGAGTACAATGTTGAGGTATCTGGCGTGGTCTGAGGGGGTGGGTGGGCTTCCGAGGGCGAAGGCCAACAGGTGTTGTCCCATGCTGAAGGTGTGGTTCCAAGGACAAGGACTCCTGTCTTCCCGGCTTTGAGCTCCAGGCAGCTGTTGGTCATCCAGACTGCGACGTCCTGCATTCCGTTCTGGAAGTTGAGTCTGGCGGTGGTGGTCTTTTTGGTGAGGGGGAGGATGAGCTGTGTGTCATCAGTGTAGGATACGATGTTGAGGCCGTGTTGTTGGACGTTGGCGTCGAGGGTGCCATGTAGATGTTGAAGACGGTCGGGCTCAGAGATGAACCCTCTGGGACTCCGCAGGTGATTTATGTGGGAATGGAGAGGAAGGTTGGCACTCTGATCCTTTGGCTTCTTCCGGGGAGGAATGATCGGATCCAGTCAAGGCCTGTTCCTTGTATGCCGGCGTCGTGTAGTCTTGCGACTAGTGTGTGGTGGGAGACGGTGTTGAAGGCCGCTGAAAGGACGAGTATGATGAGGGCTGCGGAGTGGCCTTGGTCCAGGAGTGTGCGGATGTCGTCTGTGGCGGCCAGTAGGACGGCCTCGTTTGCTACTCTCCTGAGAGAGAGTCTGAACTTCAAAAACTGTATATAAAACACTGCACATGATTGAATGACTCTTGGAATTGTTCCGTGATTGAACTACTAGTCTCTCAATTTGTCCTGACACCTCTTTGGGCCTCGTTGCTGTGGTTGGTTTGCAATCCGGATTGGGACGGGTCGAGGATGGCGTTGTCATCAATGAATCGTGTCACTTCCCTGTTGACTGTTTACTCTGCAACTTTGGCTGCAAAGGGGAGGAGCGAGATGGGCCGGTAGTTCTTGAGGTCGGTGGGGTCAGCTGTGGTCTTCTTGAGAAGGGAACAGACTTCTGCACGCTTTCAGTCGTCTGGGTAGGTGCCTGTCTTGAAGGTGGTGTTGATGGTGCATTGCAGTTCGTGTGTGATGGCGGCCGCGGCTCTGTGGTAGATGTGGGAGGGCATGGGTTGGTGGAGGCCCACGAGTGCATGCCTTTCATGGCTGAGGCTGTGTCTTTGGCTGTGACTGGCGTCCGGGTGGAGATGGTGGGCTGGCTGGTGTGTCCGGGGCCCGAGGTGTCTGTAGACGAGGGTTCCTCGGAGTGTGGAGGTGTGGCTGGTCTGGATCTGGAAGTGCAGGTGTCTGGCGGAGGGGAAGGTTCCGCTGGGGGTGGTGAGGCGGAGGGTGCTCTTGTGTGCAGTGGCGAGGCACCCTCCCGGGTGGTTGGTGCGATCCTTCCTCTGGATCTTGTATCCGTCCGGGATGGCGGTCTTGATGTCTGGGGCGGAGGAGGCGTTGGTCCAGGTCTCCGTAAAGAAGGCGATGTCGGGCGAGAGAGAGTCGAGTAGGTTCCAGATTTCAACGGCGTGTATGTGCACGGAGCACCCGTAGAGGGGGATGCATCCTAGGGTGCAGCCGGTGCTGGTGTCGGCTGTGTTGGAGTCCGGGGTGGTGGTTAAGCTCCGGCGGCAGTGGGGGCAGAACTGGCCGTGGGTCGTGTTTGCCAAGGCATGTTGTCAGTCTCTAACTTTCCGGGGCTTGAGTGCGTGGAGGGTGGCTGTGCCGTAGCAGTGGGTGGCCTGTGATCCAGGCTTACTGGCGCTGGTCGCGGTTGGGTTGCAGACGTGCGCAGACGGGCTTGTCTTAGGTGCGCCTTCTGCGCGTCAGCAGCGCCTGTCCGCAGCATCCGCCATTAAGTAGGGGAGGGCGGAGGAACGATCAGCTGGGAGGCAGGAATGTGCGAGGACAGGGGCGCGGGCAGCAGCGGCGGGAAGCGTGTAGTGCGGGCTCAGAGAAGCCAATGAAACAGTTAAAAAAGGGACAAACAAGGGATAAATAACAGATTTAATCATGCTATGTATCCTCAGGGGTTGGGCGGGTGGGTAGGACTGCTCCAAACACAGAGCAGGGAATGTGCGGATTGGCATGCACACTCAAGTGCGCAATGACTGTTTGGTCGGCCCACTCAGGCCGCCCAATGCAGACATGCGCACTTCTCTGTTCGCAATGCAGGCTGCAATGCAGCCTGCATGGAGAACATGCCCACCCCTCCGGACCCTGGCTGCAAGACTTGTCCTGTTGCCAAATTACGATACCACCGCTGCATCGCAGCATTGTGAATGACTCATGTGAGGGAGCCTGGCTGCCTACTTCCTTTTCCTGGAAGCAGACGCAGGAGAGCAGGATCTACGTAGACACGGGACACGGCTTAGAGGTGAGACTTCCCTCAATAAATTCTTAACTACACACACTCACACACACATCCCCGCGGCCACGCACCATCCAGTGTTCATTACGGGGTTTACCACCTCACAGCTGTCCAGACACTCTCCTCCGCACTTCTCAATGGTGGCCGCTGTGCGCCCATGCACAGCAGGCGTACCACTCGTGTGCCAAAGGCACATACGTAGTTGCGATGCATGCCATGACATTGCATTCCATTCTAATACATACTAATACTAGGCACATTGCAACATTAGAGTAGGTGTTGCATAGCTGAGACTTGAAGATCACTGTTCCCACTACAGTGAGTGCGATCCAAGAATAACCTTTGCACTACAGACCCAACCGTGAACCCTGGAATTAATTTCTGAACCCCCAGAAGACACCCAAAAGATCACATTTGCGACAAATGCAACCCCCAAATTTCTCTTTATTTTGGCACAAAACACACCCAGGATTTAGAAATTTGACCCCAAAAAATACACACAAAAATTCAACAATTTACCCCAAAAAACACCCCATTTTTCATATTTTACCCTAAAAAACACCCCATTCTTCATATTTTACCCCAAAAACACCCCATTCTTCATATTTTAGCCCAAAAACAGCCCATTTTTCATATTTTACATCCAGTACCCATGCACACCTGAAAAAGTTGAAATTACCCCATTACTGACCTCACAATGCGTTGTATTCAAATGCGATGTTAAGGCACCTGCGTTGTCAGAGGTGCGTTGTTAACGATGTACTGCCTGCGTTGTAATGGTCGTCTCCCGTGCCAAAGGCAACCCATAGGCTATGCCATTTACGTACGTCTGCCCCTGGACCGCGCTCAGCACCAAGGAGCATTCCTCTTGGACACTCCACCGATACGCCAGCAGCCTCCTCGCCATCAACCCTGGACACCACCTCGCCTGGCAGGACCAACCTCTGCTCCGGACCGGACATCACCATCACTGACGGCTGCAGTATCACCAGCAAGGAGCACCCCAACCGTCAGGGAGGAGGCATTGCCATCACCTACAGAAGCACACTCCGACTGACCACGCACTCTAATGACCCAAGGGTGACCATGGACCATGTCAACTCCAAGATCCGGACCAGGCACAGGTGCATCCTCTGCGGCACCCTCATGTGCAGGCCCCCGGGGCCATGGCCCCCCATTCTCCAATACCATTTTAGACCTGATTGCACCTCAGGATCTCCCATCCACCAACGACATCCTACTCGGTGACCTCAAGTTCCACCTGGAGAAACCCAGTGACCAGGACACCACCCCCTCATGGGGAAGGTCCCCTACATCAGACGCAAGCAGCAAGTCACTGTAACAAGCCACATAGCAGGACACATGGTCGAGCACGTCACCTCCGCCAGCATGAACTTCAAGTGCAGCCACAACACCGGACTTTTCTGGACCGACCATCATTGGTAACATCACGTCTTCACCTTGCCCACCGGACGCCACCGCCATCATCGCACCCCCTCGCAGCTGGATCAAGGCCACCGAAGAACATCTCGTCAACTCCCTCCGCACCAACACTCCACCAATGCTTCCATACGATGACACCGCAGCGCCCAACCACCACCGATGTATCTCCTACTGCTCCGACATTAGGGCACCCCTCATGAACAGCACTGCATCACTACCTTCCGCCTGCCTGAAGGCAGGCGTGAGGGTGAGGCAGTGCCACAGGGATAGGCTGGCCCCATGCATTGCTGGAGTTGCGTCATGGTTGTGACACGACTGCAGCAATGCGTGGCTTTAGCGCAGACAGATACGTCAGGATTCCTGACATATCTGTCATTACTTGCGTCATGGAGCGCTGTACAGTGTGTACAGCGCATCCATGCTGTTGCAAGGAGGGCGTAATGAGAAGTGTTGCAACGCTGTCTTGTCGCAGCGCAGCAACACTTTTCATGACTGGGGCCCAGGAATGCGCACTATCTTATTGATGGTGCACATTCCTGCCCTGTATTTTTGTCGCAAGGCAGCGCTGCAACATTGCTGCAGCGCTGTCCAGCACCAAAAACATGCATTGATGTGGGCCCAAGACTTATTCCCATTTTTAAGACCAGCTATTTTCTGGTCTTAGGTTCCTGCAGCTAATGGGCCTTAGCACGACTTTTTTTATCGCTTCGCGGGTCCGGCCTATCCTTGCTAATAGGGCGAAGTGCGGTTAGCGGGAGTTTTTGCTGGATTTAGAGACGGAACGCCTACCTTGCATGTCATTAGCGATCAATATCGCTGGCATGCAAGGCGATAGAAAAAACAGGTGCTATCGCCGGAAAGCTGTCGCTAACGCCTGTTAGCGACAGCTTGCTAATAGGGCGATAAAAATATCGCCACTGTAGCATCAAAAAAGTGCCGCTAAAGTGGCGATGAGCCCTTGATAATATGCCCCTTTGTTTCCTCTGTCCTCCTGCATCTGGAACTGCTGTTTGAGCTGCCACAGAGGGAAATTGCAACACTGGTGGCGGCGACCAACGCCGTAACCTGCACCGAAGCCGTGGGCACTGCTCGTCAAGAGCACGACGCACAGCCCCGACTTGCACCGTGGGACCAGACGCCTGCCAACGCCGCGCCACATCGACTACAAAGCCGTCACTGAGGCCGCTGCCTGCACCAGAGCCAAGGACACTGCTCGTGATGCTCATGACGCACCGTCACGACTCGCACCACAGCCCCAACTTCACCAACGCCAGTGCTTCATCCACGTGGAGCCGATACTCGACGTGGGTGACTCCCGAATCCATCGACACCCCACCATCGTAAGGAACCGACGCCTTGCCCCCACTGTGATGTCACCTCCCCGGCACCAGTAAGCAACTGACGACTCACCTCCCCGACAACAGTAAGGAACAGTCGCCTCACCTCCCGTGCATCGCAGTTTGGAACCGAGGCCTCACCTCCCCTGGGATTGTAAGGAACCGACGCATCATCTCCCCTGTGGTTGTAAGGAACCGATGCCACCCGGCACCAATGAAGCATCATCTCCCCGACGCCGTGCACCGTCTTTGTTTTCATCGTTTGCCAAGGTACTGTTCTTTGGGGGTCTGTGTGACGACAAGCCCGAAGCCGCGCACCTCGCGGTCGGCACCGTACTTTGGGATTTTCATCTGTCACGACGTGGTAAAATCTCCAGGTGGAGTTATTTGTTGCTACAAGCTTTATTTGTGAGAATAATCTATTTTTGAGGATATCTTGATAACTGTATTGTGGATTTTTGTCATTTTGGTCTTGTTTGGTTTAGATAACGATTACTTATTTTTCTAAACTGGTGTGGTGTCCATTTGCAGTATTTTTACCGTATTACTGTATATGTGCACAAATGCTTTACACACTTCCTCTGAGATAAGCTTGTCTGCTAGTGCCAAGCTACCAAGGGGGTGGGCAGGGGTTATTTTAGAAGTGTATCCTCCTTACACTGACTAGGAATAAGGGTCCCTACTTGGACAAAGGTGCAAACTATTGCCAACTAGAGACCCCCATTTCTAACAGCTACGTAATTAAGCGATTTGCGTGGAACCACAACATGCTGCTGGCAATGCCGGGATTCGAACATAGTTACTCGATTGTATAATCCACAGCTCTAGCCGCTACACCACATGCCCATACAGACCAAGAGTTCCTCGCGGGTGTGAGATGAGGTTATTGGGAGACACCAGCATGCAATGTGCCTTCCGCATCTGTCTTATCTCTGAACAAAGCCTGCTCCAGGTCAGCCTTCATGGGGCGAGCACGTCAGTGCGCCACTGTGCTCGCTTCTGCACCTAGGCTCTTTGGGCTCAGCCATTGATTGTGCTTCTGGCAAGGTGACCCATAGAATTCAGCAGCTCGGAGGCCTCCAGCCAACCCATGACCTCTCCTAGCATTTGTTTCCACCTGCAAAGCGAGTCTCATCCATGGTTTTACTTTTCACTCACTGTTCCTTAAAACTTGGAACCACTAGCGTGTTTCATGATCTATTATCATCAGCCCAAGACCATGCACTGACGTAAGGAGGTAGTACTGTTCCCCAAAACTAAGCCATGCCATCAGTGACGTCAGTGGTATCACCTGGAAAGTCGACGAGTTGAGCTGGCATGCACAGCGTCTGCCTGTGGTAATGTTTCATTTGTTTCAATGTTTTGGACCCCAGCCCTCTCCCTCCAATAGAGCCACAAGCTACCAAGACAATCTGACTGCCCCTCAGCAACACAGGGAAACTCCAACAATTTATTTCAAGCTTCCACAGAGTACCTTTGAGCACAATAGTTCATGATGCCACTCCACCTGCTGCACAAAAGCTATCTAATCCCCTGGTGTGCCACTGTGTCGTGCAATTTCTTAGTTGTTGCTATGCTTCCATTTTACATGCTCAGTTCAGTTTATTACAGATACCGTTTCCTTGCGATATTCTAAACACGACACTTAGCGTCACCATTACTGATAGACAATAAAACAAAAGATCATATTTTAATGTGCATCGCTAATTAAAAGGGTCAATCAGGAATACATGGAATGCTTTTTTTTTAAGTGAAATCTAAATATATTCGCTCAGACAATTTGATAATAAAAAGAATTTCATAAGAAAATTCATTGGACTGGGATAAAAAGGGTAGTAAACATAACATTATTTAAAAAGGTAAGTAAATAGATATCATGGTTTATAATAAATGTTTTAAAGTTCATGAATTACAATATGAATTCCAGAAAAATAGAACAAGTAAAGAAACTGAATAATTCAAGATAAAGAAAAAAGAAAAAACATATACTAGATGTATTGTTTCATAAGTAAAACATTCAGCCGAGGAAAAGCGAAAAAGAAGAGAAAAGAAGAAAAGATGTGAGAAAAAAGATAGAAAAGGGAAAGAAAGGAATCAAAGAGATGAGATGGGACATCTGCTCCAATGGGAAAAAATAAACTAAGAAAGGGCATCAAAAGGATATTTAGCTATCAATCCCTGAGAAGACAAATCCATATAATTATCCAAAGACCGCCAAACCTTACTGGAGATGAAAGGCGAGTAATGTTTTTTCTCAACAAAAGTATGAGCTCCACGTAAATATGAGACCCATGCCCACCAAGTATGGTAAGAAAGAGAATGAAAAGATTTCCATTCTGTTAAAATTATTTTAACCGGTATAGATAAAAGTAGATCTAATAATTCCAGATCCGAATTGTCAAGGGGTAAAGGAATAACTGTAGCCCATGGACCTAATAAAATCATAGATAAAGAAAGTTCTATATGTGTATTAAAAATCAATGATAAATGCTTCTGTATCGAGCTCCAGAAGGAATTTAATAGCGTACAATCAAAGAACATATGCGAGTGGGTACCTGGAGCAAGATTACAATTCCAACATAGATCCCTATCACGAAGTTTCAGTTTATATAAACGAGCTGGGGTCCAATGTAGAAGATTTAATGAGAAAAATTTAGATTGGATAAGCGAGGGAGCAATTTTATTGTGTAAGGATAATTTCCCAATCAGATACCAAGTATCTTGTGAAATGTGTTTAAAAGTGTCATCTGCAAAATGGTGAGCCCATTTATTATAAGTAATCGTAGATTGTGAAGGGATTGGCGCAGATAAGAATTTATAGATCTTAGACGCGGTATGACCGGAACGTAACCACATAGAAAGGAGTGAAACAATACCTGCGTCCGTAGACAGGGATATTTTAGCAATTTTAACCTTTATCTTTAAGAAAGAATAAAAGTCCATGTTACCAAGATGATATTTCTCGGCTAAAAAAGAAAAGGGAAGAGGATCATGATTAGAATCGTAAAAATCCCTCACCAAACTAATACCTTTGGTCGCCCACAAAGAAGCTATGTTCGGATATTTTCTTATCAACATATTTTAATGCATTAATCGTATCTAGTATAATACGTTGAGAATGGTCTAAATTAAGGCAAGATGCAGTAAGGAGAGAAGGAGTGGAGAAAGGAGTGCAAAGCTCCCTTTCAATATAAATCCAAGGGGTACTAGATGCAAATCCGGTAAGAACCAAAGAGCCCTTGAGATGCAAGAAAGGAGATCTGATATAAATTCCAATCTGGAAGATTGCAGCCCCCAACTCTGAGGGTTTCCTTATGTATTTAAAGGCAATTCTAGCTCTTTTATCACTCCATAAAATTTTTGAAGAGATTGAGTCAAGCTCATGAAAGAAGGCAGAAGAAAGCTTTATAGGTAACATGGAGGATACAAAATTAATAATCGGTGTAATCATCATTTTGAGAATTTGCAGTCTTCCCCACCAAGAAATATATTTAGGAGACCAGGAAGATAAAAGATGTTTAACCTTGGATAAGGTTTGAGATTCATTAAAGGAGATGGTGTCCGATAAGTTCTTACAGAACCAAATTCCTAAGTATTTAATATGAGTCGATTGCCATTTAAAACCAGAATCACCCATGTGAACAGGAAAACACAATGTATTTAGAGGGAACATTTCCGTCTTATCTTTATTGAGAGTGTATCCAGAGACGAACGAAAAATCACTTATGATGTTAGATATGACGGGGATAGCTGTTGCAATATCTTCTGAAAATATAAGGACATCATCTGCATATGCGGCCGTTTTAAGCGTGCATGAACCAAATTGAAATCCCTTAATACCCTGATTCAGATTAAGTAGACGAAGAAGCGGATCTATAGAGAGGAGAAAAAGAAGGGGAGAAAGAGGGCACCCTTGTCTAGTGCCCTGACGAAGATTAAAAAAAGATGTAGCGCCATTAATTCTGATATTCGCTTTTAGTTTCGCATAAAGAGACATGACCATATTAATAAAGGAATCGCCAAGGTTGTGAGATTCTAATACTGCTTGGAAAAAAGGCCACGAAACTTTATCAAAAGCCTTTTCGGCGTCAAGGGCGAACGCCGCCGAAGGCAATACTGAAAGTTTTGCTTTTTCCAATATATGACAAAAAGGTCCGAATGTTGTCTCTGGCAAGTCTCCCTTTTACAAAGCCAGTCTGGGAAGCATGTATGAGATTGGGAATGTGACCTTCTAAGCGTTTGGCTAAGATCTTTGCAAAGATTTTAGCTTCCATATTTAATAATGAAATTGGACGATAATTTTTATGATCAGAATGATCTTTACCATCTTTTGGTATAACTACAATAGTAGCTTCAGCAGCCAAGCCAGAAACCTTACCAGAAACAACATAGTCATCGAAAACCCTCTTAAGATATTTAATGATTGAGGGAGTAAAAGTTTTATAAAAAGCGATAGGAAAACCATCTGAACCTGGAGCTTTACCAGATCGAGTAGCCTTAATAGCCTGGATAATTTCCTCAGTATCAATTGGTTTCCCTAATTAAATCATGTCAGCATGGGAAATAGTATTAGTAGGAATTGATTGAAGAAACTGTTGACAGGTAACCTTGGTAGATTGGTTTTTAGGAGTGTATAATGTTTCATAAAAATCACGAAAAACCCCAAGAATTTCTTGGGTATGGAATTTCCTTGAACCATCTTTATCATTAATATGCGAAATACGAGTCGTATTAACATTTGTATTTTGATATTTTAACGTGGCAGCCAAAAGCTTACCAGCTCTATTCCGTAACAATAAATGACGAGATTTTTGGGCATGTACACCGATATAAGCTCTTTTAGTGACTATGGAGTTAAAATAATATTTCAAGTGTTTGATAGCCTGCAGAAGTGATTTATCATTTGAATGTCTGAATAATTCCTCTTTACGTTTGATCTCATCCCCTATAGATTGAAGAGATTTTCTAATATCACTATTTCTTTTAATAACTTGACCCCGTATAGTACATTTAAATGCATCCCACAAAACAACTGGGAAGTCTACTGAAGATTCGTTATCTTTAAAGAAATTTTCAATGTCCACACTAAGGGGCCTATTACAATGGTGGTCGGATGACCGCCGGCGGTGGAAACCGCCGGACCTGCGGCGGACATCCGCTGCGATCGCAAGCCAGAAAAACGCCGGTCAGATTAGGATGGTGGTGGTGACCGCGGCGGTGGGAAATTCCGACCGTCGCTCTTCCGCCGGTTGCCATCCGCACTCCTGCCCTGCGGACAAAGAAGGACCGGGATAATGGTGGCGGTGCAGGGCAGGCTCCGCCGGCACGATTATGATGCCGGCGGTAGCCAGCCTTTCCTCAGCGGTCAGACCGCCATGGAAAGGCATGCGGTGATTGTATTCCGGGGGCCCGTTGCGGGCCCCCAATCTTTTGTGGGGGGTATGGGTGCACTGGGGGGGTACCCATGGTCCCCCCCTACATGTCCCTGTACCAGGTGGCAGGCACTGTGCAGTGCCTGCCACGCAGTGCAGGGAAATGCAGGACATGCTCATTTGGACATCGCTACGGTGCTGCGGGCAGCAGCAACCGCCGCAATGT
Organism: Calotriton arnoldi; assembly: GCA_963921515.1. Classification (NCBI taxonomy): domain Eukaryota; kingdom Metazoa; phylum Chordata; class Amphibia; order Caudata; family Salamandridae; genus Calotriton; species Calotriton arnoldi. The sequence continues at coordinate 74,796 of CAWUFW010013213.1, forward strand.
TAAGGCCCGCGTTCTGACCGCCGCGGTCGGATTTCTAGCAAGGAACATCCTAATGCGACCGGCGGTTATGTCGCGGGACTTGCGGGCGGTCTTTTCCCGTTACCATGGCGGTCGGGGAGGTTTTCCGACCGCCATCGTAATAGGCCTCTAAGATCCCTAACTTCATTATTATCTTCCAAGATTTCTGTATTAAGACGCCAATTACGAGGGCCCCTCGTATCTGTGAGATTAAGAATAGTTAAAGACACCGCCGCATGATCAGAAACAACTATTGGATGAATAGTAACATTTATAGTATGTTTCAAAAGAGAGGCATCTACCAAAAGATAGTCAATACGAGAAAAGCTCGAATGTGGCGAGGAGAAAAAAGTGAAATCACTACCCGTAGTATTATGCAATCTCCAAGCATCAACCAAATGATGAGAAGAGCACATATTGAGTAAGTGTTTATGTGATCTAGGGGGACGAAATCTAAACGCAGAGTGTCTATCTAAAATAGGATCAAGGGGAAGATTAAAATCCTCATCAACGATTGTTCTAGAATTCTGTGGAATATCAGCAAGGTTTTTGTGTATGCTACACCAAAAAAGAGGGTCATCAATATTAGGAGCATATAAATTCATAACATATAAGTCTTCCGAACCATTAGTCAAACGGGTAAGTAGCCATCTACCACTGGTGTCATGCTCAGCTGCAACATTAGATAACCCAGAACCTTTGGAAATAAGAGTAACCACCCCATTTTTTTCCCAGAGGCCTCAGAACAAGTAACATCAATAACCCAATCCTTCCTCATAAGCAGAGCCTCTTTAAATGCTATCTTCATCTCTAGAAAGTAAGACCACATCACCAGATAAACTTTTGCAATAGTCTAAAATTTTGTTCCTTTTAACTGGATGATTCAATCCCGAACATTAAGTGATACTATATTTAAGCCCTTCATGGATATGAGTAGAACAATAAGATTGAGTACATCAGGTAAAGGGGTAAAAGGAAAGCCAAGAGATAACTAAAAACTAACAGAAATGCAACATGAATCCCAAAATACACTGAAGCAGATGTCCCAAGATTAAGAAAAAGAGCAAGGGAGGAAGTAAAGACTAGAAAGAAGAGAAGACAGAGCAAAAGTACTCCAAAGAAAAATGGAGCATTAAAAAGAGTAACCCTACCAGGGGATGTCTGTAATAGACAAATTGCATGGGGAAAATAACGTGGAGGAGCAACAACAGAGGCCATCAACCAAGCTGCAGACGGCTCAACAATAAATATTTCATTAAGCGACGAAACAAATGGAAAAATAACAGTGTTTACTATACTGTCTATAATCCATCAATAAGAATAAATAATGCAAGTTCCAAAAAATATAACATATTTGATCAATGACAAACATATATCATATCATAAATAGAAAAGTGAGGATATAATAGATAAATATCAAATTAAGGTATTATAAATGACAATATTAGGCAATATAAATATCCATCTAAGGTATAATAAATACTAATATGAAGTATTATAAATAACAATCTGAGGTAATATAAATAACAATATAAAACATTATAAATAACAGTCTAAGGTATTATAAACTAGACTATCAAATTAATACACATAACTTATAAAGAGGAAAAATCCCAAAATATGGACTGTAAAATTACTAGTCACTTCTAAATTGATGGAAGTCAGGAACATCTTCATTTAAATAGAGTATTTAGAAATTAAAAAATTAGATAGAGTACACAGAATTAGATGCAATTCATACTTCAGGATAACTATACAATAGAAGAAAAAGAGTCAAATCGACAAATAAGTAAATAAAAATTAAAAAATTGTGCATGTAAAGCAAACATGAACATCATAAATTAATATTCAATAATGAGCAATAGTACAGATAACTAATAGACATACATAAATAAGTTATCACTAACGTAAAATTATAAGAAGAAATAAAGAGTCAGGGAAAAAATAGAATAAACGAGCCAAATAGAAAAAATGTGTAGAAAGAAGATTCAAGCAAAGAAAAAGAAAAAAGACTATGGAAAGTAGGAGAAGAGATACTTACTTTATCATAAGAAAAACGAGAAAGAAAGGTAATGAAAAATCCAATTATATAACATGTTATCATACCAAAAAGATTTCATTAATATGGTCTAAGATAACTGCAGAACTATTATAACTAATATAACTTTCTATGGTCTAAAAAGCCCATAGAAAGGAGGAGGAACCAAGGGGCCCATTACGATACCCGGCGTAAAAAAATCCGCCAGGCATGGAAGCGGCAAAAATCCGCCCGCACACACCGCCTGAACACCGACCACGCCATTACGATTACACAAACCGAAAACCGCCATCGGCGGAAAAATCACACAAAATACCGCCCGCCAACGTCCGAGTCGGAGTCAAACCGCCCGCCACGGACGGAAACACGCACGACAACACAAAACCGCCCGCCCTCACGGCCGACACACCGCACGTGAAATTACGATCGCACCGCCATGAGCGCGGAAAAACCACAAATATACCGCCCGCCAGCGCAAACAACGCCGATGAGAATCGACACGGCAGAAGCCATGGCGCCCACGTACCTGCACAGAAACCATCCGCTCACAAAACCAATAGCACACAACATGGCCAACAAGTCCACACAGCAAGGCACGCACAAATACACAAGCACAGTACACATCCCGAAAACACCCCCGGACAAACAAAAAATACAAAGGCCAGAACCCCAGACACAACACACCTGAAAACAACAGACCATGAGGACACACCCACATAGGTGAGTACAAAAGCAGCACTCCCACAGACCACAACCCCTTGCTACATTGCAAACCAGAGAGGAGAGGAGAGGACACAGTGACACAGCAAGGACAGCAGCACACCACAGAAACGCACACATCACTACCACCACCACCACCACCACCAAACACCGGCACCACAAACCCCCTGCACATTACACAACACACACCGCACCAGCACCACAAACACCATGGCACCACAAAGAATGCCCAAGTACACGCCCATTGAGCTGACGGTCATGGTCGACGAGATCATCAAGGTGTACCCACAAATCTATGGGAACATGGTCCAGCACACACCACTAGCCACCAGAAACAGAATGTGGAACCGGATCGTAGACCAGGTCAATGCAGTCGGGACCCTGCCCAGGAACAGAGGTGAAATAAACAAACGTTGGAATGACGTAAAGAGCCTGGTCAAGAAGAAGGAGGGCAAAAACAGAGAGCTGGCTGCCGTCACTGGCGGAGGGAATCCCGCGCTCTTTAAGACCTTCAAAGCGTGGGAGGAGAAGGTGCGAGTCATAATACATCCGGAGATCCTCGCCGGATTAGCAGGGGAGTGGAGGCTGGTAAGTACAAACTAATGTATACCAGCACACCGCTATGTACTCACATGCACTACCACCATGCCACAGCTCCCAGGGACAAACACCCCCATGTCCAGCACACAATACACAACACATCACACACACATGCAACAGACACCACCACACACAGCCCAAACCGAACAACTGTAACATACGTGGGGACATGTGTACACTCAGCCAGCCACGTAACCACCAACAGGTCCCCAAATATGCCAGAAGCGCCACAACGAGCACCCACCACACCCATGTGTCCGCCACAGCTGCACTAACCGACAAGTAACAGGTAAGTGGCAGGAACACAAAGTGCAGTGGGTGGGACGGTGGACAGCCCAAGTACAACACACACCAGGCCCCAGTCCCACAGCACAGCAAGGAGGAGCATCCCCCACACCCCACAGCCACGTGTCAGCCACCGCAGTGCACAACGACAGCCGAAAGGCAGACATCACGGTCCACAGCAATCGGTGTCAGTGGGTGTCCAGCCACCCCCACGACCCACAACACCACCCCACCCCCACAGACCTGCAACATGGAGCACCCCCCGCTTAGAGCCATGTGGCATCCAGTACAGTGCACGCACGAACAACTTGCAGGTGGGAAACTGGACAGGGCTGGATTACTGGAGGCATGAGGACCATAACACGACCAACACATGGGACATGTCACTTAGCAGACGAACACGCAGCACCGCCCACCGTCACGAACAAGTGAACAATGTGCACACGGACATGAACAACAGACTCACACCCCACATGACCCATCACATACATAGCAACACCCAAGGAGCCACGTCTGCATGCACAAGCCACACTGAATATAGTACCACACGGCAGCCACTGTGCAACTCATCACACACAACCGAAACACCATTGAAGTCCTGTCCATGTAGCCCCTACTGCCTGTCAACCACACACCCCACAACTACGCCTATGTAAGACAAACAACACTAGACGCAACAGAGCGGAACAACATAAATGCACACGAACACCACTGAACCCATCAAACACACAGACACACCATGCACATACAACATACCATCCATCCGTCAGCCCCAGTCTCATGAAAGGCATGTCATCCGCACAGCTGCCACACATACAGCAGTCACGCTAAGATACATGCCCATGACCAACCATGTGCCAGAAGTCAATGAAGCGCACGACACACTGTGAGCAACAACACACAACATGGGCCACACCCCCCGAGCACTGCAGTGATGCACATGGCACAGGGCAGCACGCACACCAAGGAGATGGGACAACTGCAATACGTTGGCTGGCACACAACCATCACTCACTCATAACGATGCGTCCAATGCCATGTCCAGTAATCACAACAGACAGCAAATATGCAGGCCATGTCAAGCATGCACACACCTCAAACCATGCACTGTCATGCTGCCACAACACATGTCACGTTCGGCACCCATGGCTCACAGCATGTACCCCAAAAGCATATCCCCTCCCAAATGCGAATCTGGGGCATGGCCCCCATGTTGCCATATGCGTTCCTAAGCGTTCCATTTGAACCCCAAAAGCATATTCCCTCCCAAATGCGAATCTGGGGCATGGCCCCCATGTTGCCATATGCGTTCCTAAGCGTTCCATTTGAACCCCAAAAGCATATCCCCTCCCAAATGCGAATCTGGGGCATGGCCCCCATGTTGCCATATGCGTTCCTAAGCGTTCCATTTGAACCCCAAAAGCATATTCCCTCCCAAATGCGATTCTGGGGCATGGCCCCCATGTTGCCATATGCGTTCCTAAGCGTTCCATTTGAACCCCAAAAGCATATCCCCTCCCAAATGCGAATCTGGGGCATGGCCCCCATGTTGCCATATGCGTTCCTAAGCGTTCCATTTGAACCCCAAAAGCATATTCCCTCCCAAATGCGATTCTGGGGCATGGCCCCCATGTTGCCATATGCGTTCCTAAGCGTTCCATTTGAACCCCAAAAGCATATCCCCTCCCAAATGCGAATCTGGGGCATGGCCCCCATGTTGCCATATGCGTTCCTAAGCGTCCCATCTGAACACCAAAAGCAAAGTACAAACCAGACCCAGGATGGGCCAGGAGCCCGCATACACCAGAGTCACAATAAGTAGGGGCACAGCAACACACCCATCGGCATGGCCAATCCGTCCCATGCCACATGTGCACAGCACACAGTCCCATTGCCAAGCACACACAACTACAAATGCTACAGCCACACACACGCCTCCGGGAAACCCATGTACGAGATTGCACGAACTGTTAATGTCAGACGACAACTACATACTTCGCCAGGTGCAACACAATAACAAATCTCATTCTCTCCACAGGTGACGAACTGCTGGATGCTGGGGATGGAGCCAGCAGCCAGCACAGCCAGCCTACAAGCCCCCAACGAGGACACACGGATCTGGAGGATCTGTCCTCCTCTTCGGACACGGACCACCAAGCAGGCCCATCTGGTGTGGCAGGGTCCAGCCGCTCCCCAGGACCCCTCCTACCCACCAACCCATCATCCAGGGCTGCTGAACATTCCCAGCCCCCTGCTGCCACTGTCGTTGCGGCCACACCCACGGTCATTGTGGCCACTACCACTGCCGCAACCGCCACCATCGCCGCACCGACCACCACCGCCGCCACCACCATCACGTCTTCGCTGGCACCAGCCCCAGCGCAGGTGGTGGCCTGGCCGACTGGATCCACCCTGGGAGCCACAGCGAGGACCGTGGTGAGCAATGTGGCTAGTGGGCAGGCCGGTGGCAGCAGGACTGGTAGGAGGAGCAGGGTCAGGGAAACGCCAGCCTCCCCTGGGAGCCATGCCCTGCCTCAAATGGCCAGAGTCCTTGGGGCCTATGAAGAGGCCCAAGGACAATGGGTCCGGTCTGCTTCAGACACGCGTGAGGTGCTGGGGGTGCTGAGGTCCATGGACGCCCGTATGGGCCAACTCGTGGACCTCATGGGCCAGCTGGTGGTGGCGGTGAGGTCACTGCCAGGGACAGCAGCTCCCCCTCCGCCACCACCTGCCGGGGCGCAGGGTGGAGCAGCAGTGTCCAGTTCCCCTGCGTCCACAGCCAGTGAGCACACCTCAACCACCAGCATGTCGCAAGCAGGCACCCCCTCGCAAACGTGGAAGGGGCCGTCCGAAGTGGAAACAGATCTCCCGGGAGGACTTCGCACGCTCCAAACGCAAGTGAGGCAGCCAGCCAGCCTTCCGCCAGCCTTCCTTGACCAGCCACTGCATTGACTTGGACTACGATCCCACTCCACACAGCCATCTGGATGGCATGTGTGTGTTGGACTATGGACATAGAACCAGTGGGTACACCCTGAGCATCACGCAGCCATGACCGACAGCTCATTGTCACTGCACGCACCACTTTTGTCATCACCTTACACACAATCACATGTCACAGTTTGTAATAAATGCACCTTTTACACTAACTGCTGTTTGTGCCCTGTGTTTTATTTGTACGGAATACAACGGCCACCTTGGGCGGAAAGGCACCTGATGCGTGGCATGGCAATTGAATCCGGAGGGCCTGTAGGGACCTAGGGGTGGGAGACAGAACAGGAGCACATTCAATGAGTGTGTCACACACCCATCACACAGTACATGTCAACAACTACAAGCAATGTACACACATCGCACAGAGCAATAGGGCACAATGCCACAGCCACCAACAGTGGCATACTACCCTGGCCATGGAGCGTTGACACACAGCACGCAGTGAACAAACGGTCACCCTGACACAGCACACACACACCTGCACAGATACAGCCACATCAGCCGTCGTACATGGACACTCACCGTCAAGTGAAGTAGCGGGCGATGAGCTGCTGCCGCACATTACCAGCTTCCTCCTCTCCGCTGTCCTCCTCACTCGAGCTGTCCTGGTCTGCGGGCTGGGGCCCTGGTTGATCTCCGTCATCCACGATGAGGGGGATCTGCTTCCGAATGGCCAGATTGTGCAGCATGCAGCACGCCACCACTATCCGGCACACCTTCTGTGGGGAGTACGCCAGCGCACCCTCGGTGCGGTCCAGGCACCTGAACCTGGACTTGAGGAGGCCAAAGGTACGCTCGACCACACGTCTGGTCCTCCCATGTGCCTCATTGTAGCGATCGTCTGCTGGGGTGCGAGGATTCCTCAATGGACTGAGCAGCCATGCCCCATTCGGGTACGCAGAGTCACCTGGGTGTGAGGGACACAGAGAACCGTTGCAATTCCAACTGGACAGGGGACAGCATCGCACAACCAGCACGCTACACCACTCCACATACTCACCGACAATACAGGCACGATCCTGTTGCATATTGGACATCAGTCGTGGCAAGATGCTGTTGCGCATTATGTGTGCGTCATGGGCCGAGCCTGGGAACTTTGCACACACGTGGGTGATCACCATGTCCGCAAGGCACACCACTTGCACATTCAGGGAGTGCGTGTGCTTCCTGTTGCGGTACAGGTGCTCAGTGGCCTGTGGTGGAACAAGGCCGACATGTGTGCAGTCAATGGCTCCAACGACGTGTGGGATTCTGCCAAGGGCATAGAATGCACCCTTCACTGCCGCCAATTCACGAGCCCTGGGGAAGCGGATGTACCTGTTTCGGTACAGCATCATGGCTGCCAGTACATCCCTCAGCACCTTGCTGAACATGGGCTGGGACATCCCTCCTCCAATGCCCACTGTGTGCTGGAATGACCCAGTGGCGAAGAAATGCATGGCGGCCATCACCTTAGCCGTGGGGGTGACAGCAGTCGGATACACCCTGCGGGGACGGAGATGGGGTTCTAACATGGCACACAGTCGATGCAGGGTTGGCCTGTCCAGCCGAAACTTCCTAATAACCTCTGTATCGTCCATGTCCGCCAGCAATTGGTATGGGCGGTCAATGTTCGGTCTCCGCCTAGGGACAATGGCAGAGGACACATGTCAAAGCAACACGACACATAGCAATTTCGCATACACATCACTGACATGACTGAGCAAGCACATGAGCCACAGCCCAGCTGTCAAGCTGGGACGGCACGGCCACAATACACTTACACAGGTCTCCCAACAATGGCAATGGCTAGTGATACAAACCACTGCCATGTGCATGCACATGGGGATCTAGGCCCCAATGACTTGCGGGGCGTGCTGATGGGGACTGACTGCATATCCGTCAAGCGGCAACGCCACGGCAACATGAATGTCTGCTGAGCATGGAACTGCTTCCGCGGCTGGATGAGTATGGCACACGACGACGACGATGTGGGCACAGGCTGAGCGGCCAAAACAAGTGGGACCTGTGGCACGAGGGGATATGAGACCGTAGTAGGTGTCAGCACTGCACCCTATGTACAGCACTGTACGGATCACACCTCCCGAAACATTGACAGGTGTCCACATTGACAGCCCCATGCCAAGACGGCTGTGTGCTTGCAGTCACACGTCACAGGTGAGAGGTTACATTGCACGTGCCAGGTGGCAGACGTACATAGTGGGAGCTGGCATGTGTGTGCATGTGTCTCCTGTTCAGGATCCACCAGATGGGCGCTGACTCTGTACTGAGCATTGGACACAGCATGTTCCGTGGAAGGCTTGTGTGTGTGGGATGGTGGCACTGGATGTGCCTCCGTTGGGTGGGGGGCCATGCACAGGGCGGGTACGTCGATGATTGCGCATTGTTGGTCACGGTGGGTGCACCAACTAAGATGTGTTGCCCTGTGTTCAATTCCTATGTCCGCATGATGATGGACTGTAGATGTGGGCAGACTACACATTGGTCGATGTGCTGTCTATATGCATGTGCCTTCACACCAGGCACAGCTGCCCCTGCACATGTGACCCCTGCTGGACTCGCTGCTGGGTCTGTGGAGCTGATGCACCTTCTGCGCGTGGGGCGGACAGCTCTCCTCACTTCCCTCATTGCGCATGTCATGACTTTGCCGCAGGTGACATGGATCATGGAGGGCCCACATGTACGCGTGGGTAGGCTACACATGATTGTACACTGGTCGCCACCCCCAGTCAGTGTTTCGAATGGGAAGGTTGTCGTGCTGGTGGTATGTTCGATGTGGCGGATGGGCGGGCCTAGGTGCGGGCTTACATTCCGGACATGGGGGGTAGTTGGATTGGCGACTAGTTGCAGTACACACGGGACACGTCTCTTCCTTTCCACATCTGGGTCATCCCTTGTACTAACTGACAGTGATACAGTCATCTTCGCCCCAGCCCTCATGTCCTCCCCTCGCTCCCCCAATATGCATGCTCACCTGCGAGGCTAGCGCTTGCACAGGCAGCCCCAAGCTCGCACCAGAGAGGGCAAGGAGTGTATGTTTGGGTCCAGTTGCACGAGTGGGCTGTCTCAGGGTATGATGTGTGGCGGGACGCCGTCCACCTGCGTGGTGCCCCAAATGGAGACCCGGCCTGCATGGACTATGCATCACAGTCTTCGCCTTCCGGATCCGCCACCTGCGACACCCAGTGGCTGTGGCTGCCCTTGCGGCCAGGCCGCGTCCGTCTGTGGCTAATGGCCCACACATTCACTCTTTCGCCTCTCTGGGGAGGGCTCGGGGGTGGTGGTGCACGCGCTTGCACTTAGTCGCAATGGCATGTGGCGTGGTTGGTATGATGGGCAATGGATGGGATGGTGCGAGCCACCTCCCGTGACGTCAGTGCTGCTCGTGCTGTGGTGCGTCCCCCTACACTTCCATTTGACTTGTGCCATGCTAGACGTTGAGGTTCTATTGCCTGCGTGATATGACCAGGAGGAGCGCGAGGAGACCTCTCACACACCATGCTCCACTGCCATCCCGTGCCCTGTATCGCCTGTGCGGATTGACTATGTTGGGGTTACACCTGGTCGACTGGGGCTGTGTGTGCCTTGTCAAGGGGCATGGCGGGCGCACAACAGGATCCAGCTTGTCCACAGAGAGTGGGCTGAGGTGCGCCTGGTACCGCTTTGTACGTGTGCCCGGCTGCTGTGCACACACGTGTTCACTCCCCCCCGACAGGTGTCCTCTCACAATGCCCAGGGAAGCGGTGGTGTACTGTTCATGACCCCTCCCAACACGGCGTGCTCCAACTTGGCATGTGCGCATCTACCCGTCGCACCCACCCACCTAAGCACTGCGTCCATACGACTTCACATGACACATGTGTGTCTTCCACAGTAGTGCTACTCATTTGCGTTGACATCCAATACCAGTGGACTACATGGTCATGTCACGACTGCCGTGTACTTCACATACTCTCATCCTCTCTCATTCATACTTGTGAAATGAGTCAGCGGAGACAGTTTTGGTTTCAAACATTATATTGAGTCTTCTGTCCTCTGTGATGCAGTATAGTGGACACTACTGGCAGCGGAATACATGTTGAGGATATACTGAGCATGATTGCAAATGGGATAGGGTGTGGGGTTACATGTGATTGGCTGTTGCATGTGGGATGTGGGCTTCAGAGTGACATCTGCTTGGCCAAGGCTGTGCTAATGTACATTTACGTATTGCTGCGGAGCTGCGGACTTTGACACAGACGGTATACATGTAGCCTACCAGACCGCTTGGCATCATGGGCACAGTCCATCTCAGTTCCATGTGACAGGTTTGCTGCGGTTGTTCCTCATGCACGCGTGCATGTGAGATGACATCAGGGCATGTGCTTGCGTGCATGCAGCGGCGTGCCACTTGTTGTTGCACTGTGGTGGTTACTGGACATGTCACAGTCACTGGGGTCGTGTTGTTGTTGTATGCACTTGTCGTCCATGCAAAGGTCCTGGTATGGGATTCCCGGGGCGGGGGTGGGAGGGGTGCAGCACCCACAGACTCCAGGCGACCTATTCATGTCCACTGAGCGGTGTGTGTGTCCATGTGCGCTGGATCCATGTCGTGTCCTGGTTGTTCGTGCAGTTCCGTCCATGTGGGTGCGATACACAGACCCCATGCCACTGCCTCCCACGATGCATGCGGTGTTCCTGGATGTGATGGGGAACAGTGTGCATGTCCCGGTCATATCCGATGTCATGGCGATGTCGTTGATGGTGTGGTTACAGTTGCCGGTCGTTTGGTATGGCTGTTGTGGTGGTGACTGGCCAGTCCGTGCGGAAGCTAAGCATGGGTGCGGGGTTGAACATCATAGGTCACTCGGGGAACCTGCGTTGTGGTCCGACGAATTGACAGGTTGTCAGGTATGCGATGCCGTCCAGCAGGGCTTCCATGTCATTGGTGGTGTACATGTTTGCCAGCCAATGTAGCGGATGGTGGCTGTCAAGGTGTTGTTCGTAAGTTGTCCCTTGGAGGACCATGATGGGGCATGCTGGGTGACATTCGATGTAGCTGTTCTCGATGATCCATCGTGTGGAGGCACAGTGGTCCCATTTCAGTGCGGGTGCGATGTTGGCCACATACGCCATGCCCCCATAGGCAGAGCAGGCCCTGTCGTGTGCGTCCAGAGGGAGGAGTAGTGGTAGCAGGTCCGCCTTCAGACATGCCGGGTTGGAGAGGCATATCTCCACGGGATGCTGGTAGGGACACCTCCGACAGTAGAAGACGGGCATGACGCAGCTGAACAATGTGATGCGGTAAGTCAGTCGGTAACTTACGTTCAGCAGGGACAGGAGATCGCATCCCAATGTATGGAACAGGTTGGTTTTGTACAGCTTGAGCTGTTCGGCGTAGTTGGGTAGGTGTGTTGCGGTTGCCATTTCGCAGCGGTGCGTTGTGGTGGCGTGCTCCGGCTGTGTGTGCAGTCTGCAATGTGCACGCTCCGAGGTTGCTGTGAGCTCTGTGTAGTCGTAGGGAGACAGGACTTGTGTTCTGTTGGCTTGTTTGGAGGACACGGGCCCTCTTCCCACATGCTTCTCAGACAGTTCAAGGTCAGTGATGTGTGACTCCTTCCAATTAACTTGCATGTGGCCGACATGGGGGAGTGTTTTCTTCTTTCTTCCCCGTCCGTTGTGTGCTTCTGTGATATGCGCTATCTGCCCTGTGGTCGGTCTCCTCGGCATGCCTGTGTTGGTCTATTCTTGGACAATGGCTGTATTCACCGGCTTCTGTCGTAGGGCTGTGGTTTCGGAGTTGGAATGGAAGGTCATTCAGTGCTGTCTGCTCTCCCTTGTGTGGGCGGCAGGCTGCCTTTCCGCTCTGCGTTGGGCCTTGTGTGTGAATGTTATTCTTGGGCCACCTGTTGTCGGTCCCCGGGCTCTTTGGTGTTCCGTTTTATATGTCTTGTTCATATGTGCAGGGTGGTATGGGTGTTTCAGTGTGGTACTGGCGTTCCTCTTCCCGAAGGGGCCCTGCTTCTCCTAGTTGGTGTTGCCGCCGCTGTGTGCTACGCCATGTTTGTTACACTGGGGTGTGTCCTGCTGTTGCGTGTCTTCACTGACATGTGTGCGTCGGTTGTGTGGCGTTGGGTGTTGTCCGTGAATTGGGCGTTGGGGACATGTCTGTGGCAGGCCTGTCACGTGTCATGTGCGTTCGGGGTGGGGCTGATGTGTGTGCTGCTTGGTTGTGTCCCTGTGTCTGTGTGCGACGCATGCATGGCGCTGCGGTTGGCCTCTGCGTTGTGCGCATGTGTGGCGGCGTCATCGGCGCTTTGGGGCCGTGGCGGGGTGGTTGGTTCCTAGTCCCAGGTGGTGTGTACACATGTGTTCCGCGATGTTACGATTTGGCCTGTGTGTCATATGTGGATGCAATGGTGGATGTGTAGTGTACACGCGCTGGTGGGGGTTGTCCGCTTTTCCGCCCTTGCACTGTGTGCGCTGTTTGCGTGCACTTGTTGTGTGTGTGCCTACCTGCGTCTCCGCGGTACGTTGCGTCCTTGGTGGTGCATCAGCAGGAGCATGGGGAGGGCCTGCAGTGCTGGATTCATGCTCGGGGAGCCGCTTCTTCGTTGTCCGTGCTCGGCATCCGTGTTGCCGCTTCGGTTTGTCGTACGGTATCTCTTGGCCGTGGGAGCCGTTTGTTTGCGGCATCGTAATTTATGCGCCGGGCGGGACGTGTTTCGTCGGACGGTGTGTGTCAGTTGTGCTGCGCCGCTACGTGAACGGGCGCACTTTGATGGCGGACGGTGTTGCTGGCTTGCCGGCGGTGTTTGGCCTACTTTTCGCATCGTAATTGGGCGGGCGTGTGGACTGCTGCGTGCCGGCGGTAACTGGTGCTTTTTGCATCCGCCAGCACGGCGGTGGTGCTTCCGCCCGCCATCGTAATGGGCCCCCAAGTAGGAAGCAAGAACGAAAACAGAATAAGCCAATGAAGTAAAACAAGGAGATAAAAAGATAGGGATAAGTAAGAAAAATAGGTACACATTGATAACCTATAATTTAACATTATAGCTCCAAAGTAGGATCAAAAAATTAGATCAACCAACCTATATCTAACCTGCAAGGAATGTAAACCCATAAACCATTCACAATATTATAACACACCTTATTATGCTGTAAAAGGAAAATCAGTTAAAGGAGAATAACCAATGTAAAACAAACGACATTTCAGTGCGTATTTACCCTTCCAAGGAAGACCAAGAAGAGCAGCAGCAACCATGCACATTTTGGCAAGGCACAAAAAGCAAAAACCTATCCAGTGTAAAAAATAAATGAGAAACAGTAGGCACAGACAACTCAATAGATGTAAATCATTAAGGGCGAGAAGCACCCGGAAGAGAGACTGAGTCCCAAGGGCGAGAAGCACCTGGAAGAGAGTCTGAGTCCATCTGCGATTCAGATTGATTATCCAAAAATGACGAGAGATCTGAAGGTTCATAAAATATCTGTGGACGACCTTTGAATGTTATTCTGAATCTTGAGGGACCAGCAAAAGAAAATGGAATATGCATATCAATGAGTCTCTTGCGTAGGTTCAGGAAACCCTTGCGACGAATTACAGTGTCTCTGGCAAAGTCTTGTGATATTGATATTCTATGGCCTTCCCATTGTATTATTTTAATCTTCCTCATTTGAGCCAGAATTTGCTCAGTATGTTGGTGACGCAAAGGTTTAAAAATCAAGGGTCTTGGAGAAGACATCGTTTTAGGTTTAAAAGTTGGAACTCTATGAGCACGTTCTATCTCAAAATCCTTGTGAAACGAAATATTTAGTACCTTTGGGATCCAAGTAAGCAAAAAGTCAATCACTGAAGGAGCAGTTTTCTCACAATCCTCTGGCAGACCGAAAATACGAAGATTACTTCTGCGATTTCGATCCTCCTGTTCAGTTAGGTCTCTTCTCAATGAAATCTTGGAATGCTCCAGACTTTGGATGTGTTTAGTTTGTTTGTGAAGTCTTCAACATTACTTATTCTCGTTTCGGCATTAGACACACGTAATGAGAGATTTTTCAAGTCATTACGAATTGCCGCCACCTCCACCTGAAGCAGATCTGTATTAGTTTTAGTACTTTGAGCTATGTCGTGAACCGTATTGAGTTTAAGTAGTATAGCATCTAACGTTGAGGCAGAGTCAGGACTGCCTTTGGCTGGAGGGTCCGGGGTAGGTGAGGTCTGTTTGGATCTTTTCAAATTCCCTTTGGAATCTGTCTTTAGAGACCACTCCCATGCCTTCCGCCATTGAAGAAATTTGTAATGACCACAAACAAATAATGTACTGTGTGTTGAAAAATCCAACTATATATTATGAAACACAGGCCCAGACTGACGTAGGAATCCTCAAAAAGGTGTTTATGTCAAAGGTGAAGAAGCCAACAGCTCTGAGACCATGCGTTAAGAGAATTGCATACAAATGCGGCATATACTCAGGGTTAAAACCTTACAACAGAAGGTATGTATGTTCACCAATGAAGGCACTGACAACGGACGCCATACTATAGATCAATAAGCCAAGCACAATGACCTATGTTTCGAAATGTTGCATTCAGCGTCCCCTAGTCAGAACAGAAACACAGCCCTCGTGAGGAGTTCAGACGGCAGCTCCAGCACTCGTATCGTGATATAACTGTAGCAATGTGCACCAACAAAGAGCAATGTCACATCCGAAATACTTCGTAGATAGTAGCACATCAGCAATAATTCATATTCCAAGGATAAAATTGGGGCTTTCCACAAGGAATCATTTCATGTTCTAAAGATCCTGTCAGCAGCCGCCATTTTGTGAATACCTAAACTGACAGAAACTTGTAGTACTGCAAGGTGCAAATTCCACAGTCTGTGGCCAAATACAAAAAGGAAATGCACACTGTACCTCTCATTAGTGTGGAAAGAAAGATCTGTGTAAGGCACACCCGGTAGCTCGAATTCTCAACGTTGAGTCATGACGAGGTTGCATTTGCGGCTGCCATTTTACGGGACTCTCGAAGACGAAATGCCTGACAGGCAGCATTACCTGGTAAAGCAGCTCATAGCAAGATAAAAAGCTCCCACCGCGCTCACGGGGTGTTCCGCCGCTGTCTGCTGTCCAAAGGGTGACCAAAAATCACCCGAACCGCATCGGAGCTCGAACGCCTGCACTGATGGCGACGCGGAGCTAAGAGACGTGCGGCCATCTTAGTTGTGCGCTAAGCCACGCCCCTGAATACATGGAATGCTTAATTGCATCTGCTTGTTTGCTTTTTGTTGCTTCTGTCTGGCATTTCATTTTATTTGTTTTATGAGTGATAGTTTTCATTGTAAGTGATTGTCAACATGAGAATGATGAAAGGTTGACTCTACCGTGCTGGAAGTCCAATTTTTGTTTTATGCTGTCTTTTTCATCCTAGCAAATATAAAACAGCTTACCACGAACAAGCATTGGCAAAACCAACAAGTCGCAATATTACATGTTGCACAGTTGAACTGCTGTGCAAAATGGCTTAAACAAAATAAAAATAAGTGCTATGACGCGGTCAATGCTGACCGCGTCATACTGTTTTTGTTTTTTTATACTTTAAACCATGTTGCACCATGTAAAAAAACTTTGACAAAGCCAGCAGATTTTGCATAGGCAAAACCTATTGGCTTTGCCAATACTTGTTTTTAACAGCTATTAGTAAAGTTAGTCATATTGCATGCTGATATGAAGCTATGTTGTGTATTTTGAAAGACAATGAATAATGAAAATGGCCTTAATCACATTTACTAAGTAAATTTGGCATTAAGAGTGGTGTAAAGGACCCTCATTTTTTTCAGTTGATCATTTGTTTCTCCAGCTAAGCTTATACACTCATATAGACTATTTTTTAATTTACAGGTCAGTGGCTCAGACAAGGTAGATTACCTAAATGGCCAATGGATTTTAAACTCCATCCTGCGCATTCCAAAGGTGGAACTTAAAGACAGCGGAAACTTTACTTGTGTGGCCCGTAATAGAGGTGGGACCAACAACATGTCTTCACATCTGCAGGTTGTAGGTAAGGTGCAAAAAGTGCTTTGCGTGTATTTATGGGGAAGTCGTGTGACTTTAAGCCTTACCTAAATGGAGGGCTCCAACTCTCCTTCATCTAGCACAGAAACATACATAAATTTTGATACAATAGACCATCTCTAAACCCACCACTCTGTTGTGAGAAGCCCTGTAAATGCATGCTGAGTAGCTCTGCCATTCAGGTCTCAGAACAAGTTACTAGCGATAGTCATATTAAATAATTTCAGCATCATTGTTCAGCCATTATTGTTAAAGAAGCATTTTTTGTCATTGAATTTGTGGAACTTCAGAGGAAACACAAATATGTATTTTGGACTTACTCATTATAGTGACGACCATCAATGTGCGATAGGAGAATTCTCACTGAACTCTTCCAATTTCACGTAGATTGTTTACCTATAGGCATGGTCCTTTTGAGGCACCAGGGACCCCATTTTCAGTAAAGGAACGAGTGAACATTTTGGGAATATGAATAGTCCTTCACTTCTCACCTAACATTTTTCACCTAACACCAAATAACAATGCAGAATGTTTTCAGAATTTGGGGTGGGAGGGACTGTGGAAACAGATCAGATATCAAAGTCTGATATGCTATGGCCTGTTTGTGTTCAGACAGGGGCTACGTGCACCTGGCTGTCCCGAAAAACGATAGTCTGGAACTAAGATTGGCTGACGAGCTGCATGTGGAAGTGGAGGTTGAGGCGTACCCTAAGATTCTCCGCTGGAGTTGGACACATGAAATGTCTAAGAGCAGCGACATTTCGAACTTGGGAACTCTGCACGATCTCCAAAATGACAGGTAATGGCATCACTTCCAACTTAAGAAGTATCACCTCTGATCACTCGTACACTGTCAATATCCATACTGCATAATAAAACCTGATGGGTAGTGTGTTTGTTTTCTGTGGCCTCCCAAGAAAATGCTGTACCTTCTTCATACCTGACTCCACAAAAATGGGAGAGGTGCCCTGTTAATTGAAAAAGGACAGGGTCTCAAAGTGAGTCCACAAATAGAAAAAACTCCCTTTTCTTGACACTCAGGATAATGTGCTGCATGGCTAAAAACGTATAAGTTCCCAAATGCGAGACCTATTAGCTATGCCAATGCTTGTTTATGCAGCCGCTTGCCAGTGTTATCTCCTAATTTTTTTTATTATTATTATTATTAGTAGATTGGCAGGCTGCTCATGCCGAATACAAGAGGCTGCAGCAGCATTCTTACCACACCCCCTCCGTGCATGCTCTGGGATGGCCCATTGTCACCTTCAACAGAATGACAATGGTCCTTAGGGGGGGTCACAGCATATGGCGTGCCTCCATTCACCCAGACCATTACACAGAGGCTCCGCCAGGTGGGATTCTGCTTCAGATCAGCAGAGGAATCCGAGGGGAGGAAGAACGTTAACGGTGCATGTGTGCATGTGTGTGCGCGTATGTGTGTGTGTGTTTGTATTGGGGGTGAGAGAACTCGAGGGAGCTGTGCTTTTACCTCCCACAGCAACCTTAGTGCAACCAGATGGCAACCACCATTCAGGACCACCAGGTGAGGAAGGGGCTACTGTACCGGAGTTTCAAGTGTAGAAAAATAAGCATGGGAACTGTGATCCTGAGTGTATGAGAGAGTGATCGGGAAAGACAGAGATGTGGTAAAACGAACACAATACTCTCTAATTATTTTGTTGGCTTCGACCTACAGCTAACTGCATATAAAATATAACCAGTAGCGGCTGCTACGGGGCAGTGGGAGGGCGGGGAGAAGGAGGTTAAAAAAAAAAAAGAAAAGGAAAAAATCCGCCCGCCGCTTCTCCTCCGCCCTCTTCTTCGTCGACGCAGGAAGCAGTAACAGGAAGCACCCAGGCTTCCAATCCGCCCTAGCCAATCACAACGATGCTTATAGCAGCGTCGTGATTGGTCTGAGCGCCGTGGTTCAGTGCTCAGATGGGGACTGGGAGCCTGGGCATTTTCTCCACCCAGGCTGTGCAATGCAGCCCGGTGGAGAACATGCCAAGTGCACATGACGGTTTGGCCGGCCCAAGATAGCTGGCCAAACCGTCATGCGCACTTTGAGAGTGCCCACCACTCCTCCCCCTGCTCTGTGGGCAGTCCAGCCCGCCCGCCCCGCCCCTACAGAGGAGCACTGAAAAATAAAATGATAATAAAATGCTGTTATTATCATTTTATTTTTCCTCTGGGGCGACGTTTCTCTGCCTTAGTGGAGGAGCCGCCCCTGAATATAACGCACACACTTTGAATGAAAAATAAATGCAAGTTAACTAATCTGGAAACTGCATCGATTTTGGGGTAGGAGAGCTCAGATGGTCAATGTAACCATTGTACATGTCTGTGTATAGCAGGAGCGTCCCAGATACGAAACCTTTTTGGTGCACTGGAGAATAGTATCACAGTGCTTCAAGATCCCTGCCTGTTACAGAAAGCACTGTGAATACGTTATTATTTTAAAACTTCATTACACACAACATAATACAGGTTGCTGCAAAATGCACGAAGAGTTTATGTTTAAGACAAAACAAGTGCTTTCTAAATATATTTTTTAGTGAGATACGTTTTGACTACCAAGTGCAAACTTTTTTATGTTTCAATTAAAAGGGCACATTCCAGAACTCAGCTGCTTAAACTCTTCCACTACTTTTAAAGAGACAAAATGGTTGCTATCATCAAGCTGAAATGATTCTATCTATAATAGCCTATACTAGCTCCGAGGCAGGCTTTAGATTTGATGAATAACCAGTTGCACACATTTACATTTTTTTCAGTTAGCAGGCACCATGCCGGCAAGGTTTGCTCTTCTTTAGCTGGCTGTCCTTTCTTCTCTGACTTTAGAGTTGTTTCCGGAAAATCCCTCCCACTTCAAACTCTGAATTGCACCGATTTGTAGCTCCCAGCCTCTTGGTGTCCAGATACGACTCTGAAACACGAGAGCTCTAGATCTATCAGTGGTAAACAGACATAATATCGAGGTTTTTTTTTCGAAGTACAAAAATATTGAGTTGGAGATATCGAAGGGACAGAATATCGACATCAAGAATATCGGTGACCAGAATATCGACATGAAGGTAAGAAATATCGGTTTTTTTAATATCGAAGTCAGTAATATCGTTTGTCATAATATCGTTGTTAATAATATCGATATTTATATTAGTTTTCTGTATTTTAGTTTGTATGTTAATTGTATGTGATCTAATGTTTTTTGTATAAGTATATCTGTTATTTTGTGTATTTGTGAAATTTTTAGAAGTTATTTATTTTATGTAAATTAAATTTTGCGTATTTTAGTTCTGTAGCGGGTTGTGGGTTTATAGGGGAATAGGGTGGGAAGTAATTTAATTTTAATAAAGTAATCAATAATTTTTATTGATTATTATTTATAATTATTTTTTTATTAATTAAATATTAATTGGTTATTAAATTTTATTAATTGATTAGTTAATTAAATTGTGTATTTTTTTTAGGAGCGGGTTGTGGGTTTATAGGGGAATAGGGTGGGAAGTAATTTAATTATAATTAATTAATAAATAATTTTGATTAATTAATATTTATGTATTTAATATTTCCTATTGTTAATTGTGGTAATTCATTAATTATTAATTAGTTAATAATTGGTTGTTAATTATTAATAATTAATTGGTAAATATTTTAATTGGGGTTTTTTTAGGAGCGGGTTGTGGGTTTATAGGGGAATAGGGTGGGAAGTATTTTAATTATAATTAATTAATTAATTAATAATTTTGATGAATTAACATTTATGTATTTAATATTTTATATTGTTAATTGAGATAATTAATTAGTTATTAATTGGTTGTTAATTATTAATATTTAATTGGTAAATATCTTTATTTTATTTTTTTTAGGGGCAGGTTGTGGGTTTATAGGGGAATAGGGTGGAAAGTAATTTAATTATAATTAATTATTTAAGTTTTTTAATTAATTAATATCTATGAATTTAAAATGTTATGTTGTTCATTGTTGTGATTAATTTGATATTAATTAGTTATTAATTTGTTGTTAATTAATTGGTAAATATAATTGTGTTATTTTTTTAGGAGCGGGTTGTGGGTTGATAGGGGAGTAGGCTGGGAAGTAATTTAATTTTAATATTTTTTTTAAATTTATTATAATATTTTTTTAAACCTTTTTTATAGTGTTAATCGTGTGAATTAATTTAGTCTTGATTGTTTTTAATATGTTTGCCAATTTTCATTAATTAATTAATCATAAATTAATTATGTTAATAGTGTTATGTTTTATAATATTGGTGGTGTCATTTATAGGGGAATATGGTGGGAGGTAAATTTTTTATAATTAATTACAATTTTGTTAATTAATTTTAATTATTTTGCTTGAGTGGGAATAGTTAATTATTCCCCTCTGCTATCCAACACTTTCCCTACTGTTTCACTTGCTGGAGTGGGAATAGTAATTGTTACCCCTCCGCTATCCAACACTTTCCCTACTATTGCACTCGCTGGAGTGGGAATAGTAATTTTAACCACTCCGCTATCGAACACTTTCCCTACTGTTGCACTCTCTGGAGTGGGAATAGTAATTTTTACATCTACGCTATCCAACACTTTCTTTAATGTTGCACTCCCTGAAGTGGAAATAGTAAATTATTCCCCTCCGCTATCCAACACTTTCCCTACTGTTGCACTCACTGGAGTGGGAATAGTAATTTTATCCACTCCGCTATCCAACACTTTCCCTACTGTTGCTCTCCCTGGAGTGGGAATAGTATATTTTACCCCTCCGCTATCCAACACTTTCCCTACTGTTGTACTTGCTGGAGTGGAAATAGTAAATTATTCCCCTCCGCTATCCAACACTTTCCCTACTATTGCACTTGCTGGAGTGGGAATAGTAATTTTATCCACTCCGCTATCCAACACTTTCGCTACTGTTGCACTCTCTGGAGTGGGAATAGTAATTTTTACACCTACGCTATCCAACACTTTCTTTAATGTTGCACTCCCTGAAGTGGGAATAGTAAATTATTCCCCTCCGCTATCCAATACTTTCCCTACTGTTGTGCTTGCTGGAGTGGGAATAGTAAATTATTCCCCTCTGCTATCCAACACTTTCCCTACTGTTGCACTCGCTGGAGTGGGAATACTAATTTTATCCACTCCGCTATCCAACACTTTCCCTAGTGTTGCACTCTTTGGAGTGGGAATAGTAAATTATTCACATACGCTATCCAACACATTCCCTACTGTTGTACTTGCTGGAGTGGGAATAGTAAATTATTCCCCTCCGCTATCCAACACTTTCCATACTATTGCACTTGCTGGAGTGGGAATAGTAATTTTATCCACTCCGCTATCCAACAGTTTCCCTACTGTTGCACTTTCTGGAGTGGGAATAGTAATTTTTACACCTACGCTATCTAACACTTTATTTAATGTTGCACTCCCTGGAGTGGGAATAGTAAATTATTTCCCTCCGCTATCCAGCACTTTCCCTACTGTTGCACTCCCTGGAGTGGGAATAGTAATTTTTACCCCTCCGCTATCCAACACTTTTCTTAATGTTGCACTCCCTGAAGTGGGAATAGTAAATTATTCACATATGCTATCCAACACTTTCCCTACTGTTTTATTTGCTGGAGTGGGAATAGTAAATTATTCCCCTCCGCTATCCAACACTTTCCTTACTGTTGCATTTTCTGGAGTGGGAATAGTAAATTATTCCTATCTGCTATCCAACACTTTCCCTACTGTTGCACTCCCTGGAGTGGGAATAGTAATTTTATCCTCTCCGCTATCCAATTTTTTCTCTACTGTTCCTATTAATGTAGTGTGAAATGTAATTGTAAAAGATTAAAAATATTTTAATTTTTTTAATTATTATATAAATATTGTATTTTTATTTTATATTTACTGGTATATGTATATATATGTATTTATAATTTTTAATATGTTTCTAACATTTTATAATTTATTATATTTATTTTTTAATATTATAAAGTAAATGTATATATTATATTTTATATATATATATGTATGTTTAATTTTTATTAAAATTATATTTATTATTTATAATTTTAATCATTTTCTAATAATTCTAACTATGTTTTTATAATTATATGTATTATTTACTTTATTTTACATTATTTTTTAGACATTTAAATAAAACGATATTTTTAACAACGATATTTATTACAACGATATTTTTGTTTCGATATTTTTGTACTTACTATAATGTAGATAGGACTTCGATATTCTGGACATCGATATTTCGGCTACGATATTTTTGTCGTCGATATTTCTGTAGTCGATATTCTGTTTGTGATTCCTATCAGTAGGATGGATCCATAACCATCATCCACAGAGAGATCTCTCCTGAGAAGGTCCCAGGGGCTAGGGGTCATTCCCGCTTTGAGGCAGGACCTGTTGCAATTAACCTCTACCATGTAAATGTCTGGTTTTGAGCACCTCAGGGTGATTAGTATATAATTTAGCCTATGATTTATAGCTTGTGAAAAAATATTACCATGCTCTGGGGTGTCTAGTCTTTTCTGCCTTATCTCCTGGTTTGCTTGCTCTTCTAGCAAGAGAAATGGTTTTGCAATTAAGGGAAACGGTAATGGACCAGAAAGTGGGTGAGGAGCTCGCTCTGCACCATCCTCAGAGGCTGCTGATAAACACTGGAAGGGAGTACACTGCCTGCTGTCCATTATATTAAGGGGCCGATTCCGATTCGGGCCGGAATTCTCTCCGACCGAGCCGGACTCTGAGAGATTTCCGACCGAATCGGACCCTAGCAGCCCGACCGAACGAGTACGATGCGCACGTATGCCATCGGACTCGATTCGGTCGGACTCCCATTGAAGTCAATGGGAGCCTGTCGTACAACGCGTACGCGGGCTCCCATTGACTCAATGGGTGCGAGGCGAACTAGGGGGCCCCGTACAGCGTGTACGCGGCGAAGTGACTCGCGCCGTACACGCACAGGTAGGGGGGACCCATGGGTCCCCCCTGTGTGCGACTCGCGCGGCTACGCGTACAGGGGGGTCCGACACGGACCCCCAAAGTACGGCTCCGACTGCTCCTTCGAGCCGGACGGCGCGAGTCGGTCGGACTGCTCGCGGCGCGCATCGTACTTGCCCGGCCGGGGAACGTCTCCATTGCGCGGTGCGAGGCGTGTCCGAGCGAGTCGGTCGGTGCGGTCGGCTTTCGCGTACGAGTCGGTCGGTGCGGTTGGGTCTCGCGAACGAGTCGGTCGGAGTTTTCGCATCGTACTCGCTCGCCCGGACGCACGTACGAATCGGTCGGGAAACAGGGCTCCGAATCGGATCCGGTAAAGCCGAATCCGATTCGGAGCCCTACCGGCCGAGATCAGAATCGGCTCCTTAGGGTGAAAGTTCTGCTAACCTAGAGGAGACCCCACTGCAATTGACCGGGTTTTAAGCCAGTTCACAGCCAGGCATGCATGCAGTTTGCTGGGACAGCAGGCTACACTTTCAAGCCTAAGCTCAAAATTATTGACACATAATGAAAGAGCGTGGGAGGGGAAGAGCATCTGGATGACACAGGGTCACAGGCAGTGTCAAAGAGTTTAAATTCAGTCTTTTCTCTCTTCCTCTTTTTAATCACACATTCTTCCCTTTCTCTCTTTAACCATGGAAAGTGGCAAACCCTCCCTCAGTTCATTAGCTTACCCCTCATTTTAGGTTGAAAACACAGAAAAAACACTTACTCAAAGCCTATGGTGTAGTGTGTTGCATACAATTTTAATGGATAACTTATAGAAGAATTTAAGGTGAATAAGGAAAATGATCCAATTAAACACAGTTATACCAATCACTCTTTTCTC
Organism: Calotriton arnoldi; assembly: GCA_963921515.1. NCBI lineage: Eukaryota > Metazoa > Chordata > Amphibia > Caudata > Salamandridae > Calotriton > Calotriton arnoldi. Next base: position 99,333 of record CAWUFW010013213.1, read on the forward strand.
GAGAGCAGTGGTGAAAGCAGCAGAAACGTCAACACTAATATTCTGCTGTTACTTTGTCTATGGTTCCTGGCCTACAACCATCGACACAAATAGTGACTTTTCATATAATACACACCATGAACTCAAATTGTTCTTGGTTTGAAAATAATTGATATTTTCATTATTCAGTGCATTGTTACCCACTTAACTGTCTAGAAAGTATGAAAGGCTGATTTGGACCTGCAGAAGTCCAGTCCTGTGACCTGTACTTTGCTCATAATCAGTTACATCACTCAGTGATCTTTGCTGGCTAGTTCAGTAGTTTATTCGACCTGTAGCGGACCATCAGTTTTACTCATGTGGGAAAGTCTTGCAGTCTGCTTTTATGTAGTGTTCGTATGCGGCATACTCCATGTACTATGAGACTTGCTTCAGATTATACAATGGAGCTAAAGAAGATTTGGGTGGGAAGATGACCGTCCAAGCCTTAGCCACTCTCAGTGCTCCATTGACTCAGACTTTGTCTTGGAAACCATCCTACTGTAGGCAGCCATGCAGAAGGGAGTTAGCTGATCTTACAGCTCCCTGAGAGCGGAAGGAAAGGGTGAGATCCTAAAGTATTACTGCATTTGTGGATGATCAGAAGTTATCCTCGTTCAATGATGTCATGTGTGAGTCAAACCCTCGGAAGCCAGCAAAGGTAAGTATGGAGCCCATGTAGAATTAACATGTGTTTACCTGTTTTGGGGACGACAAGAAGGTTAGGTAGGCCTTTGGGGAACTGAGAGTGACGCCATAGCCCTGTAGACTTTTGGGAAAGCTGGAGCCTTGAAGAACTAAATTGAACAGAGCCATTAATGGAACCTAAGCGTGAGGAGGAGCCTGTGGGTCTTAGGGATGAGCAGAAGCTTTGAATAGGCCACGTTACAACGCATGCGATACATCGCATGCCATTACAATACGGTCATTACAACGACTGCGTTGTTACATCGCATACCATTACAACGCAAGTCGTTACAACTACTTGCTGTAGGGGGGAGCTGGATTTTGGAATAGTATAATTTACTATTCCAACTCCAGTCTGTGCAACAGTAGGGAAGGTGTTGGATTTTATATCCTACACCTTCTGCCCCCTACAGCAAGTCGTTGTAATGACTTGTGTTGTAATGGTTTGCGATGAAACAACGCGGTCGTTGTAATAACCGCGTTGTAATGGCATGCGTTGTAAACGATGTTTCCCAAATGGAAGCCTTGGGGAATTTCATGGTAAAGATGTATTTCATTGACCCAAGTGTGAGTAGGGCTCTGGGTAAGAGTGAGCAAGTGATACATGACTTAAAAGGGTGAACAGGAATATAAGGGGACCAGAGGGTGAGCAGGATCCCAATGGCACATGAGAATGAACAGTAGCCTCTGGGGACCTCAGTGCGAACAGGAGCCTCTGGGATTTGAGTTTGTACAGGAACCTCAGGGGACCTAATTGACTGATTGATTGATTACAGGATTAGTAAAGTGCAGGCAGTTACCTCCAGAAGGAAGTGTCCCGGTGACCTGTGAGTGGAACTGAGCTTAAAGATCCTGAAAGTTGTTGGTTGTAAAGGCGGGCTATTGGGAACTCTGAAATGTGGACATTGTTATGTAATTGTATATGCCAAACCACTTACTGTGTATATTGTACTGTTCTCTATTGTAACATATGTTTAATGGTTAATAAAAAGAATTAAAAAAAAAAAAAAAAAAAGATCCTAAGAGAGAGTGGCTACTTTGGGACCCACTGATGATGAGCAACAGCCTCACTGTTTTAGGATGAGCAGGTCACCTAGTTTATTGAGAGTGAATACAAGCCAGTCTTATGAGTAAACATGATTCTCTGAGAATCCCCATGTATAAGCAGGAGCTTTAGAGCCGGCTGGCATAGAGGAAACTCAGGTATCTGAGGGTGAGCAAGGTTTAAGGGAGACTCATAGACCTGAAGCTGGACAGCAGCAGACCTATGCATGAACTGCAGTGGAATAATGGTATTTCTAAGATTTGACCAATGTTACTGGCCCAACAAGCTGTAAATTGATTCATGTACCAGATATTTCTCCCAAAATTAGCCCCAGCACTAATCACACAATACTTCATGATAGGGCAGGATCCGTAAATGTGGGCCACTTTTTTTTGGGTGCCCAGGACTATTTTTGGTTTCAATCCGACTCTGCTGGAATAACTACATATTCTTATAAATATTGCTTCTGTGGATGGCAAGCTATATGAGAAAATGTAGTGAAGTGCTTGTATACACACACTTAAGGCCTCATTTAGAATTGGCGGACTCATCCTCTGCATACCTTCTATTTCTGAGAATAGTAGTTTTATTAAATCATAGTCTCCTCTCAGTCTCTTGCCTGTCTGCCTCAATCCTTCTTATTGTAATTCTACAATTTGCTGATACCTCATTTCATAGATCACAACCTCTCCTCTTTAAATCCCTATCCCTGTAATCTAACATTAACTAATCTCTGCCAGCCCATCTATCCCACCAACCATTCACCTGAAACCACATAGCCCCCACTAATGATCACACTTACCTGGTATTAATATATAAAAAGAGTAACTGGAGTGAATGGATGAAATTTCTCTTGAGAACACATTACTAATCACAATAACCAACAATAACCACTGGACTAACTACTAACCTTGGGTTCCGGAGTAAGGTGCTACTTGCTGTAAGCACGTTGATGCCTCATCAGGGGTAGTCAGCGCTATATAAATCCAATTACAATTACACGGCCACAAACGTTACGGTTATCCCGCCTACCTTTTTTTGAAAAGTGGCATCAGATCAAATGCAATTGTAATACAGCGGACGGGATATCTGTCGTGTGTGTGTAGGGGTCACTCGTTCGACAGATTCTGAATCATGCCTTAACTTTTTCTTCATTTGAAAATGACATTGTCTGTACTGCTAACACAGAGGGTCCCTCCATCCCTCGTCTGTAGACAATGTTTAGCTCTCTAGTTAAGTGAGTACATACAGCGTATGCTGTTCTGAATTAAAATTATACTGGCTTACTGAAGCAATGTTAAGAAAGCAACTCATTGCTTCTCTTTTATGACCCAGTATGTGTCTCATGGGATTGATGTCTTCAGGGTCACACTTACCAATCTTGTGCCAAACTTCATTTCTTGCAGCTACGTGAGCCGTCTCATCTTGCACCGACCAAAGGAAACTGAAGTTGGCCTATATACTTTCTTTGCTGCCAATTCTGAAGCTAACAACTCCATAACCTTCTCATTGTACAGTAAGTACCAATACCAGCAGTTAATTGTATGGTGTATCCACCAAAGATAAGTAGCAAAAGGGGCAACACATTTGTTCACATGTCTAGAGTTTCATGTAGTTTGGTGGTACTGAGAAGGTTAGCGTCTGTGTGGGACACATCATTGAGATTTGTGGGCAGTGAGTCTGATTAGAAATCATACTATGGGTTTCAGCATGGAACATTTGGGCAATGTTTTAACCCAGAGAAGGCAGTGAGTGCTATGTGACTTGAACCAAAAGATGGCTTCTCTGGTAAAAAGCAGAAATAATGTTGGGCACTCAAAAGAGAATAGAAGGGAAACAGTTCTGGGGGGAGGCCTTTAAAGGAAGCCTAGAAGGGAGCTGATTACTGTGGACAAGTTTAAACTAGTGAGTGGCGAGTCTACATTTACTTTGTACTCATATTACTGTTTTTCCATATTGTTAAGTATGAAGTAGAAGTAACTATATAAGTAAATTAGAAAGTAGAGTGATAATGATTGAATAGAGATGTCTTTAAAGGCAAGTTGTGCCCATCATATTTCCCAGTAAACATGCTTCCATCTGGTGCTTTGCCAGCAATTATAGTGATCATGTCCTCATCAGCATCCTAGGCAGATCCGCGTTGTTTCATTATTTCAAATAAACACATGCAATGAAAGTAACATGCTTGCATTAATATTGCACCCATAGCTCCCTCTGCTGTGATATTCTTGTATTGAGATCGATGGCTTACTTTGAAGGATGTCTTAAGTTTCCAACTTCCCTACCTTTTCCAGACAAGCCTTCGGTCTCTGCCAGCTTGCCTCCAATCAACAACTCCAAGGAAATGAAGTGCTATGCTTCGGGCTACCCTGCACCAAATATCAGCTGGCACTGGTGCAAGGGAAGGAAGGAAAGGTGAGAAACAAATTGCAGACCCTTTTTTCCTAAACATGATCCACACTAGCAATGATAGAGTTGCATGGGCTTGGGAAATGAGCAAGTGAAAAAAGATGGCATTACAGCTAAGGCTGGTCTTGGCTTCAGAAAAACCAGGAATATTTCCCTTGACCCAAGTAGCTTGAAAGGCAGGTCAAACAGGACAGAGTCAGTCATGTCATGGAGGTCAAAGAACAGCTGAATGAGAGTAATGGGGTGATTGACTTCATGTAGTGGGATCAGTTTTTCAGAACTGCAGGCTATTAATTGAATCCTCTAGTATGTATCTTGGTAGACAAATCTATCCCTACCCAGAAGCAAATGGGTATTTTTACCTTAAAGGTCCTGTGTTCACCAGCTTTGAAGCTCTTAAAAATAACTTGAATCATGCTATGCAGTGTTTTGTCAAGCTACACTCCCCTTTGTCTACACAACGTGCAGTCAACACTCCAACTTCTGTTCCCACAGATGTGATGAGGAGGAGATGCTGCCATTGGAAGGTGCCAACACAGAGGTCTTCTTTGCACAAGCAAGAAGCACCTTAAGCCTGGAAGATATCAATGACAATGCTACTTACATGTGCATGGCCTCCAATATCATAGGAAGTGCTTGGGACTCACTGAATGCTGAACTTGCAGGTAAGGCTCTTCCTGGTGTGTTTTGTGGATGTCTGATGGATGGAGCTTCTGGAGCTGGAGTCACTTTTGTCATGAATGATAAAGACTTATAAAGCGCACAGCTACACGGAAGAGTGTCCCATCGCTAAGAACTAGATGGTGAGAAGAACGGTTGCACTAACATGGCAGCCAACTAAGATGCAAAATGTTGGGTATCTGATAGAGACTTCTTGCCACAGATTCTTTACCTTAGAAATTCCCTAGGCATCAGACTGGATCCGAAAAATTTTGAGCAATCCCCTAGTGTGCTGGTAGCTAGCATATTATGGCTCTACGTGGTGTCGTCCGCACCGAAAGTGATGTGCGCTGTGCATATATAGTCGCCACCCCAGTGCATTGACCTCAGTTCCTTCTTTTCTACGCCATCAACGCAAACCCGATTAGCTCCCTTCAGTCATTTTTTTACTGGATTTTTTCGACATTTTGTTGATGTCTAGTGTGCCTTTTTCCATCTTTATTTTTTGGAAGATGTCTCAGAAGAAACCTACTGTACTGGATCCAAGCCTTGTGAGCCTGTCATAGACAAATGTCAGTGGTGGACCCCTGCTTTATGTGTCTGTGGTGCCTAGAGAGAGACCACGACTCTGGTCCTGCGCGGAGTGCCAGACCATGAACCCCAAGGCCCTCTGTGAGGGGTCCTTGAAGCTCTTGGCTGCTCGCCATGTGACTCCACGCCGCTCTAGGTACTATTTGTGAGGGAGGTCACGGGACCTCTCCCAGAGTCTCTCGCATCGATCCTCATCGCGCTCCAGGACTTCTTCTAGTAAGTCCCATAAGAAGTAGTCAAAGCGATCTTTGACTTCTCTGCGTCGCTCCCACTCTTCGAACGACTCGAGAGACCAACGTCACAAATCCAGACCCCACTCACAGGTTGTTCCTGTGCAGCTGCTGTCTAAAACTGGGTCCGCTCTGCGACTTCCCGAGTTTCCCAGAGTCAGAGCGTACCCCACCCAACATCTTGAATTCTTTTGAGGCCATGAGCCTCATATTTGGGCAGGCAAAACCCTTTAGAGGGGCTTTGGGCCCCATGGGCGGAGGGTCTTCGACTGAAGTTCCGCCGGTGAGTCCGCCCTCCTCACCAGTCAGCCCCTCAGGATCCGTTCCAGTGGCACTATTCCCGGTGCCGCCAACGCACATTGTGATTCCCAACTCTGATACAGAGCTGGACCGGCGTTGCATGACGTCATCTCCGGCAACGACCAGGTCCACAAAAACTGAATCAGAGATGGAGCCCTATTTCCATGAAGGGCCCACTGAGGAACATAAATGGAGGGGATTTGAGAATCCCTATGGCTACTCCGACCCCCTAGCAGAGTCCATGGCCAATGACACCTGGTAGGAGGATTTAGCTGACATCAGCGTCTGGATACCTCACCAGACACTGGCCTCCTTTCTCCTCCCTCACTGAGCATGAACATCTGTCCTATGATCACGCTGCCCTTTAGGCAGGATCTACTGTCGCAGCAGCAGGGCAGGGTTCTGCACCCAAACCTATCCACACTCCACCTAAATGCGTGGAGATAGAGCAGCGACAGTTGAGAGTGTTGGACCTCCTTCCTGAAGTGGGTGATGTCATCTTGGGAGCCAGGCGTCACTCCACGAAAACGATTTACGCCTGCCAATGGGACAAGTTTGTGGCTTGATCTGAATCTAAAACTGTTCATCTTTTGTCTGCACCCTTGTCTGAAGTTCTACTGGTTGCCCAGCATGGCTTAGCTTTGGGCATGGTTAAGGGCTATCTTTCTGCCATTTTCCCCTTCCTGCAATTGCCAAACCTACCGTCCCTGTTCAAATCACCTGTAGCACGGTTCCTCCTACACCCTTCGTTATGCCCCAATGGGACCTGGATTTAGTCCTCGCCTCCCTCATGTGCTCACCTTTTGAGCTGATGCACAGCTGCCCTCTAAAACTCCTGACCATCAAAACTGTCTTCCTTGTAGCAATCACATCTGCCAGGAGGGTTAGCAAATTCCATTAACCCTCAAGTACACTTCCTTCTTCCCAAACAAGCTGGATCTCAGAATCTAAGCATACTTTTTGCCAAAGGTGGTGACACCTTTTCACATCGCAAACACAAAGAGATGATGGATGGAGCACTGAAACTTTTCAGACAGTCACCCCCAGTCACAGATCTGGGTTGAATCCTTCATCGTTCTTTATCTCACTTTGTCACCCCAGTTAAGACCCAGGCATATGCAAATCAGTCTTGACCCTGTGCCTCATGGGAACAGTCCAGACCGAACTGCCAAACCAGGTCTTCCCTGGACCGGAAACAAACATCCTGGGTCCGGTTTCGGGTCAACACCCCTCATCAGCCAGGCTAGCTTGAATCCAGTGGCAAAGTGAGCAAGGGACCTACGTCTGGGCACACCCTGCCAGCTTAGGGCGAACAAAGCAAACACAAAGAGATGATGGACGGAGCACTGAAACTTTTCAGGCACTCACCCCCAGTCACAGATATGGGTTGAATCCATCATCGTTCTTTAGCTCACTTCGCCACCCCAGTTCAGACCCAGCCACATGCAAATCAGTCTTGACCCTGTGCCTCATGGGAACAGTCCAGACCGGATGACCAAGTCAGGTCTTCCCTGGACCGGAAACATTCGGGCAGACTATCTTGCTGCCTACTTTCTTCGCTCCTCCTCATCCTACTAAGGAAGAGGAGGGATTCCACTACCTGGACCCAAAAAGAGCACTGTCTTTAGCACCAAAGATTTTCAGGTGGATGATCAACTCTTTGTTGACTTCATGTGTGCAAATAAGGGCTAAGCAGTTCACAAAAGAACCATCTCCAGATGGATAGTCCTTTATATTAAAATCTTCTATGCAATGGCTAAACAGCAGCACCCTGAGGGCTAAGAGCTCATTCTACCAGAACTAAAGCTGCGACTACCGCGTTGGCAAGAGGGGTCCCAGTTCTGGAAATCTGTCAGGCAGCCATGTGGACATCACTCCATGATTTTGCTAAACAGTACTGCCTAGACAGTCAGGTCCAGCTTGGTGGGCATTTCGTCTGTTCAGTCCTCTAGGACTTCTTAGTGCAATGCAGTCTGAAAACCCACTTCCAGGGAGAGATTGCTTTGGTATCTATTCTAAGGTCAGGAATCTGCAGTGAGAAGTCTCTATCAGATGAACAAGTTACTTGCTTTCGGTAACACCTTATCTTATAGAGGCTCTATTTAGTCGCAGATTTCTTACTGATCCTCCCCGTTCTATGAACTGTATGTCATTTACAATAAAAGAGATCCTTCAAGACCTCACTTTGACACACTAGTCATTTCTCATCAGCTTGACTCTGGGCTTCTAGTGGGGAAACACAGTCAAAAACTAATGTCAGCGCACTGAGGTGGCGCCTATATAGGCACCGCACAGGTCACTTCCTGCGGGGACAACGCCTCGAGTAGCCAAACGACTCCATCTACGGCACGCAAGGGGATTAGTCAAAACTTTCCAGATCCAGTCTGGCGCCTGGGGATTATTCTAAGGTAAGCAATCTGCAGCTGATAGAGTCTCAACCAGATAAGACGTTACCAAAGGTAAGTAACTTGTTCTTTAAGAGCCTAGCAAAAGGACAACTCTTGAGGAATCCTACGAAGTGAGAGAGGGAGCCGGTTCCTTTCACTACCGGCTGTAGAGTGCAATACCACCCCTACGTCTAGTCAACATGTCCTGACGGAAGATGATATAGTCAAGGGAAACTGCTAAGGCAATGTCTTGAAGATAACAATATCATACTAAGCTATTATCACTCCCTAAAAATCATGGGCCTGACATACGTAGATTCTATTTGCTAAAAGTAGTCGCAAATTGCGCACTAACGTTTTGCGAATGGAATCTGATTTTATGAACTGAACTATAGTACTATTAGATCAGTTTGCAAACTATGTAATTGTAGTGAGTCACAGACTGTCCTGCCAAATTAATATTCATTAGGCAGGTTGCAATTTGTGCATCACTACAATTGGTCACAATCAGAGAGATGGGGCCTGCAAGGGTCAGCAAACCACCATCCCTGTGACTGTTCTTCAAAAAAGAAAACTGTTTTTGTTTTAAGCAGAAAGATTTCCTGAAACGAAATGGGGCTGCTTTGTAAAAAAAAAAAAGATTTCTTTCTTAAAAGGTTTCAGCGAGGTCCCTAGGACCACTGCATACTTTCCTTGAAACTTGTACCCCGAATTTGCAATAAGTTGCCACCCCAACTTGGGAGTCTGTAACTTTTCAGTGGGTTGCAACCAGAATTATGGTCACAAACCATTGATACATGAGGGTACAAATCTCAATTTGTGAGGGACGCCCACGACATGCCAGTTCCAAACTGCGATTCATAATACATTTCTAAACCCATTTATTCAATTCAGAAACACTCTCATTTAGAGAATCAGAGGGCTTGCAACCATTAAAGGTTTCGTATTTCCAACCCCATATTTCTATAGTCAGATTAAATAGTGTCTTGTTAACAGTGTACCAAATGTTAGTTCCTCGGGCAAAACTTGAGAGAAGATTCCACATACTATCAAAATTTGAATTTTTAAAAATATTTACCCAGTTGCTTCAGTCGTAAATCGGTTTTCTCAGCAGGTCATTTTTGTTTCATAAACCTCCACATAAAGGTAAATGAGAGGTATTTTTACACAACATTACATTAATATGGGAAAAACTGTGCAGGCACAGATCTTCGTAGAGAATAATCTGAAACTTCGATGTCTCAACTGTCAAGAGATAAAAGAAGTACTACATTTCTGTGAACAAAACTATGTAAATACTGATTTTTAAAGGAAATCTGTTGCACAAATTATTTTTCTGTTTAATTACTGTGTACAAATGTAGAAAGTTATTTTCAAGTTTCCAGTTTTTGTTTTCATCATAGAATGTTTGAATCCTGGATAACTAAACATGCATTTCTGAAACTTTCCCTTGATTGTACGTCCCCTTCCAACCACAGACGTTTTTTAAATGTATTGTTTTAAAGTTTTGATAAGACCTGCAATGATTTCAGTGACAAACTTTTTTACCCACCAGCACTTTGAGTTAGTAGCAGTTATATGTTTTACCCTGTAGAGAAACTGAACCAGGCTGTCAGGGACCCCCAGTGGGGAAGGATATGGTGACTGTACTCGATAGGAAGGGACAGACGCTTTGGAGTTCTTTTGATGTCGTTTATTGGGAGGGCAAATAAAATTCAGATCTGGTTGCAGGGTTTCCCTCCTGTTCTTCACCAGTTCGGGACCGGGGATGTAGGCCAGACTTGAACGCCGGTAGCTCGTCGATCTCCAGCCGGTCTTGGGGTTATGGAAGCCAAGGAAACAACAAAAGAAACCACTGGTCAGTGGAACGTACTCCTGTAGGTCAGGCTCAGGGAAGGGAGTGCGAGGGACCACCGGAAATTGCCACTGTGTGAAAACGAAGCCCAGAACGGAAAACGGTGTCCACCCTCAAAAGCTACCCATTCCCTCCCAGTGCTTTAGTGAACCCCTGTATGCGACGACGTACCTGCTCCAGCCACGCTCCTCCTGGAGTGTGGCGGGGCGACGCGTGGGGTCGTTGGCCTCCTGGCGTTGTCCGCTCTTCTGGTTCCTCTTTCGGGGCTCCAGAGTCTTCTTTGTCGCTCTCGCCTCTCTCCGGCTTTTCCGACGCTGGTCTCTCTTTCTCGGCTTCTCCGGGCGATTCTCCTGGATGCACGCGCCCTCCCTTATTGGCGTCCTCCTTTGATAGGAAGAGAGGGGCCGACGTCACAACGCAGGGCTCTTCCTCCTGCTTCGTCCAAGGAAAGTTAAAGGGGCCATCCACGTCCTGTGTACGGAGCAGTAGGACATCAGAGTCATGATATGGTAGCGAGTCCTGTTCCCCAGGCTCCTCGTGACACAGGCACTCTGACATTTAGTACCCTATTTTGTGCTGTTCTTTTTAGCACTTTTGCTTTGATGTCAGGGTGTTGGCCAGTTTTGCTTATCTTAAGCACTCGGTCTTGCTGAAGGAATTGATTGTGGCAGCATGGGCTGATACATTGTCAGTATCCTGGGCTGAATAATTCCTGCAAGACCACAAAACTCCATATTTCATGGGGAGCAGCATAATTTTTGCTCTACCATTACACGTCACAAGTATGCAATATATATGTGCACTTAGCACCATATACTCGGTGTGTCCTAACGTTATTAATGTAAAGTGTTGCACCTGAACTCAATTCTGATGTGCATTCACCATAGAACTAGAGACTCATATACACTGTGTGCCTTAATCTTATTAATATGAAATGTGTTCTTTAGGTGATTGATAAACCATCCTCACACTATTAAAATGTGTGTGCTTCAGAAACTAGAAAGATTCATGTAAAGGTGTGCGCTAATGATTTCCGCTTAGCCTTGGTAATGTAGTTCTTAGTCACATTTAACCCTTGAATTCAAAGTTATATTACATTTACGCAAGGTAATATGAATCTAACGTACTGACATTTTCCATTTCTTTGTAGTTTTATGTGCACACGTATATTAAATGTGCACCATTGATTTTGTACGTTTATGGGTTGACATGATTAGGCCTATATTACTTTCTGCATAAAATGCTGCTTTTCCATTTTCTGCTTGGGTGTCTTTTCATTGCAGATGCATTCACATGGTTTGCCGGTTTGAGAATAGATGTAACACTGTATTAGCGATAGAGAGTCTGAGAAGAGGACCTTGACAAGAAACACGGAGAGCCAGGGTGTTAACTGACAATCCCTATTCAGTAATTTATTAAGGAGTTGCAGGTCCCCAAGGACGATATTGTTCGCAGGTTGAGACTAAGAGACTCTACGAATGTTGCAGTTCACAACATGAGAATAGAAGAAACAATGGAGCCCCTGATGACATGAACAAGGGCTGTCACTCTGTTGATTTGGATAGTATTAACTAGAGTTCCTTCAGTTAGGTGTTAGGATTATCCGTTTGGACTTTGAGAGATACAGACCTCTATGTTTTTCCCTTTGACACTTAGCCTAGTGTGGCTTAGGCTAACACTTATTTCCCCATACTGAGAAGCCTCTTGACCACGGTTTCGCAATGCTGACACCTTCTCACATGTCCTTATTTTTCTGCATTTTCCACACTTTTTGAGATCCCTTTTAGAGTTAACTACATTTATTGGTTTAGACATCAAATTGGATGACATTAGACTGTACTTATGTTTAGGTGAAAGGACCAGACACTCTTCTCTGAGCATCAAGTTCTTCTCTTAATTTTCTGTATTGCTGTGACCAGTGACGGCTGGTGACATTTGAAAGTGGTGAGGCGTAAAAGTGCAGGATGAGTGCTCTGTGGTGAGCGAGCATAGCAAGTGAGCCCGACCGTCATAAGAGGTGTTGGCGGGGTACTCCCCCCGGGAAAATTTTGAAAAAAGAGTGAGCAAATGGTGCATTTTCAAACAAATTTGAGAAAGCAAGAAGGTTAATAAAGTAATTGTAAAAGTGTAGTTATGACATCATTAAAGAGATTTCATATGATAATGATGTAGGTATCTGCTTATTCAGTATAACTAGAGAACCTCACTTTACAACACCCAAACACACAATGCACTGACTCGTTTGTAAGCACTGTATTTTCAGTTACCTTTGCCTTCTCAATATTTTGGCAACTGTTTTACCTATCACATACAGTTGCACAGAACCACAATTGCAACTGGATTAAGTGACCATTGCTCTGTTTGTTCAACAGAGAGGCCAAGGATTGGATGACTAAGTATTCTGAACACCTTTTTGACCCACTGACAGGAACTGTGAGAAATTTGCGCTGCCTTCATCCTTTGCTCTAGAGCTCTCAATGGTGGCCCGTTAAAAATGCCTGAAGGCGACTCAGTTGAAAGTATGCCCTGCACAAGAGAAATATGCTACACAACAAAATGTGGCCCCGCTCCCCCTTACTTGGTCTGACCACTGCCTGATAAACTTTAGAATTCCACGGGATTTGAATAGGTCCCGTTCTCAGGAAAAGGTCCGTGCCAGCAGTTTTAGGCCTTTTAATTTGGTCACTCCCGAGGCGATACAAAGTGCCTTGCTAACCCACCCTATTCCAACTTGTGGGATTCTTGAAAGTGATGTACATTCCTTAGAGCAATGGCTGCTACTTAGAACTTCTGAACTTGCCCCCCCCCCCACTTTGAGGGTGGCTAAGGTGAATCGTGCTTCTGCCCCTTGGTATACGGAAGCTTTAAGGAAAAATAAAAGTGCGTGTAAACGCCTAGAGAGAATTTGGCGAACCAATTACACTGCCAACGATAAATCAATTTTTAAAATAGCCTTAAGAGACCATTATCGGAAAGTTCGCGAGGGCAAGAAACTTTTCTTCTCCATGAAAATCGACCAGGCTGGCAATAAAAGTAGAGAACTTTACAATATTGTCAAACATTTCTCATCGCCTGCTGCTATTAAATGCCCGTTTGCACCAACTAGTGAATGGACGAATATGATGGCCTCTTTCTTTTATGACAAAATTAGGAAAATACAGGACTCTTTTGAAATACAGCCACCGGCGCATATTGTTGATCCTGATTCCCTTCGCGCTGTGGTAAATTCTGAATTCTCCCTTAGGCAGTTTCCTGCTATTTCTATGGATCAATCCTTAACTCTTATGAAGTCCTTGAAGTCAGGCTCTCCGACCGACCCCTGTCCTGCCAAGGTGTTATCAGCAATTGCTGAGGTGATTAATCCTACGGTTAATCTGATTTTAAACAACGCTTTGCGGGAGGGTTATATGCCTCCCTGCTGGAAACATGCTAAAATTCTTCCTCTACTAAAAAAACCTACGGCTGACCCTGAGGTAGCCGGTAACTACCGCCCTATATCCCTGCTACCCTTCTTCTCCAAGGTTTTGGAGAAATATGTCAATTCTATTATTACTGATTATATTGAGACCAATCACCTCTTGCATCCTAGTCAGTCAGGTTTCAGGGCAAATTTTAGTACTGAATCGGCCCTTTTAGAAGTGGTGGAAACTATAAAAACCACGCTAGATAGAGGAGGCAATGCGGTCCTGGTACTTTTGGATCTCTCCGCGGCTTTTGACACCGTGCCCCACAATAGACTGGTGCAAAGATTGGTGGAGGGTGGTGTCGGTGGCCTAGCCCTGAGGTGGATTGAGTCATTTCTCAGCGACCGCCTCCAAACTATATGGTCCCCCCCTTTCTCTGCTGCTATTCCTCCTATGAATGTTGGAGTCCCGCAGGGCTCTATCCTGAGCCCTACCTTGTTCAATCTTTATATGGCCCCTATCGCCCTTTTGGCTGAACAACATGGGGCTAAGATCGTATCGTATGCAGACGATACTCAGTTGTTGTTCACTTGCGAGAAGGGTGTTGAGTTTGATGGACATGCAATTAACTCATGCCTTTCTGCAGTTTTTTTGTGGCTGAAGGATAATCAAATGAAATGTAATCCTGATAAGTCAGAGATTATCTTTTTGGTTCTCGACCATGTGAGACTTGGTATGACTGGTGGCCGCAGGATTTGACCCCCCAGGTCGTCTGTGACCATGGTTAAGAACCTTGGTGTCAGGCTGGATGCTACGCTTTCTATGAAGTCCCAGATTCAATCCGTAGCTGGGACTTGCTTTGGGATCTTAAAAATGGTGAAGAATTTTCTTCCCCTGCTCTCTGTCTCTCACAGAAAGACCATTGTCCAAGCTCTGGTAATCTCGAGATTGGAATACGTTAACTCTCTGTACTTGGGACTTCCCAGTTACCTAATCACCCGTTTGCAGGTGATTCAAAACACGGCTGCTAGGGCCATCTTTTTAGCTAGAACTCATTCATCCCCTCTTTTGTTATCCCTGCATTGGCTCCCTGTTCAGAAAAGAATCCACTTTAAAGCGCTGATTCTGGTTTTCAAAGCTTTTAATCAGATTGGAGCCCCTTATCTCAGACAAAGATTTCCCCATTACACTCCCCAACGTACCCTGAGGTCCTCATCTCAACTCTTAATTCCTGTTCCTAAAATTTCTCTTGCTCGGGTCGGAGGTCGATCTTTCCAAGTGATCGCCTCCCACCTATGGAACAGTCTCCCCTTGGCCCTCAGACAGGTTCAGGACCTTCTCACTTTCAGAAAAAAACTTAAGACGTGGCTTTTCCAACTTTAATCCCGTTTGGTAGGTTTCTCGTCTGGCTCTCTTCTATGTGTTTGTTTATGCGGTTTTTGCTTAGCGCCGGGACACTCCTGGGAGTAGCCGTGCGCTTTATAAATGCCTAATTAACATAACATAACAAAATACTGAAATACAACATCCTGGTAATAGTGAGCACTCTTAAGGAATTCAAGATTAAGTAAAACATGTGAAATATAAACAGGTACTAAATCCCTGACATGGAATACCTTAGTGTTTTATACATTCAATGTTCAAAAATCGATCAATGTTATTTGCCAATTCCTCTTGAGAAGGAGCGTTGCGTTAGTATTTGATGATGTGTTCAATCAATTATTGTGTTCATTAAAGATCCAATCCACAAGCAAGTTTCCTTGTTCAAAAAGTTCTATGCTTTATTTGCAAACATATAAATTCATCCAACAAACTTCAATTGTAATCAGCCAACTTCAGTTTAATCAGCCTACGCGTTTCGTCCACTCTTGGACGTCATCAGGGCTGAAAAAAAGAGGAAAAATAATATACATATCAGTTTTTATATCCTTTTATCCTAAATACATTGTTACAATTCCATTATGTATGACAATTATTTTCCTGCATGTCTTGAAACAAATATTTATCAGAATTTTTTTTTTGTTTTCACATAAAAAGGAAGCCTGCCTATATACACTCTCCCATCATTCCCCTGCGTTGTCAAAATCACAAATCATCATATTAACATATTCTGAACCACATAGCCCATTCACAAAAACCCTCTAATTACATTCTCCAATGATTCCTATTATGAAAAATCCAATTCATCGCCCTGAACCATTATAATAAAAAAAACTATTTATTTGTTTGATCCTAGTCCCACTTCACTGCTGACTCATGTTACATATAATGAATCAACAAATACCTCAATATGTAATTTCATCCCAATTTTTTCCACAAAGACATTTGTCAATATATGCTCTTCCTCTCATCCGTTGTGAGCAATTTGAAGGTAATTTCTAATTTCTAATTAAAATACACACTATCATGGAAGTGTCCCACTGTACTGCATAATCTGAGCAACTCTAACCCTTATCAAAACCATTGATCCTTTCAACCAATTTCAAATTTCATCTGGCAAGAGGAATTGTTGGGAGTGAATCATAAGAGGGGGAGATCACAGCGTAACTGGCTTGGGAAGTGATTTTCTAAAAATGTCTGAGTGTAAAGCTTGTTTAACAGGGGATTGGAATAATTCCGCGATGTCGGGCTGGAAATTGGTTGAAAGGATCAATGGTTTTGATAAGGGTTAGAGTTGCTCAGATTATGCAGTACAGGGGGACACTTCCATGATAGTGATTAATCTTTGGAAATATGTGTATTTTACTTAGAAATTACCTTCAAATTGCTCACAACGGATGAGAGGAAGAGCATATATTGACGAATATCTTTGTGGAAAAAATTGGGATGAAATTACATATTGAGGTATGTGTTGATTCATTATATGTAACATGAGTAAGCAGTGAAGTGGGACTAGGATTTTATTATAATGGTTCAGGGCGATGAATTGGATTTTCCATAATAGGAATCATTGGAGAATGTAATTAGAGGGTTTTTTGTGAATGGGCTATGTGGTTCAGAATATGATAATATGATGATTTGTGATTTTGACAACGCAGGGGAATGATGGGAGATGTATATAGGCAGGCTTCCTTTCTATGTGAAAACAAAAAAGATTTCTGATAATTATTTGTTTCAAGACATGCACGAAAATAATTGTCATACATAATGGAATTGTAACAATGTATTTAGGATAAAAGGATATAAAAACTGATATGTATATTATTTTTCCTCTTTTTTTCAGCCCTGATGACGTCCAAGAGTGGACGAAACGCGTAGGCTGATTAAATTGAAGTTGGCTGATTACAATTGAAGTTTGTTGGATGAATTTATATGTTTGCAAATAAAGCATAGAACTTTTTGAACAAGGAAACCTGCTTGTGGATTGGATCTTTAATGAACACAATAATTGATTGAGCACATCATCAAATACTAATGCGACGCTCCTTCTCAAGAGGAATTGTTGGTTTAAAGATTGTGGCTCAATAGCGGTGGACCACGGGAAGTTGAGCGTTGACTGAACATTGAGAAATTTGAGTTAAATTAGGAATACTCACCAGTGCACACGTGTGCTGAGCCCTCACCGCTTTCTCTCGAGAGTATATACAATGTTATTTGCCAGTTGTGGATGTGGATTGGTGAATGCATGCATGCAGGTATGTATTTATGAGTCGATAACTGGTGATGTGGATGGGTGGATGGATGGATGAATGGATGGATGGATGGACGGAGCAACCAGCAGGCTTCTGTGACAGACTGGCTGAACATTTCACGCTTTGCAAGGAGCGGCTATCAGGCTTCTGTGAGGTTGTACCTCCTGTGTTGCTGACATTTCTTTCTGTTTGTATAGCCCACTGAAAGGATAGTCATGAGATCATCCCATGTTATGAGGGTAACCTTCAGCCATTAGCACTTAGCACCTGTCGGCCCATACTTAGAATGGGAAAGTGAAAGTTGTTAGTACCATTCGCTAAAATACTATAATTGTTTCATGATCCTCATGGATGCGAAGCAGCATATATCACCTTCAGCCAGTCCTCGTTTCTTAGCCCACCAGACATTTACAAGAATTACAGGTCCGTAGTCTCATCAGAAAAGAGAAACTACAACTCTGTGGTCAAGTGATGCTGGCTAACAAGCGACGACTGGGTTTGAATCTGATAACAGATAAAGACCTCCCTGCTTGCCAGGCTGCTCTTGCCCCGTCCGCTCTTGATTCACACATTCTACGTGGTCTCTGTTGTGTGCCAGTGGGAGGGACAGCTTGGCCTCGGGATGCGCGCGAGTAGCGCGAGGGCAGCGCAGGACACTTGCACTCAACACACACTGTATGGTCGGAAGTGCCACCACCGAGCGGGCGCCTCCCCTTTATTCGTCCCCCTCAGGCCACGCCTGGCTTGCGGATGAGGTGCAGGCATTTCCGCTCCAGTGCTCCAAACACTGGAGCGTTAACCACTACATCCTTTCCCAACTCAGTTCTTGAAAACACAACAGTTCAAATGGTCTTTAACAAAAATACAGTCCGACTCTGGATACCTGTTCACAGTCCCTGGGTACTCTTCACGGCCGTCTCAGCAGGCGAAGTCTCGCAGCCGATGGCTTGGGCGAGGATTGGGCCGCAGATTGGAGTTCCGAGTTTGACGCCCTCGGCACAGCTCCTCGGGGGCCTTGCCTCCTGGAGGCGGGTGGGGGGCCAGCAAGGTGTTGGTCTCCGGCCCCTCTGTGACCCTGTCGCTCCTTGGATCGCTTTCTAATGTCTCTGGGGATTCTGGGGATATGCCGGTCGGGACCGCCGAGGACCCTTGGTCCAGTTCACCTGGGGACCTTGCGGGGATTTCTTTGAACCACGAGACGTTCCGAGAAACCTCTTCCCCTCGTCTTCTGGCGGTTACCATTGTGCCATGGTTGGCCACTACTGTCCAGGTGCCTGGTTCGTAGTTGGTCTTGAACTTTCCTCCGGGTCGGCGGTCCTTGAGGATGACAGTCGCTCCTGGTCGGAGGGTTAGTGGTGTAGCACGTCGTTGGATGCTAGCTTTCCTGTTCCGATTTTCTCGCCGGTCTTGTGTTGCCTGAGCTTCCAGGGGTGGCGGCGTCCACCCGGGGCAGGCTGGCATCAGATCTCTCCTTGGGCCTTGCAGCATCAGTGACCACGGACTCCGTTGCGTGGTACAGTGGGGGGTGCTCCTGTACTCTCTGAGGAACTCATGGAGTCGTTTTTCTGGATCGGCTTGTTCCACCATGGCAATGCGAAAAGTCTTGTTAAGCGTCTGCATGAACCTTTCCACGTCGCCGTTGGCTTGCGGCCATTGGGGCATGATCCGGCAGTGGTGTATTCCTCTTTGTTGTAGGAATGTGGCAAATTCCGATCCCTGGAACGGTGGCCCGTTATCACTCCGGACTTCCTGAGGGAATCCGAACAGGGCAAACACTTTATCCAGGACGGGGCGCACGTGGGTGAACGCGGTTGAGGCCACTATCTCCACAATAGGGTATTTGGAGAACGCATCTACAAGCACTAGGGTGTGTTTTCCGTCTGGGAAGCTCCCAAAGTCTATGCTCACTGTGGACCAGAGCTCTTTGCACGCCTCTTCAGTGATTACTGGGATCGGTCGTGTCGGTGCGCCAGTGAGTTGATAGGATGGACAGCGGCGGACGAGGTCGTCAACCATCTGTTCGAGTTCGGGAAACCAGACCTTTTCCCTCATCCGTGCTCTCATTTTCGTGGCCCCCTGATGGGCGAGCTGGGTTGCTCGGTCTCTCAGCGCGTGTGGTATAACCAGCCGGGATCCCCTCAGCAGGAGCCCATCTCGTGTGGCGCTGAGTTTGCTCCTCACCCGCCACATTTTCGTTAGTCCTTCCCTGTCTTCTGTGTGCCAGGCGTTCGCTTGATGCAAGTAGTCTTTCCACGTTCCTGTCTGCACGGCGTGGAGGGTTCGGCTGTACAAGCTGTCGTCCTGGGCCGCTTCTTTTATCTCCTCCAGGGTCATGGCTCGCGGGCATGCCGCTGCGGACACCATGTTGAGGTATTGCTCGGCGTTTTCATCGTCCCCTTCGGGTGGCAGTTGCGTTGGATGACGGGACAGAAAGTCTGCCGGGTTCTTTGCCCCGGGCCGATACACGACTTCCATCTCATACGACTGTAGTTGCACGGCCCATCGTTCGATTCGTGGTGGAGGATGGGGGGCGGACCCCTTGAAGAGCGGCACCAGGGGTTGGTGGTCAGTGACCATGGTAAAGGGTTGTCCTGTCAGGTATAGGTGAAAATGGCTACAAGCCCACTTGATGGCGAGTGCCTCCCGCTCTATCTGGGCGTATCTTGTTTCGGTTGGCGTAAGGGACCTGCTGGCGAATGACAATGCCGCCCACCTGCCGGGTTCTTGCTCCTGAGTCAGTATTGCTCCAAGCCCCACTGGGCTTGCGTCGACGAGGACTTCTGTTCGCTTTGAGGGGTCAAAGTAGGCCAGCGTTGCTTCGCCCAGCAGGGCGTCTTTTATTCCTTGGAACGCCTCTTCTTCCTGTTGCCCCCACTTCCACGGGGTGTCGGTCCGGGTAAGCGCTCTTAGTGGTTCTGCTCAGGTTGCCAGGTCAGGGATGAACATCCCGCAGTAGGTGGCCATTCCGAGGAAGCTCCTCACTTCCGTGGGCGTCGTGGGAGCAGGTGCGCTTTTGATGGCATGCGACTTCCGCGGGTCTACTTGAATGCCTTCTTGGTTGAAGACATACCCGAAGAATTCCAGGGAGGGCTGGAAGAATTGGCATTTGTCCTTATGGAGCGTTGCCCCATGTTCGCTCAGGCGTTTTAGCGTGCTCCGGAGGTGTTTATGGTGGTCGGCTGCCGTTGCTGAATGGATCAGAATATCGTCACTGACGTTAAGTACACCGGGCAGGCCGGATAGCATCTCTCTTATCGTGTTCTGGAATACCTCCGCCGCCGAGGATATTCCGAAATTCAGCCTCTTATACCTCCTTAGCCCAAGGTGGGTGCTAAAAGTTGTGATGTATCTGCTTTCTTTTGACAGAGGCAGCTGGTGGTATCCGGCGTTTAGGTAAATCTTGGAGAACCACCTCAACCCATTGACCTCGGCTATGATGTCGTCCATCGTCGGCGTAATATGGCGTTCTCGCTTGATGGCTTTGTTTGGCAGTCTCATGTCGATGCACAGGCGTATAGCGCCTGGCTGCTTCGGTTTCTCCGCGATGACTAGCGGTGACACCCAGGGCGTCGGGCCGGATACTTTTTCAATTACCCCTTGTGCTTCGAGGAGCTCCAGTTCCTTCTCCACCTACGGCCTGAGGTGGAACGGCACTCTCCGGTGTCGTAGGGCAACGGGGGCAACTGCTTTGTTGATGTGCAGCTTGATAGGGTCGCACTTGATACAGCCTAAGCCCTGGAATAGCTCTGGGAATTGCTCGAGCAGTTCATCCACTTGGTGTGTTTGGACGCTTCTGGCGAACGAGACCAGCCCAAGGTCTTCGGCTGTGTGGCTGCTCAGTAGTGTGTCCGCTTCCCTGTCGATCATGTGGATGGTGGCAATTACCTCTTGGTCCTCCGTCTTGATCGGGACAGATAGCTTCCCCTTCAGTGGTAGCGGTGTGTGTGCTCCGTACGCATATATCCGAGTCCATGAGGGGGTGACGGGTGGGCATGGTCATAGGCGTCGGTACTGTTGGAGGCCCATCACGTTCACCGATGCCCCGGTGTCGATGATTGCTTTCACCTCTGAGCCGGCGATCCGGACCACACAAGTTGGCTGAGGCCTGCAGCGTTGTTTGAGCTCTTGGGCGAATGATATGAGGTATGTCTCTCCTTCCTCGTCCTCTGATGAGGAGTCGACTGGCCTCTGATACCTGCGACTGGTCCACGGCGCCTCTTCTGGCGCAGTCGCCTCTGTCACCGATAGGTGGCGGATCGCCCGTGACGGCGGTTTCGGGACTCTGGTGTCGCGACCTCTGTTTCTTCTCCGGCAGACGGCGGCGAAGTGATTTGGGATTCCACAGTTTGTACAGGTTTTCCCTTGCGTGGGACAGTCTTTCGCTGCATGTGGCTCATGACCACAGTAGCCACACCGCGACCTGGGTGCATCTGACTTCGGTTTCCGGGGAAATTCTGTCCTGGCTTTCGTCCTAATTGCGTCCGCTCTCTCTATCTTGATCGATTCTGGGCGCCCCGTTGTTTTGATGAGGGCCTGGTCCATTTCGTTCGCCCTGGCCGCTGACAGGTCATGGGACCGTGCTAGTATGAGGATGTCCTCCAGCGCTATCCTCGGTTGACGGAGAATGAGGCCCCTCAGGGTTTTGTCCCTGCAGCCCTGAATGAGTTGGGCCCTGATTTCTTTGGGCTGGTCATCCTCGGTGCACGTGCTGGCGAGTTCACGTAGGCGGGCGTAGAATGCGTCTATAGATTCCCCTTCTCTTTGGCGCGCTTGGCGCAGCTTGAAACGTTCGAAATCCGGGTTGAGCTGGGGGTCAAAGTGGGCATCCAATGCAGCTACCGCTGCGTCAAAGTCCGTTGCGGCTCCCGTATTCGGCAGGTGCTTGAAGAGCTTGAAAATTTCGTCCCCAGCGTAGTGGAGGAGGAGGGACCGCTTGATCGCACCATCAGCCTCCCTGGTCGCGAAGAAGTAGTTGTTGAGGAGCTCGATCCACACTCTCCATCAGGGGGACGCCGTCGCCGGGTCTTCCAACTCGCTGAATGGTGGCAGCACACCAGAGGCCGCTTGCTGAAACGGGATGTGGACTTGAGCGGGGTTGTCGTCACCCATGGCGGCGCAATAGCAGTGGGACGCCGCCCCAGCCGGAGTACTTAGCAGGCAATCTACTTAGTGGCGCCGAAAACAGTGGCCGCTTGTGCGGAGGAGAGAGAGAAGGCAAGGGAGGCTAGGCTCCCGTGCGAAACCACGTGGCGAGGGAGGTGCGAGGCGCGCCTGCGTGAAGCCTGCCGGCTGTTGTAGCAGAGCGTTGGAAGGCACGTGCTGCGGGTCCTACCGCTGTGTGCTGTGGTCCTGGTGGCGCTGGAATCTTCCGCTGACTGCTGCGGCAGGGTGCGGGAAAAGCACGTGCTGTGAGGTCTGCCACTGAGCGCTGTGGTCTTGGCGATGCCTGAACACCTCGGCATGGTGGCGCGATGGACCCGTTGATTGAGGGGGGTGGCGCTGTGGCTCAGGGCACGGTGCAGCGCACTGCGGCGCTGGAGACTCCCGGGACACTGCACAGCGGGGGCAGACTCACCCGTCCGCATGGGCACGGTGCAGCGCACTGTGGCGCTGGAGACTCCCGGGACACTGCACAGCGGGGGCCGACTCACCCGTCCACGTGCGCGTCGTCAGGCCGGTTGCGGCACCTCGCGGGATCGCGGAGGCTGCCGAGCAGTTTGCGGCGTCTGGCGCTCCAGGGGGTCGCGAGCGAGGGTCTCGGCCCTCCTCGTCGCCAGTGTTGTGTGCCAGTGGGAGGGGCAGCTTGGCCTCGGGATGCGCGCAAGTAGCGTGAGGGCAGCGCAGGACACTTGCACTCAACACACACTGTATGGTCGGAAGTGCCGCCCCCGAGCGGGTGCCTCCCCTTTATTCGTCCCCCGCAGGCCACACCTGGCTTGCGGATGAGGTGCAGGCATTTCCGCTCCAGTGCTCCAAACACTGGAGCGTTAACCACTACAGTCTCCAGCTTTACTGCTGACCCGCTCGTTTCTCTCCCAGCCCTTTCGTGCATCTTCGGAGTTGTCCTGTGTCAGGTGTGCGTAGCTTATCTGGTACTATTTGTTTTTCTTGCCTTTTGGTACTTGTGGTGTTGTTTTTCATGCTGTAAATGCAGGTGCGCGGGCACCGGAGTGTCTGAAACAGATGGCCCACTTGCACACGGTATGAAACAACTGGAGAGCTTTGCTTTTGGACTCGTTCTTTTTCAGTCGGAGGCAGTTGCAGACACTCTCTGGTGTTTCTGCAGTCTGTTCTCTAATGTTACCCTGAGACCCCCTCTGCCGTCTCAGATTGTGACCTCCAGCTGCATTCACCCTTAGGCGTGTGATGGGAGAACACAGAACACGAACGACAGGCACACTGAGGGCAGTGCAGTGCCTGCTGCTTCTCCCGTCAGCAGCAGCGCCCCTCCTCCCACCCCCTGTGAAGACAGACACCTCCCTCAAAGAGCACCTTTCACTAAGGTGCAAAAGATTTCTCTCACGTCTGGGCGCACACATGTGTGTCAGGAAACATTGAACATAAACTACACACCGTTCATCGCGGGTTCTTGCTTAGAGGATGGGAAAAAGGTAGCCCTGCTCCGCTTTAGACACACTTCTCTGGGAAGTAAAGCACAAGGCCGCGGGGGCCCATGACATCTGAGCGAGTAGCGACATTTTACATGCAGCCCTTCCCTTTAAGGTCATCGTCTGAATTGAGGCCCTGGTTCAGAGTAACACAAAAATCTAATTATTCCCAAATTACGGGTGAGACACTTTCAGTCACCAGTGTCACCACAGAGAAGAACCGTCATCGTTATTTGCTGCCTCCGGCTCCGGGCATGCATGGAATTGTGAGTTTACCACCAGCTCGGAGCTCGGCTCCACCCACCCCACGTCTGCTGAGCCAATCTGGATGCTGCTCCCTTGCAGTTTATGATAGTAAACAGGATGAGAGCAGCACAATGATTGGCTCATCAAGCGCTCTCAACGCTCCTTAGGAGACTTGGGGGCTGCAGCTGTAAACCCCGGGCTCCTTACATTGTGCAGCCTGGTGAGGGTTCGCATGTCGGACTGGTCAGAGAAAGGCACCCACCCAACCCAATATGCGCACTTCACCCCCAGGCCCAGCTGAACCACCTGTCAATCCACATTCAAGCTCCCCCCCGCCCCTCACTGACTCTCAAAGGCAAACTCTGCAGGGCCACACCGATGCGGCTAAAAGGAATCAACACGTTTATGGGGTAGCCCGGGGTTAGCAAAACAAAAGGGGCGCAACGCCCCCACATCCCAATACAGAAACCGCCACTGGCTGTGACTAAACTGCTTGTTGGTCTTATATTAATGCACCTGAACTTCTTCAGAAGGATAGGCTATCCTTTTATGATTCTGTATCTTTACAGTATGGTTTTGAGATTCGTTTACCTTAACCTGACTGCTAATTTGTAATAAAACCTTTTAAGTTTATCCACTGATTCTTGTTCCTCATTGTGTGGCCAAATGGTTTACGCTGTAAATTAATTCGTTTGATTCATCCTAACTCCTTCTACCTCTCAGTTGACATAAAAGATCCATTGGATAACCAATGGTAAGAGGTTGGCCCCGTGCTGGACCACGTTTATCCACATTGTTATCTAAATGTGTGATGTCTTCCATGGATTGTGTCGTTCTCTGGTTACAGGTGATTCTTATGTCTATGCAGTTGCTAGTCAACACACTCAGCTCACTTTCTAAATGTGTAAATGTGACACTCTCCGTATTCGGGAACCTATGATGTGCATTAGCCAACTTTAAAAAGTAGAAATAGGGCTGTTATAATAGTAATTCACATAAAACCCCAGTGTAGTGGATTTTTTCGTGGTTGTGGTTGTGGATTTGGTCACAATTCTTTTTAAAAAAGCATTAAGCTCAAAAAGCTGCATAATGAGCAGTGCTTAATTTGAGCAGGGGCTTTCCAATGCTCAGCACCGGCACTTAATTGGTTTCCGGTGCTGGGCACCGGCACCTAATTGGTTTCCGGTGCTCGGCACCGGCATCTAATTATCAACACCATACTTAGAACAGTCTACCACGTGGTGGCGCTGCTCATCTAATTTAGAGATGAGCAGAATAACGGTTGTTTAGGAATACAATGTATATTCAAATTGCTAATACCTGCCTCCCCAGCCATTCCTTTAGCTCTGGGGACCTGGAATAATCTGAACTGTCGCATTTACATGCGAGAGAGATGGTTAGTAGTTGTTTTGGCAGCGATGACAGGGGCAATTGGTGGTGCAAGCTGCAGTGGCCTCCTGGTCAGAGCCCTGACACTTAATATTTTACAAATTAAGCACTGATAATGAGCATCATTAATAGGAATCGCTCTCATCAAATGCTGCCTTAACTTTGTCAGACACAGACTGCCTCTTGCAAGTTACTAATGCAGTGAGATTTGCTGCAGTAGTTCATTGATTTGCAATCCAGTCCTTCAGCGTGTTCAACAAGGTTCCTTCTATTCTGCGTCCAGTTTCTAATATATATTCATTTTTTGTGGCTTACTCAGAAACATTCCATTATCTCATCTGAGTCTTGACCCATTATGCAATTTGCATCTGCTTTCTGTTTCTACTATTTTGCCTCTGCTTTCTGTTTCTGTTATCGTATAGCACTTGGATTCCTGTTTTGAGGCAAAAGCACTTTATAAAGAGCATAAAAAAATCATAAATATTAACCTAAACATTCATCCTATTCTAGCTGCCCTTTTTATCCAGTTGACATTCGTTAAATTTCGGCAGGTCAAACTTGCTGAAATTTAGCAGGGGAAAGCATACTGTAATTACAGTATCATTCGGATTTTTGTGCATTAAACACCAAATTCTGCATGTTATAACCCATAATATCATAATACGTGTTATTTATCGCACCTGATAAATAACGTACCCCATGGTATCATTATTTATCAGGGGCAATAAATAACGCCTCAACTCATAATCAGGCCCTCTGTCTCCGGGGCCCTTGTGGTTTTTGACAGGGCTTCTTGTTCTTCGGAAACACTAGACTGATCAGCCTCATCATTTTCTTTGATGAAGTAATGCTCTATGATTACTCTTCCTTCTCAGACCTGCTGGTCAGTCAAAAAGCTCTGGACCCAATTGGTCTTCCTTGGGCATGTCCGCTGTATTGTTCAACAAGATATTTGTTCACAGCTGCTGTCTGTTTCCTGTCCATAATTGGTTTTCATTTTTTTTGGGCAGTTCTTTTTCCTTGGCACATAACTTTAAGAAATGTATAAGAAAGAATCCATGGGAAATATTTAAAGCCGGTCTCCAATTTGAATTGAAAGGCCTTTTTTTCAAGCAGAACCATCTCTCTTAGATCGACGAAGCATCTTAAGCTTATTCGGTATAGTGAAGGCCTTATTGGTGTGTACTCTAAACTGCACCTTTCCCACCTGACCTTGGAGGGCAGAAATCTCAGAGCAATCCTCTGTGTTCTTTGTGTAACTTTCAGTTTTCAACTAGGCCTGGGTGTGAAATTCCGCTCCACTTGCGAAGTTTTTCCCACTCTGCCTCGCGTAGAGCGCAGAGTTCCAAAAAACTCCATGGAGCGGAGCAGAGTGTTTTCCTCTCTCGTGCTCGCCAACATTAAGTTGTCAAGCGAGGAAAATCTTACTCCAGACCACCTCACTGCGAGATTTCTCAATGCGCGTGGTCACGGATGGTCGCTACCGCTCACATTGAGGAACCTTCCGTTCACGTTGAGGAAGCTGCCGCTCGAGTAGAATATCTACTCGAGTGGCAGAAATAAGTAGCGCCCTCTTGTGCTGCGCGGGGTGCAGTTCGCACTGATTTTACAGTGCTGGACAATCACCTGGCGCTAACAATCAGCGTGAACAGCGCGACGTAATGCACTCTGTTGCTTGCGGAACACTGCGTAGTAAGGCAGAGATTTTTGGTCCCTTCGAGGAACTCCGTCCAGGCCTATTTTCAACAAACTTTTTTCAGCTGACTCTTATAGGCTTCGCTGTCATTATCCCTTGCAGGTTTATGTGACAAGGGCCTAGAGTTGTATCCTGTTTCAAAGGTGGTTAATTATCATAGCCTGACCGTGCTTTTGCATCTTCCCTACCACAATCCCTTAAGTTTTGTGTGGAGAAGGGCAGGGCCACAGTGTAAGCTTTTCATCAAAATCACTCGATAACAGTCCTTCTGTGGCCCCATGTGCCAAATCTCTTCTTCCTTTCATTAGGTGGCTGTAAGGATGCAGGGGTCTCTTGGTCCTGTCTCTCAGCCTTTCAGAGCTATTTGTTGATGCCCACAAAGGACTGTCCTACAAGGCTCACCCAGTGGAAGGAATTTAAGTGGTTTATTCAGCCTG
Source organism: Calotriton arnoldi (assembly GCA_963921515.1). NCBI lineage: Eukaryota > Metazoa > Chordata > Amphibia > Caudata > Salamandridae > Calotriton > Calotriton arnoldi. The sequence continues at coordinate 126,927 of CAWUFW010013213.1, forward strand.
AGGAGAGAGGCTAGCTCGCTGTTGGAGCATCCATGGAATTAGATCTTTAAATCCCACCTGCTCTTCATTCCACAGTGCTTGATGTTTCCCCTCACCCACTATTCTATGATCAATAGCACTCCGTGGGTAGAAGGGAGAACAAACGAGAACCACCATCAGGCGAACCCTTGTTCGGGCTCCGCACCATCATGCATGGTGTCGAACTGCCAAGAGCATCTCCCACAGTTAGCGATCACATCTCCTCCTCTTAAAACAACTTTTACATTAGGTGCTCTGCATCTTTGGCTGTCATCTGGACCCAGATTTATCAAGGGAACAATGCCCATGCGTCATGCAAGGTGACGCAAGGCAAAGTAAGCACTTAAGTTAGATTTACCACACAGAGCTAAATCAGGAATCAATCAAGACACCTCGCTGCTCTGTATGGGGACGGCTTTTCATGGGCGGAGCATGGTTGCTTCCACGTATCTAACCATGTTTTTTGGCATATTCCCAGATTTACTAAGGCTAGTAAACCTGGGAATACTTCAAAATGCTACGCCATCCCAGGTGAGTGCTGCACTCTGCGGCACACAGAAAAAGAGGAAAGTGCCTCTGGGGATCGTTCTGTTCAGGAAGGTGTTCCCTCCTGGGAGGGTTTTTGTTCGGGAAGGTGTTCCTTCCTACATAAAAATAATCCTGGCTGCACCAAAAGCACCCATTCACCAATGGCGCAAGGGTGCCAGCGCAGAGAGAGAGCAGGGATGTGCCATATGTTGGTAATTATGGCACATTCCTGCTCTCTCCCTTTCATGCAGTGCAGCGCAGCAAGTTGTCTTGCTGCGTTGGGCTGCATGACGTTTTAGCAAATCTGGGCCCTGATGCCTGCAACACATCTGCCACAGCTAGCGCATTTCTTGTTTCTTGCACTAACCCTAGAGTCTCTGATCTAATGCATCCAATTTTTCTGACTGATAGCGTCATTTGTCTGGATCTTTCTTTTTATTTCATGTTGTGTAGATGAAGGCTTTGTGATTCCAGGAATTGCACTCATCCTTAACCTTGCATAGCCATATCACTCTTTTCTGTCACAATTCTGAAAAAAACGAGGCAGGAAGGCCCATGCTGGCCACATCGTGGAGAGTACCTTGGTTCATTGTTGGCATTCTGTGAATGGTTTGAATTTTTGCCAAACTGTGCCTACTTGCGCCTTATAGTAAATAATCTTCCGGGCTGTGAAACTGAATCAGAGGGGAACTGGAGAATGCCCCGTAGGCACAAGGTATCACGCACAAGATGGTCCAGACCGATGAAACTTTGCTGTCACACAGGACAATAGGCATCAGTTAGCAGGTTCTCTAGGAGCACCAACAAAGGATTAGTCAGTTTCTTTGCCATGATACTGGGGCGTGGGCTGCAAACGCCGAGGTGAGTGTTGTAGGCAAGTTACAGCGGGGAAGTGGTTGGAATTCTAGATATAAATGTCATAATTGGTCGCAGTGGGATACACGTTCTAACATTCTGATTCCGAATTCTACATTTTCACTGATTTGCATTGCGGTCAACATTACAATGCAAATCAGGTGGAATCTGATTTGCCAATATTCAAATAGGAAATGCCATCAACGTTGCGCCAGATTGCATATAACTGGCTCTTAATTCTCTAGTCTGGGAATATGAAAGCTTATTACTTGCGCGGTGGCATCACGGAATAAGCAGCTAAATTGCAGAGCAGTGGCATAGCTAGGTTATGAGTGAGAGAAATTAAAAAGTCAGATCTGCGAAACGAATGCTTTGCCCAGTTATATTTACTATGCCACGTGGCTCTGCAAGGGCATAGTAAATCTGGAGTAACGCCTTTTAAAATGTGAGTAATCTGAGAGGGTTTGCACAACGGATTTATTAGTTGCTTTCGCTGATGAGATTTCCAACAAAGGCAGTATGTCCTAAAGATAAAGTGTGAGGCTTTTCCGTCAGTTGCTTGTGAAAGATCTGTGTTTCTGGTATTGGAATTGAGATATTTTACCACAGCCTGATTGTAGGAGAACGCTGGCTGCGGCAGAGCCGGTCACTTGCCTGGTACGGTTTGGCTAACTTGTGACTGATGCCACCGCAACCAAAACTCCCATTCTGTTTGGGCAAGCTGTCCACTACTTTACCACATCTTATTTTGTTGTCTTGTGTCTTTTTCCCTTAGAGCGCATCATAGAACGAAATGTCCCAAACCAGCTGTTCCGCCCGGCGCTGGGGACCTCGTGCGGCTTGGCTGCCCTGCTCCTCCTGCTGCTGGTTCTGCTCTTCTACAAGTACAAGCAGGTGCGTCTCACTCGCCTCCCTCAACCAAGGAACCCTGCAACCCTGCATAGACTATAGGGCAGCGAGAAAGCGCGCTTGGTGGGTTTATGATACATAAATCATATGAACTATTGTGAATTCCAGTCAGGAACTAGAAGGCCAAATGATGTATATTGCAATGGTAAACGTAAATATAACTCTGCGATAGATGTTACAAGTTACGTAATTCATTGAGAATCTGGTTCTGGAATCAGTGAATGAGATGAGTTCCCAGCTGAATTCTGCTATGTGTAACCTTTTTTATTGACTTCGTGCATTGAGGGAGTAGTTGGAATCTTGCATTTTATTCAGGAATTCATCCTAAACTGCTTATTTGTGTTCAGCACATGATTTATTTAATTACGATGGATAAGGGGGAGTGGGGGCTGAGTGTGATGGTGGGAGTATCGCTATAAAGTTTGCCCTTGGGGATTGTGTAGCGAGCCCCGTTATGATATTGGTCAATTGACACTAGCTAAAAATATATAATCTTGTAAATTGAAAGGAAATCAGAAATCCACGTGTAGCCATCAGTAAAATTGAAAATGGTAATACTTCTTAATTACTCTTCCCAAATATAACCTCTTCTTTAAACCTCACAGTTTTCGATATCAGGCTTTGATATCTGACCTGCCGCAATGTTCCAGGCTCTCTGTGGAACTCCAATGCTTTCCATGAAGAATGACAGTGTTTTCAAGGCAACTGTGGTTGCTGTCATCTTCCAGCTCACAGTTAGACGCCTCTCCCTTGAACTCTGAACTCTACCATCGTTATGGACAGTTTCCAGGAAAACCCAACATTGGTAGACACCGATCACAAAGTGGTAGCTTACAAAAAACCTGCTTTAATTTGCAATGTTTTTACTAACCTGCAAATCAGTTAGTCCTCAGCATATCTCACAGCATGTTTCACATTGGTATGCCACTCAAAACCTTCACTTCCGTTCAGGTGACCACAGCCCCTTGAGAACTTCTACCTGATAAAATGACCTATAAAATCCATCAACTCACTGCATGGCGTATGGAGAGGCCACCGTTGCAATGATTTCCTCTAAGCAACTACTAGAGACGCTGACTCTGGTCAGTAGGAGACCTGCTGCTGCACGTCTTGCCGTGCATATGTTCCACATAGATTGAATTGTCTGTGATTAAGGCTCGGTTTCACTCTTAAGCAATCCCATCCGCAAGTGTTGCCTCATCGGCATCTGTGGGTTAGAAACAACCATCACAAATCAGAGTCAACTGTAAAAAAAAAAAAAAAAAAAAGGGAAAGGCCTATGAAGCACCAAGTGGAGAAAAACACAACGACCAACAAACAGTGAAGCCAGAGGTCAAGGGGAATAAGCCTTAAATGACTTCCATCAACCACAGTCCTTAGGTGGATTGCCTTTAAGCAGGCATAATTTAGTCAGATATCCCCTTGTCCAGTGGGATAGAGATCCACAATTTATCCTGTGGCACATGGAAGACGTCAATAGCCTGTGGGCGCTGGGTGGAAGAAACCTAGTTCAATACACTCCTGCTGGGCAAGAATTGTAGAAGCAGTAAACCTTTGGTTCAGATCCAGGACCTTTCCTGGGGCCTTAGCGTGACTCCCTGCAGAGGAACCTACAGCAAAGGGCATTGAAGCGTGGTCCCCTCCTTGTCTTCAGCCCACGCTCAGTAAACCTCTTCCTGGAACATGCAGAATGTGTTGAAATGTTGCACAATCTGATCCAAATGAAGAAGAACTCCGATCTCTCTGGTGGTAGCCACATCCGATGAGGGAATGTATGGGAGGCACAGCCCCCATCCTCAAGCACAAAGCTAGTGTTGCATTGCGGAGGTTATGAGGGAAGTGAAAGGGAGAAGGTGGGAGGGAGTGCACCCCTTGCATGCTCAGCAATGTCCTTTTCTAAAGATTTCGCAAACTGGTGTTGACTGGCTGCATGAACACCCTGTTGCACAGTAGGTCCCTGCATGTCATTCATAGCAGGCAAACTGCTGAGCTAGTAACTCACTACAGTGGCTCATAGAAGCACACAATCTGGCGTCTTATATACAGATGTGATGATGATTTCTGGAGGACTGTGATGACCTTCTTCATGTTCACAAGAGCTTCATACGATAAATATTTCCTGAAGATCTGCATAGATTGTGGGCTGAAATGAATTTCCTCGTAGATCCAATGGATGCAGGATGAGAGCTGCCAGTGCCCAGGGATTACCACTTATGCTAGCATCTTGAGGTAGAGGTAGCCACGTCACACTGATGCCTCAGGTTTAGACATCAGGGTCAGCACCTGCCACCTCTGCCCTGTCCTTTGTTACCACTAGCACTGCTCTTGCTATCCACACTCTCAGGGTCATGAAGAGACCATCTGGAACAGAAAGTAAAAAGGGCTCTTAGACCCTGCTTATTTTCTGAAGTTTCAACACCTTGTCCTTCCTCTACCTCCCTCAGTTACAAATATGAGGTTGTTGAGGGGCTGAAGATGGGACTAGAAGGCAACCCTGTGATTTCATTGGTAATCAAAGTGCACATGTGGTCACTTCTGCTACCCCTGACATTTCAGTAAATTGACGTCCTTGGCCTCAGCTAGATAGCAGAGGACGTATGGGCTTGTACACGCAAGCTGAGACAGTTGGCCAGTGGGCGAGTTTGGGGAGGCGCTCATGGTCAGTAAATTAACCCTGCTTTTGGCTGTGTATATCAGTTGTTTAGACGAATTACAAACGTAGGTTCACTGGAAGAAAGAAGGATGTGTGTCATTTCGTAAGCGAGTACCAGGTCATCAACCAAAAAAAAACAAAGTTTGATTTGACTGTTTATTGGATGTTGCAAAAACGTACTAATATTAAAACTGGATTACAATGCAGTTCCCTTCTAATAGGAGACCGCAAACACCTCCACAATGTGTCATGCCTAGAGTGAAGCCGTAATTCAAATGTGTATTAAGAAGGATCGTCGTCTTTCCATCTCAGTTTTCAAGATGGTCCTGCTGCCCCCCAGTTGTATGGCTTCTCTGACCGTCAGGTGCCTTCCACACACAGGCCGAGCTCTGCCTCATGTTCGACTTGCTGCAGTACTAGGCGTCATCAGGCTTGGAGCCCTCGTCTGTAAAAGGAGATGGAAACAAGCAACGAGGAAACATTAGAATCCAGAGACAAGAAGTGTTAAGGTTGCAACCACAAACCTGCCACACCCCAGAAGAAATAGGTCGCAAGCCAAGCAAGATGAAAAGTAACCAACGTTTAATTCGAGGAACGATTTTTAGAGCCAGCATAGGCCATACAATCTTTAAAGGTAAAACTGTCAAGGTTAGAAAAAGTGCTCAAATCAACTTGACCATAAGTGACCTGATATCCATTATTTACACCCCCAATGCTCTGCCGCAGAAAAGTAAAATGGTCTACTTACTGCATATTTCTTCAACTTCCCCCCCATCCAAGAACCGGGTGACAACGAATGCCTGTGACCCCATTGCTTTAAGCATCCCTTTCTTGTCCCAGGCCTTGACATGTGAGGAGTCTCAGCCTCCAGCATAGCCCATTGTGAATCACATTTTATCGGTAGTCTTCACTAAAGTGCGTGTTTGCCATGATAACCCCTGGTTGTGACTACCTGGGCCCGAAGCCAAAGTTGTTGACTAATGCAGGAGGGAGAGAGGGAAGGGTGATTAAGAAGGGAGAATTGAAGTTATTTAATTTCCAGTGAATAATGTGAATAATCTAGGAATTACCTCCTCTTCCTTCCTTGTCCATGTTCTTAACATGTGAGAACATACCCAAGAAGGCGGAGCAGCTCCAGAACAACACATCAAAAGACAGAGGTAAAAAAGTCAGCTGCAACCACCTGAGACAAACTACCTATAAGAAACACCACACACCACTGAAGAGGAGAATGCACCCCCTCCCAAGGGCAAAGAATGGACACCCCCATAGCAGCCCATAGAGGAGGAAGAAAGCCTTAGGAGCAGGCCAAACATCCATGTCGGAGACCACGTCTGGCCAGGAGGCGCCACTCCCGACCATGGACTGGAACGAGCAGAACCCAGCCTAAAAAAGGAGCAGACTGAGGAACAGCAGTCATCAGCCAAAGACCAATCCTAGAAAAAGCCAGAGGCCCTGGCAAGATGCACCAAAGAGCACAGAAGACTGTCACCACAAGCGCTGCACAGATTTCAAAGAACTTTCTCTTTTGTGTCAAACAAAGGGCTCTCCTGCTCGTGGACTTTTCTGGATAAAGAATAATCCCAATTTCTTGTAGCAGGTGATGGCTATCTTAATTCACATCTTATCCCCTTTATTCCAAAATAGAGAAAGGGAGAAAGGTGATCTACTCCTCGGCGACACACACATGCAGTTTTGTGTATGTTTCCAAAGTGGTCACCCTTGACCCTTGTATCACCAGGGCCCTCTTTGTATTATAACTAGGCTGGAAAATAACTTTAACGAAAATGTACTAACTTTCCTATTTCTTCTCTTTCACTATCCTCTTGACCTGATTTGCATTTAAAATGGGCAGTTAGTAATTCCACAGATTTAAAGCATTTTCAGGATTAGAAAAGCCATATTCATCCTTGCATCCCCCAGATGATGACAGGGACCTTGGCCTGACAATAGCAATTAAAAGTGTGCTCCTTGTTTGTCCTAGTGCCTCTTTAAACATACATCCCCATTTATCTGCCCTAGAAACCCAAATATGAAACCCGCTGGCAGATCATCGATGCCTCAGAGGGGAACAATTACACCTTCATCGACCCAACGCAGCTTCCCTACAACGAGAAGCTAGAATTCCCCCGAAGCAAATTGACTTTTGGTAAGAATTAAACTCTTCCCCTTAACTGCAATGCTGGGATTTGGGTTGTGGTGTGGTGATCGGTCTCAATATTTAGAGAGGTGAGTCGTGACACAGACATCTAACCAGGCTTTGAAAGATTACTGATGGGCAGGTTGTGCTGGTGCCTGATAGGTAACTGACTGTTAACCAGCCCTACCTCCCTGTCCACCTGTTGGGAAATGACATATTTTCATATATGTGGGTCTGGCTCTATTCAGTTTCCTAATAACAGATACAGTACTTTCAGCTGATGGGCTGGGCACGTGCATGCTTCTGATGGACATTATTATATTCTACACACTACAGGAAAAACCCTGGGGGCTGGGGCGTTTGGAAAGGTGTTGGAAGCCACAGCCCATGGCCTTGGGAAAGAAGACATCTCTGTTAAGGTGGCTGTGAAGATGCTGAAACGTAAGTACTTGGACTGGCTATAGCATCTTGAATGACAAAAATTGTTGAGATTTACTTTTTCCGACATGGGGAAGATGCACTCTGAATTGTCATAAAAATTAGTTGTGCTTGAGGGGTAGACTACCAACCGGAAATATGGGGGTTAAAGAACTACTGTACCAACCAGCAGCAGAGGGGAGGTTCAGAAGCAGTCTACCAATCTGAGTCATAGGAAGCTTTTCAAGTCAAGCTTCACCAATGGTGGGAAGATCCTAGTATCTACTGGCCAGCTTGAAAGAAAGGGGTAGCCAGTTAGGCTACCCCTTTCTTTCAAGCTGGCCAGTACAGTACAGTACAGTTGTACCACAATGCGTAGCAGGGTGTTGTGGCATTGTTCTGACCTGTTCTACCTCCCCTATAAACAGCACAACGTGGCCCTGTAGTAAGAATTGCCACTTCCCAGAATTCTTATGTTGAGACCGTTTCACCTATTTCCAGGTCTTTGTCTCATCCTGTAGGACAGGTCTGAAACTGATCCCGTAATGGAGTATTGAATTACGATTCCCACTGTAATGTGGTCCTAGCTGCAGAGCGGCACCCTGAACTGTTTGACTTGGTAGCAAGGCACTATCCTAACAGACTCATTCACTCTTACACTCCACTGGAATCAACCACAGCTACTGATGTACTTGGGTACTTGAGCTGTTCTTTGAATTTGTTATGGTTAGTCGGCTCTGGGACATTTGTTGATAGAAGTCTTCCTTCCCTGCCTTACTCTGCTGATGCCTTCTTCTCTTCCATCAGCGAGCGCGCACATTGAGGAGAAGGAGGCCCTGATGTCGGAACTGAAGATTATGAGCCACCTGGGTCAACATGACAACATTGTGAACCTGCTGGGTGCATGTACACACGGAGGTGAGGACACCATACCATATGCCATGACGCTGCCAGGACAGTGCTCTGTGTGGACACTGCTCACAGCATCCTGCTATATGTCTCTCCTTGTCTTCATAAGCAATTCATAACAAGAGCCTTTTGATCCCTTCCCTTGTTGGGGGTTCTTTTCCCTTTCTAAGGTCCAAGATTCATCACTGATGTACGAGGGCCTGGTTCACAAAGAAATTCGCACATTTCAATCCATGTGTGTACTTCTACATTTGGAGCATTTTTTTCATTTTCTTTGAATTTACAAAGAATTCTAAGCATAATGACGAGACTCTGTTTCTTAAGAGTACTCGTATGACTAGTTAAGTATGCATGCAACATTGTTGCAGGTATATATTTGCAAATGGATTAAGGTTATTTATAAGTGCTTTTGCATTGGTTAAATGTTTTTATACGCAATATTTGTCCACACTGGGAGGAATGTCTTTCTCTACACCCCCATCCCTTTCATACTTTGAAAACAGATCTTTTTTGCCACTACTTACTTGTGACTATTTAGATGTTCGCCGCCATTTGCAGAGATTCCCACACTGCAACAATCACCATCCCCCAGTAAGCAGATACAATTGCACCACGCTGATGTAATTTTACTTGTGAGTAAATCTGTTTATGGGTATAAATTAAAAAAATGTGAATGGCAAAGTTCACTTCTAAATGCAAATATCTGTGCACCGAAGTGTCTTTCAGGTGCAGAAATAGCTGCTTCAATCATGCTTTATAATATGAGTCACTTCTGACATGCATGTCGAAGGCCCGTCGACATGTACTGCATCACACCTAACTGACTCTTTAATTTCATGCTCATGGAAGATGAACAGAGTAAATATCGTTGCTTTTTTATGACAGCCTTTTCTTCCTCCATTTTCTCTGCAGTGGTTCTATGCCCATTAAGTCTTGGCATGGCATTTGTAGAGCCATCGGAAACCGTGCAGTTTGTTGAAGGCAGCCACCTCAGGCTAAAACTGAACACTCACTCCTTTCCTGCTCTGGAAAACATCATTAGGATTATGAATCGATTCCAGGGTTGAAAGGGATGAGTATTGGTTAAAAGTTATAGTTAAAAGGGTTAAAGTTAAAAGTTACAGTTAAGATGTGGTTAACAATTGGAACTAATAATAATTATTAAGGATTTTGGATAAAGGGTTAGGATAATAGTCATAGGTGGAATTAGGATTATCAATTAGTGGTAAGGTTTAAGAGGTAAAAGAGGAGAGTTACAGGATATGCTAGAATTACAGGCAAATGTTGGGTTAAAATATTAGGGTTATAAGCTATGGTTAATAATTCGGATCAGATTTAAAGTAAAGGTTTAAGACCTAGGTGAGGTCTACTATTCCAACTTGGAAGGAGGGTTTGATGGGGGTAACAAGGTAGCTTTTACAGTTAAAGAGAGTGGGAAGGATTATTGGGGTAAAGCTGAGTGCGAGTTGCTAGGACTGATGCATTGGTAACATGCTATGGTTCAAGTTATGATTTTCACTAAGGGGAAAGAGTAGGGTTTGCTTGGTATGTAACTGACTGTGGGTCTTCCATAGCACTACCCTGTAGGAAAATTCATCTCGTCTTGCATTAGGCAAATGACCTATAGTATGGGTGTACATTTGTATGTATAACATGCAGCTTTGTATTTAAATATAATTCTACAAACAGCATCAGAAGGTTTCTGGTACGCACGAGGTAATATTTGATACTTGTGTCCGTGTGTGATGTCAATAGAATCTGATGACAATTGGTGCGTGAGGGTTTTACATATAAGCATCTCAACAGAGTATAATGACATCAGAAAGGGGTTCAGATGCATCACAGAAGGGCTCACTGATATCTCACTGGTCTTTAAATACATTGCTTTTAAAGTATGGTTCTCATACCACATTCTAAGTCTGACTATTCACTGCTACTCTATCACTGGAGTGAAATCAGCAGGGGAAGCACTTGCTTCCCAGTACTCTACCACCTCACTTGGGTCTCCAGACACATGAGCCAAGAGGCAGAACATGGTTGGCTTTCTCAACCACCTTCTCCGGATTCTCTCGGGTCTCATGGACCTAAGGAAGGTAGCAGAACACGGGGCACCCTGCCAACTGCTACTCTTCCCGTCAGCTGTGAATCTTTGCAGACCCTTGCTGACAGGGAATTCATAACCAGTATGATATGGCTCGCAGCGAACCTGTAGGCACTCCATTGGCTCACTACCTCAAGAAGAACAGAGAACATAGCTTTGGTAGGCAGGAAAGGGCAGGCACAGAAGGCATGTGATTATGGTAGCACAAAGGTTTTTTTTTTAATTTGGGGAAGGGAGGGTAAATGCAGATGAAAAGTGCAGAATGAGAGGAGAAGACTTTTGTCCGTATGTTAAGTGTATACTTTTAATCCAGGATATCGGTATGCTCTAAGAGAATATTTACAGTATATCTTGTATAAGGATAGGTGTGTACAGTGTTGATGCTTCAGACTGTTTCTAGAAAGTAATGGTTTTTATTAAGAATAACGATGTAGGTTTCTGCACAGGCAATAGTAATATAGTGAACAGAATTTAGGTTTAGGCTGAAAACGAGAACAATTCTGCATTCGGGTGACCAGGTATTTGTTGATGTAGAGGGTTTTGAGGCGTCTTCAAAAGTAGGGAAGGGCTTTGCAGATTTTAGGTGCCTCTCCTGAGAAGGGTCTGTGAATCGTAATCTTGTTTAAACAAGGTGTGTCGAGTGTGAGTTAATTTTTATGTATGAAAAGTCTTGATCGCCTGAGACTTTTAAATTCTGTATTAGGTATATCGGGGTGTATATGTGTCATTTTTTGTATGTTATGAAGGTTGATTTGTAAGAACAGCTGGTCTCTATAAAGAGTTACCAAAGAGTTTTAAGATTGTGGGTAATTTCCATTATTTTCCTGTTAGCAGGAAATTGGCTTTTTCATGGAGAACTGCTTAAAGCAGGGCTAGGTGAGTCTTTGGCAGGCTTAGTTGCACTATATTTAAAAAATGAAATTCATACTTTTCTTAAAAGTGTTATTCCTCTTCACTTAGAACTTTTGTATGTTGTATCGAAATGTGTAACGTTTTTAAATCTATTGTGAAATGAACACTCAACAGTAGAGAGTTGAGCGTCCTCTAGCAAACGGTTGTCAGAAAGTATCAGTTAATGGACCAATTAATGCAAAAGCCTGTTAATGATCATTAGTATGTGTTCACAGGTTCAAGTTCAATTTTTGTGCATTTTAGGAAGACGATGTAGAACTGGAGTCACTTGCTGTGTTGAAAGAAAATTGATAACAATTATACGAGCTATATATGCTTGTTTTACCAATTGCTGTAGCATTTGTCCTCCGCTTTAGGCGCATTAAGCAACAACATGTAACTCATTCCAACATTCTACTTTTAATTGCATTGTCATAATACATGATATCTCTCCTTACTGACAATCCCTTTCTTAAATCACATACTTGCAGGGGGTTTGGCCAGGGCAGAGACACAAGCGGATGCTTCTCCCCTGAGATCCGAGATCTGGTCCCCTAATCCCCCCCAAAACAGTCACTGCATTGGCCCTTATGCTGTTTTAAACAGCTCCGAATATGATTGGAATGCAACGAGACTGAGCTGAGGCGGATGCAGAGGGATTGATCCCGTTTTGATCATGGACAACGGCCTTGCACTCCAGAAATCTCTGGGCCCTGATGGCTTCTCTGTCTCTTTTTACATGGCCTACGCCTCCCTCCTCATTGCACCTCTCACCAAGGTGTTCAGTCATTTTCTGACCAGCTAGATAGTCACAGAAACCATGCTAGATTCCCATATTACACTGCTCCTTAAACCGGGCAAAGATCTGCAGCTCTGCTCATCCTACCACCTGATTGCATTATTAAATTGTGATGTAAAAATGTTCACGTCCATATTAGTTTGGAGAATTCACAATTGTTGGCCAACCCTCATCTCTCCCCAGCAATCTGGCTTTATTAAAATTAGGCAAGCATCAGACAATACCCGGATCGCAGTCGCTTTGATGGAGGTGGCTGAGAGACGAAAACATCCAATGGTCCTTCTCTCGCTTGATGCAGTGAAGGCCTTCGACCAGGTTGATTGGCCCTACCTCACCAAACTACTGGATAGGGCCTAATTAGGCCCTGAAATGCAAATCTTCACTCAGGCGAATTTCAAACGTCCTTCGGCAAAGATCAGGATTAACGGTGACTACACCTTGCCCATACCGATAACCAGAGGCACACGGCAAGGGTGCCCCTTATCTCCCCTGATCTTTGCTCTCCCAGTGGGCCCCTCATAGCCACAATACTAAGTAACCGAAATATGAGCGGTGTAAGGGTGGGGGAAACTGAACGTAATTTAGCGCTATTGGCTGATGACCAACTTTGTTTCATAACCAACCCTGAACGCTCACTCCCGGCTCTACTACTAGAACTAGACCGCTTTGCGGCAGTCTCAGGCTTCAAAATAAATTACTCTAAATCCCAAGGTCTGGGAGTGGTAGGACCCCAACAGGAGATGAGAGACAAAATACAAGTAGCAGGGTTTTCTTAGGCGAGATCTTCCATCCAATATCCCGGGTTCCACCTTCCAGCACCAACTCGATCACTTATACAATTGCAATACTCCTCCCCTCCTGCAAAAACTATTCAAGACTTTAGCACTGGTGTAAATAGGAAATTTCCTGGCTGGGACGTCTAAATAGCTTGAAAATGAACTTCATGCCTTGTTTACTGTATGCACTACAAACATTACTCCTAACTATCCCAAAACTAACTCTGCTACATATGCGCCGGAAAATGTTAGAATTTGTTTGGTGTGGTAAATCGACCAGAGTAGCACGCTCAACACTTTTCTGCCCGATAGACAAAGGGGGACTAGGATATCATGTTTTCCCCTATAGTCAAGCAGCCCAGATAAGACCAGCTTTAGACTAGAATTAATTCAGACAGCAAACCATGGGTAGCGGTAGAACAAGCGTTCTCCAACATTCCCCTCAAATACATCCTGTGGCTCCCACCCAATCGAACCCAAGATAAACAAGCCCTTCTCCTAATTACGGCAACGTTACTTGACCTCTGGAACTCCTTGATACGTAAAAAGACTTTAAAAAAATATCCCTTTCCGCCATCGCCTTTAATTCACAACCCGGATTTCCTTCCTTTGATCTCCATTGCTCACTGTACAGCCTGGAATACGGGTAACCCCCCTCGGCTCAAAGATTTCTTCGAAGGTGGAAATCATTTACCTTGGGAAACCCTGATAGACAAGTGGGCCCTATCGTCTCACATAAGCGATCCATTGGGTAGTAGTAAGACTACACCAATAACGGATCAGCAGAGATGATATTCACCTGGAGTACCTCTTCAGCACCAACGTGTATAGGAAGGGTACCTCTCGGCTATATAAATATATTACAGAGCTTGGACCACACCCTAAACTCTCATACATCACACAAAGGGAGAATAATCTCGGCTTTGACATCTGACAATGACTGGAGGGCAATATGGAGGAGAGCCGCAGGGTCTTTGATCTATATACAACACAGAGCTAATGCCTATAAACTGCTCGCTAGATCATACCTCACTCCCACGTGGCTACATGCTATGTTCGGTAGTCCAGACACATGCTGGAAGGGCTGAGGGAAACGAGGCACGCTACGTCATACCTGATGGTCATGCCCGCATGTCCAGACCTTCTGGTGGGAGATCCTGTCTTGGATACAGCAGATAACGTAAGTCACTGTCCCACACTGCCCCCTGACGGTCCTCCTTGGCCGCCCGGGAGCCCTAGGAACTTACCCCCTGACTTCCCCAACTGGAAAACTGATATCTCATTTCCTACTGGCTGGTCGCTTTAGCATAGCTCAATTATGGAAGCTTCTTGCAATTCCTTTCATTAACATGGTGGGGGCGGGTTTGGTCCATCTATGTTATGCAGCGCTTGTCGGCATAGGTCCATGACTGCATGTACAATTGCGAAAAGACCTGGCACCCCTTGATCATCCATGAGAAGGGAGAACGGGGAGCGGGCAAAATTCATTCTACCAATGGTGACGCCTAAGTGCACAGATCTGGTATTTGCTCGCTCTCCCACTCCGAAGATACCAACACTTGAACACCCTAGAGAGCCCTGAGATACAGGAAGGTCCAGGATGTCAGTTTTGTACTGTAACTTCAAAACCAGTTGTGGAGGTTTTGAACGTTATGGGTCACTGTACACTCTGAGCAAATATAATTCTATCACCTGATGCGTCCTCTCTTTCCTTAACAAAGCCGTGCCTCACATTATGGTGTGCTCCCAACCAGGTTGCTCATTATATTCTTCCTTTTTTTTAAACTTTTTTTTCTTTTTTTCATTTTAAACTCTATTGTAAACTCCCCTTCCTTAAAACCTGTTGTACTGAAGTGTTTCATGATTTTATATATTTGGAAAAATACAAATAAAGTGGTTAAAAAATAATAATAAGATACCTGCCTGGTGATGCTAATCATGCCCACTGCCTTCCCTCTCAGGCCCTATCTTGGTGATAACAGAATATTGTGAACATGGAGACCTGCTGAACTTCCTTCGGAAAAAGGGGGATTCTTTCATCATCAAAGACCCCATCACAGAAACTCTCCTAGATGGGACCGTCACTTACAAGAATATCTGTGTGGACAAGAAGTACACCCGAAGGTAACCATCTGTTTACCCGTAATCTTGCTAACCAAATACTCTAAACACAATCTCCTCTCCACCTTCTTCTCAGTGTCTCGCTCCTTTCATGTTTTCAGCACCCCTACACGTTTCCCCTCTTTACATATGTTTGTATTTACATTTGTGTATATGACTCCGGTTGGTTGAGGAGGGGACAGTAGCATATGTTTTTAAGCACTCTGGATCTGCATCAGAGTCCCTTTAACAGGAGACAGAAAGAGGAGATTGTCATATGAGGCAAAATATACTCACAGGGATGCAGGTTTGTCTTTTAGATGGGGCAGGGCTGGATGGAGGGCCTGCTATCGGCAGGTGGGTCTTGACAGGCAGGGCACTGGTGTTTGAAGCGAGCTGCCTTTTATGTTTACAGTTTTATTGTCTAATGCAGGCTTTGAAGGCTCAGTCATTGTGCTTGATTCGCCCACATTGAAAACCACTTTTACAGCTCTGCTATGACTACAGGGAGGTTCTTTGTACAAGAATTAGGAGTCACTCAAGTAGAGGTTGGTATCTTCTTTACATGATAGCTCTGAAGTCCGGTACAGAGGTCTTGCTAGGGCTCTATGGTCCTACCAACTGTAACTCCATCCCGGCTTCCCCTTAGCACACACGTGAACATTATATGACATTATCATTCACCTTCAGCATTCCAAACACCTGCTGATAAATAGACACACAAGTTACAACAAGCTGGTCGACATCAGTGGGACCTCACAAGAGGCTATCTCCAAATTCTTGTGATATTCACCAGTTCATACCTGCTGACAATTTTCATAAATTAGTTAAAACTCTAGGAAATGCTAGGGTTGATTATGCTAACTCTTTATTTGCTTGCACCGCCAGCTCAGTATGTCGCTGTTTGTCTGTTTCAAATCCTAAACAAATGGGACCATATGTTAGCAGTCATAATGCAACTGCACCGTCTGTCATTGGCAGCTAGAATGCAATCTGAAATAGCATGGTTTCATTTAGAACTTCGGGCGTGGGTCAAAAAGCTATTGGGATATCCCACGTCCTCCAGCCCCCGTGACCTGTCCACCGTATCTTGAGATCCCTTCCATATAGGCTGGGATTTTTCGCCAAAAAGTGCTTCCATTGACATGGCGAAAGCACTTTTGGTAAAACTGTTTAGAGACAGCTGTCCCCTCATATGGTAGGGGTGTTATAGACCAGCCAATATTTTTTTGTTTTTCAAAGATAAATCCCAAAATCATTTGAAAAGCAAACAAATCGGTGTCCATGTTGGGGACATTGCTTGTTTTTATCCAGCCTATTATTACGCATGTGCCATGCATGGTGGTAATGGGTAAGATATAAAAAAGCATCAGAACCACTGACCTAAATGGGATGGGACTTCCTATGCCTGGTGAACCTATTGGTGTTGGTTCTGTGGCCCTATGAAAATGTGTTTTTGATGTCACAGCCGGTTGCGGAACTCAGCAGTTCTTCCCCCTCTAAATTAGGTAGGAGCAACAAACGGTTGAGTGGATGTGGCATCTGATAAATTTTGGTGGATGCCCCATTACAGCCCACCACTTAATGAGGCTGTATGTGGCCTTCATATGGTTCTCTATAGCTTACCTCTTTTTCTTGCCCATAACGTCTCTCAATACTCTTCCTCAATACCTCACTCCTTAACTGGAATTCAGTCATTCCAATAGTGGCAGGCTGTTCTTTTACTGGGGTCCCAAACTCGGGAACACTCTGTCAGAGAATAGAGGCAGCAATGTAAATCATCTTAGTTAGAGGAAATCCTCAAAGACTTATTTTTTGTAAATCCTCTTCACACATTTTCAGCAGGCAATGAGGTGACCAATGCCAAGATACAGTTCAGTCCACTATTTTAATGTTTACAGCCACGCACTAAAAAAAAACGGTAAAGGGATCTCACACCCAAAAAGGAATCAGTCTTTGGTATAATACCACACTTTTATCAAAGGCTCTCAGATGTCCAAATTACTGGCAATTGAACCTCAACAGCTTGGCTTATCTAGCATGGTATATACACAGTTGTAGTACCAGTCTGCAGGGAAGCTGGGCTGCAAAGGTGGGATTGACAGGAGATTTTATGGACTTTGCCTGAGTATTTCAGAAGACCTATCCTATTAGAGAAACTCCTACATTCCTTGAATACCAGAATGCTTCACTTTCTGCTGTCTCTCTTCACAACCAAAAACCGGATTTAGGAGCACCGCATTTATGACACTAACATTACAGCCATTTCTTGCAACTGATAATATTATATTCTTTGTCTCTTGTGACAGTGACAGCGGCTTTTCCAGCCAGTGTCGTGAAAGTTACCTTGAAATGAGACCTGCCCGTTTAGACTCTACTTCCAAGCGAGGTAAGTTAAGGGGAACACTGGGACAGGGGCGTGGTTTGAGGAGACGTGGGAAAGGGTTACCAAATCAGTGGGGCTGTGAGTCATATTTCAGATGGATGTATGCCTACATTGGTATTTAAATAGTATAAACGTAGCTTGGGAGCAATGAAGCACATAGCATTAACAGCATTGCATTGTGGGACTTACAATAACACTGTGTAGTAGGGATTTTCGTACTGGAGGGAAAGCAGCTATTTCAACATGAGTTCCCAGGCACAAATCTCACTGGGATGACTAGCCGAGGCAGGGGTGATCTGAGTTGATGCGTAGATATGAATAAGGGTGTTGAAAAATACCTCCAGTGGAGATCCTATATGGATCATGGATCCCTAACCTGGTGTCTGATGTATGTAACATGAGTATTCCTCATCTTTGGAGCTCAGTCCATCTTTATTTGGCAGAAAAATAGAATATAAATCAGGAATGACTGGCAGGGTAGTGGGATGTGGGCAAAACTGGAAGCACACTATACTATTAGCCATACGTCTGTGAACTGTAGAAACACTAGGAATCAATTAATCAAAGCAAACTCATCTTTATGAACTCAAGCAAAGAGAGGGAAGAGAAGCCACTGTCATGACACTGGTCTATGAGCTCATCCCTACCCTGCAATGCATTTCTATCCAGAGGTCTGGTCCTGCTAATGTGCATTTGGGCCCTGAACACAGATGATATCCTGGAAGACTGATCAAAGGTTATAAGGTGTGATGTGCATAATATGGGAAACAGTCAGAAAGGAACAACTGCATAGTTATTTGCTGGTGATGGTGAAGTAGAGATCTCAGTGAGATGCGGCAGGTGCTAGTGTTGAAAGAGCCAGAAGCGAAGAGAGCTGCTGGAGGATATTGTGGCATCCAATAACAAAGAGTCTAAAAGGGTAGTGAACATCCAAATAATGCTTTGGGTGAAAATAACAATCCAACCATCTTTGAGGCCTGTGGATCATGTCGCCCCCTTATCCTCCCTCACATGCCCAAGCTGAGGAGGGAACGGTTCTCTCTGGGCCCTTCCTTCCTACTGAGGAGAAGGAAGTGATAAAACATACAATCGTTGCTGTACAACATCTGACGCTGGTGGGGAAACTGGAAGAAGTAGTTCCTCCCAGGCTTCCTTCTGGCGTCTAGATCTAATGCACGAGGCAACCTCTTGGCCTACAGGAGAGCAAACCAGCATCGTGCTTTCCCTCTCCCTGATCACACACTTCTCAGCTCAACCTCCTTTGTAACGTATCACCCACATAAGAATCGTTTTCACCCACTCAACATACTAAATGCTTTCAACGGGGTCTCACCTATGCTGGAGATCTTTGTCACCCCCTACCATAAAGTGATAATCTCCTTTCATTTTAGTGGGCATCATGCACCACAAACATCTGGCATGATCCTTACTTGAAGATGTAATAGGTTGAGAGATATCGGACAGGAATGGGGAGAACTCTTAGCTGCAGGGTGTGTGTATATGTGTGTATTTATGTATATATATACAGCCCCCCTCCTCGTCCACAATTTGGACAATCGTGACCACTTGCAGCCGTGAGCTTGTGGTGTTCCTTAATGGAAAAGGATTGGTCACTGCCCCCTGCCTCAACAGAGAGCGGTATCTACGGATGTCGTGGCGGAGATCCAGCGCGAGTCGGAGGACACGTGTGACATCTCCTAGCCAGACGGTGAGTGGGTACTTGGTGCTTGAGAGTGGCAGGTCTGAGGAGGTGTATTTGTTTAATTGGCAGCCAGCACGAGCTTCCGCTGTCAACTTCAACAACCTGAGGATTTTTTCTAACAGTCAACATGTCCATTGAAGCGCTACGTGAGCGCGAAGCAGCTGCGGATGCGCTGTTTGAAAACGTGCCGGATGTCCATAACCACACAGGAGCCACCGGTCCGAACCAAAGCACTGGTAACAATGATTACAAGACTTTACTCAAACAGTTGAATAAAAATATGAAAACAGAACTCACTAAATGGTGGGAAAGCAAATCGTTACAGAAATATCGTGAAGAGGGGCATGTTCCACGTGGACTGAGAATTATGCTAGCCCCAAGCTTTGAAAACCCTAATCCCCTAATGCTAAAGAGTGGGCCGAGAGCAATTTGGACGCTTCCATGAGACTAATTATAATCCTCATCAAATATGCTGACATAGATCGTTCTGCCACTCTGTTAGAAATCGAACGCATAAATGGGGAACTTGACAAACTAAATCAAAAAGACCTAATTGCTAAGGGTCGTGATGAATCACAGCAAGATGAAAGAAACAGGAAGAAGTCATTAAGACAAGGAAGGTGTTTAAGTTTGCAAGGGACAAGATCGATTATGAGACGGGCCAAATCTTCACGTTCGCAAGAAAATACAATACTGTCAAGTGGTACAAAATGAACAAACCCAATAACATCACTCAGGGTGAAAAGGGCATTATCCAGGAGGCGGACTCGGCGTCCATATCCGATCTAAGTTCTGCCTTGGAAAGTGGCACTGACTCTGATGACAGGCGTGATTGCCCTGTGCGCAGTGAGGCATCAGCGTGTAATTTCACCCTCGCAGAAGAATTGGATTTTTTTATGGTTGGATCGACGACAAACGCTATGCCCAGGAATCAAAGCACAGACGAAACCAAAAGAGACGAGAAAGGAGAAAGTGCAAACAAACCAAAGCCAAGCAACAGAAAAAAGAACAACTGGAGGCGGAAATGAGCATAAATACCAAAACAGTGGTTAATCTGACTGATACTAGTCTCAGCACAGCAGAAATCCAATTGCTCTCTTTGGGTCTCACTTTTTGTCAGGAGAGCAGCTTTAACTATAGCAGGACACGCATTGACATTATTAAAATTCATCAGGAAATTAAAGTTGATTAAATTCTTCAAGCTCAAACACTCCACTCCTGCTACTGCTCCTGTTCCTTCAGTCTCTACGCCTAGTGATTGCAATCTGGTCGTCTCTGATATTCCAACTATCCGTATACTCCATGATCTACAATCGGAGTCTCAACCTTCCTCCACTCAGCAAATGTTATGTGCTGAAGGCATTGTTACTTCTAGATCTGTGACAAGCCGTTCAAACCCCAGTCTACGTTTACCCCTATGATGCCAAGGGATGCTATAGACACTTTTAATGATGTCATCGTTGCTAAACTCAAGGAGTTGCATCACAAAAGTACCAACAAACAATATAGACGTCAGCATCACAATAAACATTACTTTGCTCTGATTCAAAAATTACAAAAGAATAACCAAATTGTGATCAACAAATCTGACAAAGGGGGCAATATTGTGCTATGGCCTAGAGCACAGTATATCGAGGAGGCTCACAGACATTTGAATGACATTTCCTGTTATAAGATATCGAGCACTCATGAAGTCAACAGGAAAAGTAAAGGACTAAAAAAGAAATTGAACAACTTCAAAATGGAAGGTCTTCTGTTCAAGGATGAATTCCTCTTTCTGTACAATGACACACCCATGCTCCCAGTCCTGTATTTTCTCCCCAAAGTCCATAAAGGCAGCTCACCGGTCCCTGGCCGTCCAAGACCTATACACTGTTACCGCCACAATGAGCTCATTCTGTTCATGATTGAATGGTGTCTTAACAACTTCTTTATGTTTGACAGGGTCATTTATCAGCAATTGAGGGGTGTCGCAATGGGAGCCTGCTTCTCTCCCAGTTATGCATGTCTTCATGTGGGCTGGTGGGAGGAGCGGGTTCTCAAGGTCAGACACCATGGATCCTGGAGTGCTCATGTTATATCATGGCTCCGCTACATTGATGATGTGTTTGTTATTTGGAATGGTACCAAGGAGAGTGCATCTGAGTTCATCGCTGCCATCAATGTTAATGAGTTAAATCTTGAATTCAATGCCACGATCAGTGCAACTTCCATAGAATTTCTTGATGTTACTATCTACATTGAGAATGGGTCCATTCACTCCAAACTACATCGCAAACCCACGGCTGGCAATTCTACACTGCATGCCACTAGCTTTCATCCCAGGCACCTCATAGCTAGCATCCCATATGGTGAGATGCTTCGGCTTCCCAGGATCTGTAGCTCTGATGGTGACCTTGAACAGTGTCAAGATGAAGCCCTTCTAAGGTTTGTTGCACGTGGGTACTCTCGCAAAGCTATCATTAAAGCCAGGATTCATGCTAATGCTACGCCTAGGGAGACACTATTGACTGGTAGACACATTACTGAACTTAACAACACTCCTCTTGATTCTGATGCTAGTGTTAATGGTACGGTGGACACCCGCTTATCATCACTGTTGCAAAGTCATCCTGTGCCCTGGGCACCCCCCCAACATTTTGCTGACTGGTACTGGTGGTAACTGACTCTGACTGACCCTGGGCTTTGCCTAACCAGGCCCAGGGCCAGTGCTATGCTGAAAACACTTAGAATACAGTGAAAACACCTACACACACTAGGGTACACTATGGGTTGGGGTACCCCTGTGATTGGCATGACCTACCCTGTAAGCCCCTAGTATATAATAGGGCAGCGGAATTAAAACTACCTATCAGTCCCTAGTATATAGTAGGGCATGGCAGTTTAGAGGCCAGCAGCCTTCTGCACTTGCATGTGTGCACTGCTGAGGCCTGAGGTCAGTTTTAAAAGCAGCCCTGGGTGCCATGACTGCTTTTAAAAAGTAAATTGTGCCCAAACTCGACTTTGGTGTTTGGGGCACTTAAAAATGGATAACCTACAATGTTATGGCATATTAGGAACCCCCAGGGTCTCCCCTAGGTGTCCCAGGGGTGGGGGGTCAGGTATCTATAAGGTAGACCCTTATAAAATGAGTTTTATATGCCCTGGGTTAAGTGAAATTTCACATTTCACTCCCCACATTGTGATAAAGTGCTGCCCCAAATTCGACTTTGATGCTAGGAGCACTGTGAAGTGAGGATCTGCAATATTTCTACAGATTCAGAACCCCTAAAGCCTCACCTAAGTGTCCCATGGAGTGGGGGTCCTGTAGATATAAGCAAAGTACTTATAAAATATGTTTTTGTAAGTCCTGGTGCTGGAAAAATGGCCCAAGTCATTTTTCCCATTGCAAATCCCCTGCTACATAGGTTAACATGGTAGGAAGTCATTAACTAATAACTCTTGATAGGAGAGGGCTAGAAGTACTATTCAAAGACTTCCCCGAATGGTATTAATAAATCCCACAATATGATATTGTTGAATTTCTCCCAAAGTGTACATACAAGAAGTTATAAGACTTTATTGTTTGTAGGTCCAGATTCAGTCTTCCAGTGGTCTGCCCTGATTGGTCAGAGTTAAGTGGATTAGCCAGGCTGCCTTGAAGAGGTGATAGAGAGCCCCCGGGGTTAACCAGCTCTGCTGGCAGGGCAGTGTGCTGATCCATAGGAATGCCAGGCCAGGGGGAGGAGTCGTAAACCATGGTCTTCAAAGAGGAGAGCAGAAACCAGTTTCATTTACAACTCTGAACTTTCTACCTCAGGCAGATGGTAGGATTAAGGAAGGTATGAGCAGATGCAGGGGGAGAGTCTAAGTAAATTAGCCATCCTAGGGGTGTGTTTAGCCAGCTCTTACCCCCCTGCTGGAAAATCAGCCATTATGAATTTGGAAGATTTGATGCACTCTGGGACAAAATAATGCCACACTCTACAGGATGTGGTCATATATTTGAGGGGTTACCCTGCTCCCATTGGTCAGGAGTGACCTCCTGCCTGACCCAGAGAACTTGGAATAAGTATCTGAGAGGGGCAGAGCCCTCCAGAACAGCTGCTTGAAACTTAAGGCAGCAAGACGTTGCCATGCTGAGAAGTTGGGGGTGCAAAACTCCAAGGCCTGTCCTCTGAAGACTGCACCAGCTGAAACTACAGCCCTGTGGATTACCTTGCTGCAAAAGAACTAAAGAGTGGACTCCCTGCAAGCTACAGGTTAACAGAGCTCACCTGGAACCTCACCACCAAGGATCATCAACCTGGAGAACTACCAGTGGATTTGTAAGGGTGACGTCCAAGTGGATTGTGGGAACTGAAGTCCTCAACTTTCAAGGACCATCTTGGAGCTTCCAGACCCTTGCAGTGAGTTTGAGACACTTTGGGACCTTTTGGGGAACTTCAGGAAGAAGTTCCAGAAGTTTGGAGAACTTTGGAGGAACTTTGAAAAAAAGCTCCATAGAGGGACCGACTCAACCTGGTCAGCCAAGCCGCCTGCCTTCAACCGCGAGCCGGCCAAGCCATCCAGGTTTGTCCCGCTAAAAGCTCTGTAGGTCCAACTTCCAGAGTTTGACCGGGAGTAGAAGAAATCCGAGGCCGGCGAACCCTCACCGAATCCGGCCTGGTTAGGAGCATCGAGGGACCCCGCGAGAAAAAGCTCTGTAAAAGTTTCTAAGTCCGAACGAAGAAAAGGTGACCGGGAGCAACCGCGAAAGCCAAGCCGCCTGTCTTCAACTGCGTGCCGGCCTGGATCCTGGGTTTGCCCCGCTGGAACCGGACTTCCATAAGTTTGTCCAGGAGCTCATCGCAAGGCTATCCGGCGAACCCTCCCCGAATCTGGACTGGCTGAGAGCTTCGAGGGACCCCAAGAAGAAAAGCTCCAGAAAAGTTTCTAAGTCCAAAGGTAAAAACTGTGACCGGGACCTTCCGCGTGGGGTAGCCTCTCAGGGCTCCATCGCGGTCGGCCTGAAACTTTGACTTTGGGTCGGTCTATCGCGAGCCTGTATCCCAATATGGTGCTATAAGTTTCTAAGTGCTATATTTTGCTAAATCTTTGAAAATTCATATCTCCAGTTCCCTATATTGGATTTTTGTCGTTTTGGTGTCATTGTAAAGATAAAAATATTTCCTATTTTTATAAATTGGTGTTGGATTTCTATTATGTGTTGTGTCTTAATTATTTACTGAATTGGTGTTTTTAAATGCTTTACATACCTGTCTTTGAAGTTAAGCCTGTCTGCTCGCAGCCACTTTACCAAGGGTTGAGCATGGGAATAATTTTCTAAGACCTATGCTGAGTCCTATCATGTGTTAGTGGCCTTATTGCCAGTGGCAGACCTACATTTGCCCCTACCAATAATCCACTTTCCAACATTTGGTGCTCAGCGGTGTGGATGAGGACTTGTGTTTAAAAAGTACACCTTTCAGTAAAGTGAATTAAGATTATAAAAATCCTCTAAATTGCCTTAGAACAAAACTTTTGAGTTTGATTTTTGGAATTTGGACTAAACTGTTTTTAATCCATTGTTTTGATTTTTCCAAATTGTTCTAAGTCTGTTGTGCCTAGTTATTGTGACCCAAAATTAGGGAACCATGGAGCTGGACCTGGCTAAACTGTCCCAGTTTAAGATAGGTGATCTTAGGGAACAGTGTCGGCTTAGGGGGCTGCCTGCTACCAAGAAGCTTAGGAAGGCAGGGTTGATTGAGTCCCTAAAAGCCTGGGCTGGGGGAGCTGAGGAGAGTTAAGGGGGATAGAGGGTGTCCCCCCCAACCTCATCCAAGAGGAGGTTGAGGATGATGCCTCTTCCATTTTATCTAGTGTTAGCCATGTGAATCCAGATGGTGGGAGTGGGGAAGGGTCCCTTACTCAGGGACCCCCACTGTCCCTTGCAGAGAGACAGCTTCAGGCTCAGTTAGCTTTGATAGCTTTGGAGCAGAGGAAACTGGAATTGGCTGAGAAGAGATGGGAGAGGGAGGAGGCGTTGAAAAGAAATGGTGGCAGTGAAAAGGATGAAGATTTTGAAATGTCCAGGGGTGGTGGATTTGATCCCAAACTTCCCAAGGGTATAGTACCCAAGTACACTGAGGGGGATGACATTGACAAATGGCTAGCAGCTTTTGAGAGGGCCCTTAGAATGAGTAGGGTCCACTCTAAGTATTGGGGTGCACTCCTGTGGGAGTTGATTACAGTAGCTGGGAGGGATAGGCTCCTGACCCTGAAGGGAGAGGATGCATAATCATACCAGCAGATGAAGGCATGCTTAGTTAAGAGATTTGGTCTGACTCCAGAGCAGTACAGGGTAAAGTTTAGAGGCACCCAGAAATTGAGTTCAAAGTCTTGGGTAGACTTTGTGGACGTTTCAGTGAAGGCACTGGAAGGCTGGATTGTTGGTAACAAAGTTGACACATATGAGGGATTGTATAATTTGTTTTTGAAAGAACATATTTTGACTCATTGTGCAGAAGAGAGGTTACGCCAGTATCTAGTGGACTCTAAGCTGACAGACCCCAGAGAGCTGGGTGAAGCAGCTGATGAGTGGGTGAGAACCCGGGTTTCCATACAGCACCAGGGGGTGACCAGAAGAAAGGAGGACAGGTCCCTCCCCAGGGGAAAGCCCAAGGGAAAGAAGGTGAAAACCAGAAGGAGTCCTCCAAAGACCCACAAAAACCTGCACAAGGAGGGGGCCCGAGCCAACCCAAATCCAAAGGGAGGTGGAATCAGGGAAAGAATGGTAGGTTCTTTGATCCCTCAAAAGTGGGTAAGTGCTTTGACTGTAACCAGCCAGGGCACAAACAGGGAGATGCTGTCTGCGCCAAGAATCTCCCCCTAAGGGGCCATCCACAGGGATTGCCAGTGTAAGTATAGGGGTGGAGAGTGGTGCCCCAGAGAGGGGTAGTCAGGTGGTGGAAGCAACCTTAGTGTCCCTGGGTGGGGTGAATATTGCAACCCTTGCTGCCTTACCTCCAAACATGGACAAGTACAGGCAGAGGCCTAAAGTGAATGGGACTGAGGTTGAGGCTATCAGAGACACTGGGGCTAGTGTAACTATGGTCCTGGATGAGCTGGTGCCTCCAGAGAGGTTGTTACCTGGTGACTTATGCAGACAGCACTACCAAACTCCATCCTATGGCTGTGGTGGATTTGGAATGGGGAGGTGTGACAGGCCCTATGAAGGTAGCTGTGTCAAAGGTGCTCCCAAGTTCAGTGTTTACTGGGCAATGATCTTGAAGCCTCTGTGTGGTCAGAGGTCGAGAGAGGACTCCATATGAAAATATTGGAGCTCCCTGAGTGGGTATGTGCTGTGACTAAGTCACAGACTAGCCAGAATGGAGGGGCTGGACACTTGGACCCTGGAACAAGGGGCCAAGCATCCAAGGACAAGGGCACTGGGCCTGGTGAGCCAGCCCAGGGAACTCCAGAGGTGCAGGAAGAATCTAACCCTGATGGGGAGGATCTGGCCTCTGAGGGAGGGACTCCATCCCTGCCAGAGCTGTCAGATTTGGCAGAACTGACAGGAGCAGGTGGACCCTCCAGAGAGGAGTTCAGTAAGGGACAGCGTGACTGTCCCACCCTTGAGAGCTTGAGGCGGATTGCTTCTAAGCAAGAGGAAGGGGATGACAGTGGGTTTCACAAACTCTACTGGAAAGATGGACTGCTTTATACTGAGGCCAGAAACCTCAAGGAGGGGGCCACCAGGAGGTTGGTGGTGCCCCAGAGG
Organism: Calotriton arnoldi; assembly: GCA_963921515.1. Taxonomy (NCBI): domain Eukaryota; kingdom Metazoa; phylum Chordata; class Amphibia; order Caudata; family Salamandridae; genus Calotriton; species Calotriton arnoldi. The sequence continues at coordinate 153,852 of CAWUFW010013213.1, forward strand.
TACAGAGAGTTCATCCTGACTTTGGGTCATGATATCCCCTTGGCAGGACATTTGGGACAGACAAAGACATGGAACCGGTTGGTGAACCATTTCTACTGGCCCCATATGTCTGAAAAGGTAAAGGAGTTTTGCAGCTCCTGTGTCACCTGTCAGGCCAGTGGCAAGGCAGGGGGCAAGACAAAGGCTCCCCTAATACCACTGCCAGTGGTTGGGGTCCCTTTTGAAAGGGTGGGGATGGACATCGTTGGTCCCCTGGACCCACCTACTGCATCAGGGAATAGGTATATCTTAGTGGTAGTGAACCATGCCACTAGGTACCCTGAAGCAATCCCTCTTAGAACCATTGATGCTCCTGCAGTGGCTCGAGCACTGCTTGGTGTGTTCACCAGAGTCGGTTTTCCAAAAGAGGTGGTGTCAGATAGGGGCACGAACTTCCTGTCCAGCTATCTGACTGCTATGTGGGATGAGTGTAGTGTCAACAACAAGTTCACCACCCCTATCACCCACAAGCAAATGGTCTTGTTGAGAGATTCAACAAAACCCTGAAGGGCATGATAAATGGGTTGTCAGAGAAACTCAGGAGGAGATGAGATGTTCTCCTCCCATGCTTACTGTTTGCCTACAGGGAGGTGCCACAGAAAGGGGTTGGTTTCAGTCCCTTTGAGTTGTTGTTTGGACACCCAGTGAGGGGGCCATTGAGCCTGCTGAGAGAGTCTTTAGAGAAGCCTCTTAAAGAAGCAAAGGACAATGTGCTTGACTATGTGCTAGGCCTGAGATCTAGAATGGCAGAGTACATGTACAAAGCAAATAGAAAACTGGAGGCCAGCCAGGAGCTCATGAAGCACTGGTATGATCAAAAGGCTACTATGCCTGAGTATACTCCAGGACAATTGGTGTGGGTGTTTGAGCCTGTGGCTCCCAGGGCCCTCCATGACAAGTGGAGTGGGCCCTATCCAATCTTAGAAAAGAAGGGGGAGGTTACCTATTTGGTTGACCTTGGCACCCCCAGGAACACTCATAGGGTACTGCATGTGAATAGATTGAAACCCCACCATGACAGGGCTGACATGACCATGTTACTGGTCACTGATGAGGGTGTGGAGGAGGAAACTGAGCCTGTGCCAGACCTCCTCTCCACTAATGTGCAAGATGGGTCAGTGGAGGGGGTGATACTCTCTCCCAAGTTGACAGACCAGCAGCACAGAGACTGTAAGCAAGTGCTGGAGTAGTTTGCTGGCCTGTTCTCTTTGACCCCAGGCATCACTGAGTGGTGTGTGCACCACATTGACACTGGTGACAGCCTACCTGTCAAAAATAAACTGTACAGGTTGTCTGACCATGTCAGAGCCAGCATTAAAGCTGAGGTTGCTAAGATGCTGTAATTGGGGGTAATTGAACCGTCTGAGAGTCCATGGGCCAGTCCAGTGGTACTGGTGCCTGAACCTAATCCTCAGGGGGAACCCAAGGAGTTAAGGTTCTGTGTGGACTACAGAGGATTGAATGCAGTCACAAAGAATGACGCTCACCCTATACCTAGAGCCGATGAGCTCATTGACAGGTTAGGGGCTGCTAAGTACCTGAGTAATTTTGATTTGACTTCAGGTTACTGGCAGATTGCCCTCACTGATGGAGCAAAGGAGAGGTCAGCATTCTCCACACCAGAGGGACATTATCAGTTCAAGGTAATGCCCTTTGGCTTAAAGAATGCATCTGCCACCTTCCAAAGGTTGGTGAACAGGGTCTTGTCCGGGTTGGAACAGTTCAGTGCAGCTTACCTGGATGATATAGCTGTATACAGTTCTACCTGGGGGGATCACTTAAGCCACCTAAGGGAAGTGCTTCAGGCCATGCAGCAGGCAGGCCTGACTATTAAGGCAAGCAAGTGCCAAATAGGGCAGAGTTCTCTGGTGTACCTGGGCCACCTGGTAGGTGGGGGCCATGTACAGCCTCTCCAAGCTAAAATCCAAACTATTTTGGATTGGACAGCTCCTGTTACCCAGACTCAGGTCAGGGCATTCCTTGGACTGGCAGGGTACTATAGAAGGTTTGTTCAAAATTATGGGACCATTGTGGGGCCCCTAACAGAACTCACTTCTAAAAAGAGGCCCAAGAAGGTGGGTTGGACCCCAGAGTGTCAGAAGGCTTTTGACACTCTGAAAGCTGCTATGTGTTCAGCACCAGTGCTACTAGCCCCTGACTACACAAAATAATTTGTGGTTCAGACAGATGCTTCAGAGCAAGGGATTGGGGCAGTGTTGTCACAGCTAAATGAAGAGGGCCTTGATCAGCCAGTTGCCTTTATTAGCAGGAGGCTTCTTCCCAGAGAGCAGAGGTGGAGTGCCATTGAGAGAGAGGCTTTTGCTGTGGTTTGGTCCCTGAAAAAGTTGAGACCATATTTGTTTGGGACTCACTTTTGTGTTCAAACTGACCACAGGCCTCTCAGATGGCACATGCAGATGAGAGGGGAGAATCCGAAGCTGTTAATGTGGTCCATTTCCCTACAGGGAATGGACTTTACAGTGGAACACAGACCTGGGGTTGCCCATGCAAATGCAGATGGACTTTCCAGGTTTTTCCACTTAGCTGATGAGGACTACCAGGGTCACCTTTCGTTTGGGGGGGGCTATGTTGCAAAGTCATCCTGTGCCCTGGGCAACCCCCAACTTTTTGCTGTCTGGTACTGGTGGTAACTGACCCTGGGCTTTGCTATGCTATGCTGAAAACACTTAGAATACAGTGAAAACACCTACACACACTAGGGTACACTATGGGTTGGGGTACCCCTGTGATTGGCATGACCTACCCTATAAGCCCCTAGTATATAATAGGGCAGGGGAATTGAAACTACCTATCAGTCCCTAGTAAATAGTAGGGCATGGCAGTTTAGAGGCCAGCAGCCTTCTGCACTTGCATGTGTGCACTGCTGAGGCCTGAGGTCAGTTTTAAAAGCAGCCCTGGGTGCCATGACTGCTTTTAAAAAGTAAATTGTACCCAAACTCGACTTTGGTGTTTGGGGCACTTAAAAATGGATAACCTACAATGTCATGGCATATTAGGAACCCCCAGGGTCTCCCCTAGGTGTCCCAGGGGTGGGGGGTCAGGTATCTATAAGGTAGACCCTTATAAAATGAGTTTTATATGCCCTGGGTTAAGTGAAATTTCACATTTCACTCCCCACATTGTGATAAAGTGCTGCCCAAATTCGACTTTGATGCTAGGAGCACTGTGAAGTGAGGATCTGCAATATTTCTACAGATTCAGAACCCCTAAAGTCTCACCTAAGTGTCCCATGGAGTGGGGGTCCTGTAGATATAAGCAAAGTACTTATAAAATATGTTTTTGTAAGTCCTGGTGCTGGAAAAATGGCCCAAGTCATTTTTCCCATTGCAAATCCCCTGCTACATAGGTTAACATGGTAGGAAGTCATTAACTAATAACTCTTGATAGGAGAGGGCTAGAAGTACTATTCAAAGACTTCCCCGAATGGTATTAATAAATCCCACAATATGATATTGTTGAATTTCTCCTAAAGTGTACATACAAGAAGTTATAAGACTTTATTGTTTGTAGGTCTAGATTCAGCCTTCCAGTGGTCTGCCCTGATTGAGTTAAGTGGATTAGCCAGGCTGCCTTGAAGAGGTAATAAAGAGCCCCTGGGGTTAACCAGCTCTGCTGGCAGGGCAATGTGCTGTTCCACAGGAATGCCAGGCCAGGGGGAGGAGTCGTAAACCATGGTCTTCAAAGAGGAGAGCAGAAACCAGTGTCATTTACAACTCTGAACTTTCCACCTCAGGCAGATGGTAGGATTAAGGAAGGTATGAGCAGATGCAGGGGGGAGAGTCTAAGTAAATTAGCCATACTAGGGGTGTGTTTAGCCAGCTCTTACCTCCCTGCTGGAAAATCAGCCATTATGAATTTGGAAGATTTGATGCACTCTGGGACAAAATAATGCCACACTCTACAGGATGTGGTCATATATTTGAGGAGTTACCCTGCTCCCATTGGTCACGAGTGACCTCCTGCCTGACCCAGAGAACTTGGAATAAGTATCTGAGAGGGGCAGAGCCCTCCAGATCTGCTGCTTGAAACTTAAGGAAGCAAGACGTTGCCATGCTGAGAAGTTGGGGGTGAAAAACTCTAAGGCCTGTCCTCTGAAGACTGCACCAGCTGAAACTACAGCCCTGTGGATTACCTTGCTGCAAAAGAACTAAAGAGTGGACTCCCTGCAAGCTACAGGTTAACAGAGCTCACCTGAAACCTCACCACCATGGATCATCAACCTGGAGAACTACCAGTGGATTTGTAAGGGTGACGTCCAAGTGGATTGTGGGAACTGAAGTCCTCAACTTTCAAGGACCATCTTGGAGCTTCCAGACCCTTGGAGTGAGTTTGAGACACTTTGGGACCCCTTGGGGAACTTCAGGAAGAAGTTCCAGAAGTTTGGAGAACTTTGGAGGAACTTTGAAAAAAAGCTCCATAGGGTGACCGACTCAACCTGGTCAGCCAAGCCGCCTGCCTTCAACCGCGAGCCGGCCAAGCCATCCAGGTTCGTCTCGCTAAAAGCTCTGTAGGTCCAACTTCCAGAGTTTGACCGGGAGTAGAAGAAATCCGAGGCCGGCGAACCCTCACCGAATCCGGCCAGGTGAAGAGCATCGAGGGACCCCGCGAGAAAAAGCTCCGTAAAAGTTTCTAAGTCCGAACGAAGAAAAGGTGACTGGGAGCAACCGCGAAAGCCAAGCCGCCTGCCTTCAACCGCGTGTCGGCCTGGATCCTGGGTTTACCCCGCTGGAACCGGACTTCCATTAGTTTGACCGGGAGCTCATCGCAAGGCTATCCGGCAAACCCTCACCGAATCTGGACTGGCTGAGAGCTTCGAGGGACCCCGGGAAGAAAAGCTCCAGAAAAGTTTCTAAGTCTGAAGGTAAAAACTGTGACTGGGACCTTCCGCGTGGGGTAGCCGCTCAGGGCTCCATCGCGGTCGGCCTGAAACTTTGACTTTGGATCGGTCTATCGCGAGCCTGTATCCCAATATGGTGTTATAAGTTTCTAAGTGCTATATTTTGCTAAATCTTTGAAAATTCATATCTCCGGTTCCCTATATTGGATTTTTGTTGTTTTGGTGTCATTTTAAAGATAAAAATATTTTCTGTTTTAATAAATTGGTGTTGGATTTTTATTATGTGTTGTGTCTTAATTATTTACTGAATTGGTGTTTTTAAATGCTTTACATACCTGTCTTTGAAGTTAAGCCTGTCTGCTCGCAGCCACGTTACCAAGGGTTGAGCATGGGAATAATTTTCTAAGACATATGCTGAGTCCTATCATGTGTTAGTGGCCTTATTGCCAGTGGCAGATCTACATTTGCCCCTACCTATAATCCACTTTCCAACAATCACGTACAGTAAAGAGGAACGTGCCATCAGGTCCATCATCAGTGGTGCATCATTCTCACTGACCCCGTCTTAGGTCCCCTAGTTGCTAAGCTGCCCACGATTACATATCGTCATGCTTTTTCTATGAGAGATGCACTTGTCAAGAGCAGTCCCGAAGTTTTAACTAAATCTAATTGGCTCACTGATATTAAGGGGTTATACAAATGCAACACATGTAGGGCTTGTCGTTTTGGTATTAACACCACCAGTGTCACAGCTACTTTTCACACAGAACCCATCATTATAAACAACAGATACACATACAGAACGGAGAATGCAGTTTATGAACTACAGTGTAGTTGTGGCCTTAGATATGTTGGCAGCACCAAACTCCAAGTCCATGTGAGAATTGTACAACATCTGAGAGCGATTGTCAACAATGACCCTACTTACCCTGTGGCCAGACATTTCAAAGAGGTACACAACAATAACCTGGAACATTTGAAATATTTTGTCATTGATAGTGTGCCCACCCCCAGGCGTGGTGGTAACCGTGAAAAAAAGCTTAGGCAGCTTGAAACATGCTATATCTTGGAACTAAATACTAAAATACCTTCAGGTCTCAACATCAGTGAGGATCTATATAAGTATTTGTGAACATTCTTGATTGATATCATTGTATCTACTTGCTTTATTCCTCCGTCTGTTTCTTGAGCTTATCTTACCTGTCGTGGGCTAGCTCTGCATTCAAGCAGTTATGTCTGTTTTCACATACCTCGTAGGTATACAATACATTTTCTATTAGTTGTGTTGCTTTGTTTGGACCTTACCAGGCCCTTTTGACGCTCGATTAACTTTATGTTCCGGCTGGAACATAGGACATCCTTGAATGAACATATGCCTGGTATTTAACTTTGATCCCTGGTATTCTATACCAGAGACGCACAATATGTTCATCGGCATGGTTAGAGTATCTTTGTCTCATCGTTTTTTATATTCACATATTTTATTCACATTGATTGCACCTGGGCATGTTCTCCTTAGATATATAGCACTAGCACAATATTTCACGTCATCTATGTGGTATGACGTAGCTGTGTTTGCACCCACTATTAAACCCCAACCAGTCCCGTTGTGATGACTTACATTTTTAGCGCAGCCTAGTTTGGCAGTTAACTTTTTGATTGTTTACCTCCATTGGTACGTCTCGGTTCCCCACATGAAATGGGTTGTTAACGTTGATACCTCAGTGTGTTCTGTAAATCAGTCCTGTGATATGTTCAGACAGCTGCCATGAGAGAGAGGTTTGTCGTCTTTTCTCCATGACCATTCAGTGAGTGAGGAAGTATGCATGCTCTATAGGAATTATTTAGAAGAATTCCATCCCTGGCACGCTTTGAAAAGGAGGCCAAAACCTTCCTAATGGGCAAATTCCTCTCCTAATCTCTTACGGTGCAATCACTTCAGTGTTTCTGATCCTCTTCCGTTTACTGCCACACCTTGGACTATCCGGATGCTATCCACCCGGCACCTCCGGGCATCCCACCCAAGGATCTGGGACCTCTATTTTCTCGTATATTGTTTTTACATGTTTGTATCCTATATGTTTTCCACCCCCCTTCTAAGTCTCTTGTATTTAACCTGGTAATCCTGTAAAGCGCTCTGATATCCTAACGGGTCAAGTTTGCGCTCTATAAAACACAAATAAATCAATATTTCTCATTTTCATCTCGGATAATGACTATAACATTGCACTGTGTAGGCATTGATTTATATATGTAGTTTCAGTTGCTCCGGGAGTTGCTGGAGAATTTTAAAGTATATTCGCTACCTCACCTCGAATGCTATCAGTCTGTTTATCATGGCTACTCACTTACCTGTGTGTCATTGTACATGTGACTGCTTGGGGCTTGCTCGTAAGTCACGTTGTGGTGAAAAGTGTAAAAAAAGCAAAACGAAGTAAAAATGTTTTTAAAAAATCGTAAAGCAACTTACCTGACTATATATGTGGCTACTTGCACGTAGCGCGTTATGTGATCAAGGCCGCAGGTCGGCGGCCGAAACGCGTCATTTGGACTATGTAACTCTGTAATAAAACCAACATCAATTGGAGTCTGTGCCCGTGTGATCTATCGTCTTCGGTGAGCACTTGGGATCTTTGGTGAGATATATATATATATATATATATCAATTAAAGCTCCTTTTCTTCCTTTTCCAAAAGAAAAAAACACTTGCGGGGGCGGTTGTAACTGTTGTTTAATCACAACGCAACAAACATTTTTTTTTTTTGCGGTTGTAACTGTTGTTTAATCACAACGCAACAAACCGACGCGTTTCGGCTGACGCCTTCGTCGATGTTGTCTGACACACTGGAAGCGGTTATTTTTAAGTCAATCGCGTAATGCCATCGACATTGAAAACAGACATCATTCCAGTGTAAACAAGAGCCGCCATCTTGGCATGGTTTAACCTTCAATGCATTATGAAGCCCTGAATGGGCTTAAATATTATACTCAGATATTTAAGCATTTTCCATAATTCAACCGTATAACGGCTTTGTATAACATATTCATTGCAATATATAATAACATGATTGTTACTACAATTAACAATATCTAGCCGTGTATCGGCACATTTAATTGTTTTTAATGCATAATATATCACAGTTAATGTATGGACATTTCATTGGTAAATTTAATATTTAATCACCAAGATGAACTACTAGTTCTTCTCCACTATTCATTCCTTCGGGGCTTTTGTTTGTAAATCGATAATGTAACGTGACTCTAGTCTATGAAGTCTTAGAATTCGATCACCTCCCCTTGTGTTGGCTGGTACATGATCGATACCATAGTACTGCAACAGGTCCCTGTTGCTCTGGTGCTTACTTTCAAAATGTCTGGCCACTGGATACGAAGTATCCTTCTTTGCTATGGCTCTCATATGTTCTAAGATGTGGATCTTTGTAGGATGAATTGTACTTCCTATATATTTAAGTCCGCACGGACAGACTAGACAGTATACCGTATAGACTGTGTTGCAGGTCAGAATTTGAGTTATCGCTCTGCGTTCCTTTAGGCCTGGTATTTCATAGGTTAGTGTCTTCTTGCTATTGGCACAGGCCTTGCACTTGCCACACGGGAAGAAGCCTTTCATTTCTTTAAAAGTGGCTATCTTCTGAATTTTATTCTCCAAGTGGCTGGGCACTAACATATCCTTTAGCGACCTCGCTTTCTTGAAGATCACCAAGGGAGCTGGAGGTATATCCGGACCAATGACCACATCCGTTTTCAGGATATGCCAGTTTCTCCGTAATATATTCCTTAGACAATTGGCATCTTCTGAAAAAGTCGTGACCATTCTAAATTTCCCTGTTTCTTTATTTTTGTTTTTGTTGTTCTTCTCTTTAAGTAACTGTTCTCTGGGAATGGTATCTACTTTCTTCAAAGTAGTATCCAATAGTTGTTTGACATAGCCTCTTGCGATGAATCTAGCGGTACTTTCCCTGGCTGCTGCCTGAAAATTGCAGTCCCTAGTGCTATTTCTTTTTAATCTTAGGAATTCATCATAAGGTATACTATTGATTTAGTTTAGGTGGATGGCTACTAGTGCATGCAGTATAGTATTCCCTGCTGTCTGCTTTCTGTACAAGGCTGTACTCAATTTCCCTTCTGATACGAAAACCTTTAGGTCCAGGAAATTAACTGTTGTGGAACCCACCTCCCCTGTGAATTGTAAGTTCACGTTGTTCTTATTTAGATGTTTAATAAAGTCCCGTGCTGATTCTAAGGACCCTTTCCAAACTAAAAAGAGGTCATCAATGTACCTATGCCAAGATACCACATTCTCCATCCATACGGCATTTTCCGACGACCATGCCACCTGCTTCTCCCACCAGCCCACGAATAAATTCGCGTAACTGGGGGCGAAGCAGGTGCCCATGGCCGTTCCCGAAATCTGCCTGTAGTAGTCATTCTGAAATAAAAGATGTTATTATTTAGACAAAATTCCGTGAATTCCAGCAGCATTAGATTATGTTCTGCAAATTTCAGTGGTCGTTTATTCAAAAAAGATTTGACCGCATACATGTATATAGACTTGCAATGTCTAATACTATCAGATTGTACGAAGGATCTCATATCAGTTTTTCTATGTGACACAGAAAGTCCTTAGTGTCCTTAATATAGGACGCCAGTTCTGTCACAAATTGAAACAGGAAATGGTCTATGTATATCGAAAGATGCTCAGTTAGACTTCCTTGTGATGAAACAATGGGTCTACCTGGGGGTGTTCAGTATCTTTGTGGACTTTCGGTATATGATAGAACGTGGGTGTTATTGGATTTAGACATCGAAGAAATAGATATTCATCAGTTTCTAACATCGCTTTCTCATACCAACATCTTATCAGAGAATGATACTTGGTTATGCTTTCATTATAGCTTTCTTTTGTTACCCTGTTGAAACACTTAGTATCCGACAGCCGTCTTTGTGCTTCAGCACAATATTGTTCCCTTGTCTGTAAAACAATATTGCCTCCTTTGTCGGAACACACTATGAAAGCATCTTTTTGTAGATTTTCCAGGGCTTGTTGTTGCTCTCTCGTAATATTGCAGTTTTTTCAGCAGTTTTTTCTAGTTCTTAAATGAAGAAGATCTTTATTTACTGCTTCTACAAATATGTCTGTTGCATCAGTTGGCATTTGGGGTAGGAACTGTGATGTAGGTTTAAATGGACTACTGGCACTCTTTTGTTCAATTCCTAACCCAGCTATTCTCTGTGCAACGTCAGGAATAGTGTCCATCTCGTTCTCATCCTCTGTGCGCAGACTTTCTAGAGCCTCCAAGGCTGTCAAGTCATCTCCTGTCAAGATATCTGTTGCAGCAGATTTCGATTGTATTTTTCTTAATTTTGTAGCTGTTGTCTTGAACTTTAAATATTTATAAAGTTTGAGCTTTCTGGTAAATTTGAAAAGGTCAATCCGAGTTTGGGTATATTCCAATTTGTTTAATGGACAGAAGGTTGGTCCCAATTTTAACACTGATTCCTCTGTGGTTTTCTCTATGTGAGATTGATGATGGTTAAATTCTCAGTGTCTACTTCCATTTGTTTGCCCTCTTGCTGTGCGTTAGGACATATTACCTCTTCCGCCACCAGCCCCCCCTTCTTGTTTTGCGGTGGTGACTTCTGGTGGCTTGCTTTTGCCCCTTCTCAGCCAGGACTGGCGTATGAGACGGAATTCCTCGTGAAAAGAGATCTTTTTGTGTTGGTCTCTTGCTTTCTTTGTTTTATTCTCTGCTCATACTTTATTAGTCGTTTTTTCATCTGTTCCTTCAGTTCTTCTTGCTTTGCTTTGTCCTCATCCTTGGCTGTTTCCCTCAACATCGATGAAGGCGTCAGCCAAAACGTGTCTGTTTGTTGCGTTGTGATTAAACAACAATTACAACCGCCAAAAAAAACCAAATGTTTGTTGCGTTGTGATTAAACAACAGTTACAACCGCCCCCGCGAGTGCTTTTAAAAAAAATATATATATATATGTATAATCCTCCAACTATTGGTTTGGTGTGCACGTCACAGACTTTACTTCTCCAGGTGGAGTGTTCTGGTGAATGTGTTGAGGATGGTGAGAAATGGGGATCATCATCTGACATGAGGTGTCAATCTGGGTCAGCAGTCCTGTCCATGAGTTGATTGTGGGTGACCTACACTGGATATGTGTTGTCCCCGCACCTGCCCCTGAGGAAGTTGTGCTACGTGTCTAGGGGGATAGCGTTGTGGGTAACAAAGCAGTATTTTCTACTGATGGCAACCAGAGCAATACCAGAACAATGACTACATCTGCTATCAGTCACCATTCAGTGTCCTCTGGGTTGCATGTCCTTGCCTGCGCTGGGGTGAGGTAGCAGGCAGCATCGGCCATTCTGCTCCCTGGCCCAGGACCAGGGGGCAAGTTGAATTGTGAATATGGGATGTTCTGAGGCCAGTACCTCTGGTGGGAGCAACTGAGAGGTTTTCTGTGATGTGGTTACCTGATAAGGTTATAACAATGAACTAAAAAGCCACAAATCAACTTAGTAACTTAGTGCAGGAACGAAAGTAGGTGGGTTACTGGTCTTTACTGGATTACTAATCAAAAAATGGGATCACGTCAATAAAAACTTTGAGAAATCGGAGACTAAGTGATGGGCTTTAAAAGAATGTTTGGGGAGGGAAGGTAATGTATCCAAGATATGTAGGGATGCATGTAGCACCAAGTATAGGGGTGAGCCAATGTACGATTTAGTGTGAGGATGAATGGATTCCTGTTTATCTTAACTGGGTGATTCTTCTTCTTGTGGGGACCCTCACACGATCAATTCACTGCTACATGTGCAATATCAGGCTTAAAGTTGTTACTGAAGTCTAATGATATCATTGGAAATAACTGGGGGTCACCTGCTGCATTCCATGTTTCAGACAGTGCTTTGGTGGCAGCAGAAGAGGAGGAGGAAGACACCAAGCCGCTTGTGCTCTTCGACCTGTTGCACTTTTCCAGCCAGGTGGCCCAGGGGATGGCTTTCCTCGCCTCCAAGAACGTAAGTGTTCGTAATACAGAAATGTAAGCGAAGATGCAACATTAGGGGTATTGGTAGCAGTAGTAATAGAAGCAGCAGGAAGAGTTGTAGGAGTTTTGGGGATAGCATTGGTCATATACGTAGATGGAGTACTAATAGTAGTAGATATGGCAGAGTTGGCAGCGATAGAAGTAGGAGTGTCAACAGCAGCAGCAGAAGAAGCAGGCGTTCTTCTATGTTACTAGAGGTTTTATAGCGCTGTATAATGTATTTTTAGCTTTTAAAAACGCAAAACCTTTTCACAAGTTCGCAGAATTAAAGTTTAAGTTAAAAAAGCTTTAATCCAATTTAAAGCACTACAAAACCTAATAATTATGATACAAAATGGCCCCAAATGCCACCAAATGGCTGTTCGTTAGTTTACTCATAAGATAGGAGACCTCCAATCTGTAGTAGAAGGAAGCCCAGACATTAAGGTTGTACACACAGCAATGTCGGGCAAACACACAGCTTGGTGTAAGTGAAGTTGCACATTTTTTTCCGAGATCTTGGTAATTTTACAAAATTTGACAACTTTTGGCTGTGCCACCTCCTCGTTAAAATCGTGTCTTCTGCAACAGCTTACGTTGCATGTACCCTTATTTAACACTGTTTGTGACGATTTAAAAATATCATGCACTCTGATTGAGGCCCACAGTATTCAGCACAATTCCATTGTGTATAGCAAAGCTCTGTGAAAGATACACTTTTACTGGAAAATATCTGCATTCATCTTTTAGCTTGGTTGAGTTTAACTAGTGTGAAAATAATCTATTTGTTTGGTCTAAATTGATTCACTGTGTGAAGAAACACTTTGCACTTGTTAACTGGAAACTTTCAACATGAGAATGGGGAACTTCGCAGATGTAGGAAAAAATCTACGCATGCCCCACAACACAATATATGAGTTAAGGTTTCGATTCCCTAATTGCGAAACATACACATTGTGTTCTCTTAGGCAATGTCAGCCCACTGTGCCCAAATGTTAACCCACCCATGGCACGATATACCATAATCAGACTTAGTTCTCATCATTGGGACAGAGATTTTGTTTGCAGTTAAGTACAGGCGTGCTCCTTCTCTTCTTACCAAAAATCTTTGCAACAAGCGACAAAGGCACAAATTCAAATTTCTTTAACAGGTGGCCCAGCTCACACACCTGACTACTTGAAATACAGGTAACAGTTTCAAATCATTTTTCCAGGGTGACTCTTCAATTGCTTCAAGATTTCCGAAATTTTGTCCTAGCTTTTTAGCCATCCTAAATCCAATTAGGATCACGATAGGTCAGTGATAGGAGCTGTTTAGCAGCATATACCTTGAAATGGCACAGCACTCTCACAATCACACATAGAATCAAATACATTCAGGGCATCCATTGCCACCATAGACCCCAATTGTTTCTTCCTCTTCCCAAGAGAAACCCCAAATTTACCTATACCCAGTCAAAATTCCAAGATAAACGTAAGAGTCTCTATTGCGAGGCATGTGCCAATCCCATTTAAGAAAACCCCATTAGCAGCCGATCAGACCTTCAGAAGTCCTACCTCAGTATAGCCACTCAATGCCATATCATTATCTTAAAGAAGAGTAGAGATGTGTTCTTGGCCTTATTTGCAGGACGGGAAGGAGAATAGGGAATAGATTTGCTTTTCCAAATATTTCATCCAAATCAGAATTTAATAAGATAAAAAACGATCTATTACACACCCAGCTTAACTGTCACCTGATATTCTGCAGTCCTAGGCACACCCACTCTGGAAGGTCCACCTATTTCAGGGGATCTCTGTAAAAGACAGTAATCAGGGCAGAGTAGCCCTATATATTGTGTTTGAACCAGAAGGTTGTGTTTGTACCCATCATCCTTGAGAGGGGTGTTAGGTTCCAGTTCTTGGTGGGTATCCAACTGAGCTGTCTGATGTCCATAATTTCCTTGTGGGGACAAAATAATCTGTTTATTGGTCAATGGGATTGCCAGCACTTTTTACTTATAATAGAGACGATTGGATGGATCTGGCCATGTGAGTTTCAAAGGACAAGGGTCCTAGGCAAATAAAGGAATATACACACAGGAAAATCCACACAAGACAAGATTCAAAGTCCAAACCATGAAGGTGTATTTAAAATTAAGAATCATTAGAGGAGGCAAAATGATAAGTTAGTCAATTCAAATCAGCAGGAGGATAATATATATATATATATATATATATATATATATATATATATATATATATATATATATATATATATATAGAGTCAAATCACAATCTGTCATTGAGACTACTCGGTAAGAATAAGGGAAAAGCTCTGAAATGTCAAAGAGCAGTCCGTCATAAGGACATGTTTGGTATGAGTTTCAGAAGAGTCTGGTATACATCCCAAAACAACACTTTTATAGGGGAAGAGGAGTAGTGAAACATTCCCTTTGCATGGTGTGAAATGGCACCATGGGATGCACTAATAAAGATACGTTGATGAAAACCAATCAACATTTCAAACACTGTGTTACGTTAAACAGACTTACTTTAGTAACCCTCCCAAAATTAATGGCTATAGGGACTTCTAACCTACATACAAGTGGAAATGACATTGCACTACTGAAAAATGACTGTTTAAAAAATTAGTGGAGCACAGTGCAGCTAGCAGTTTTGTGTCAACCTGGAGCATTGAAACATTGTGTGTTACTCCTGCAGGCAGGCTTCCTCTGAAGCGACTTTAATTGTTACAGCACGAAATAAACAGTACCCTAGAGAGAGCACAATTTCATCTATTTTAGGAAGGAAAGGGAAAACAAAGAATGAATGAAAACATGCACATGGTGCAAGTTTTAAAAGCCACTTTTCTTCAGCTGTCAGTGCAACCAAACCAGCAGCCCTGTAAATTAGTTTTCAGCCTACTTCAGTTAACTCAACCACATGAAAACAAACATTTATTTTATTGACAAATCTGCACTCGCAGGATCCTGCATCATTAATTTAGGGAGAGCATAGTCTTTACTTCCTTCTTGAATTCCAAGTGATCTTGGAAAATACTTGTGTTCACTGGAAAAGTAAAGACGAGAAACATATGGATGGTTCTGTTTTGTGAGTATGTTTGGAGCTTTAATCCAATGAAGAATGGGCCCTGACCATGGATGACCGAATGGATGACCCCTTTGCCAGTGCAGAATATGTTGGGAGACAGAGTGACTGGCCACAGGGAGCCAGTAACGTGCTTAGCTCGCTAGAATGATGCGTTCCCTTGGGTGGGGATGTAGGCATTGTCTTGCTCCCACATTTTGGATACTTTGCATTTTTTAGAGTAGGAAGAGTTGGGGCCTATAGTAGAGACCATTTATGTAGTCTAGTTGAGGCATTAGAAGAGTCATAATGCCCTGCAACTCCTGAAGGAAGCCTTGATGAGGAAAGACGCATTGAAAATACCTGATTCTTGATTCACTTGAGGGACAGGGGAAAGGTTGGAGTCCATGATCCCTCCTAGACGTATACTAGGGTTGGTGGTGATAGGAGCAGATGTGCACAGGGGTAGAGAGATGATCCTGGACCTGCAAGAAAGGTAGGAAGGGATCCAGGCCAAGATGCCTGGTTCCTTTAGTATCAATGGCAGAGTCTTTGCTGAACTGCTTTAAAATCTTCAGATGGATTCAGCAGTAATAGTTCAGCCACTCCATTTATGTCCACAGTAGTTTGCAGGTTATCCAGATCAATATCAGGGCAGATTCAGTGCATCTTCCTTAGCAGAAGCCCATTTGATGGTCTCAAAGTAGGTTGTTTCAGCACCTCCCTTCTCCATGTACCAGTGCATATCAGTTAGTAGCTGGTTAGGCCTGTTGGATCAAAGTTCTTTTTCTTAATGAGTGGTCTAATGTAGGAATTCTTGCGGGTGGAGGTAAAAGTGTTAAGAGTAGTCAGTTGTTGAGAATGCACTTGCTCTGCAGGAAAATTAATTTAGAATCAGATAGACGTTTCCAGGTGGCCAGAGAAAATGATATGCCTCTGTCATTTGCCTTGTTAGTCCTGGTTTTGTAGTGCAGTACAAACAAGTATTGAGCATTGTACTTCAAAATCAAAGTATATATCATGGGTGTGTGAGTTTCTGTGTGTGTAAATATCAGTGAGTTTGTGTGTTTTCAACATATTATTGCAGTGGGTGTCAGTGAAAACCAGTTTGTGGAATGCACATGTGAGTTAAACATTATGGGTTTGTATTTGCGTATGTGTATGCTCATGCAAGGTGATATTACTCTGTATGCATAGGCATCTTTATGGGTGGGCAGTGCAGTTACACAGTGTGTAGTTAAAGATCCCTGTCCAGCTAATTACTGTGATTATAAGTTTAGAACAGTATGGCTAATATTGTTACTGTTCCGGGTTATTAAAAGTGTATGTGTGTGAGTGTGTATGTGCATTAAATTTACAGCAACTGTGCAAGAAAAGCAGACAGTGCAAAGATAACTATATAAATGTGCAAGGTGCATAGCTTTCCACACTGAATCCACGAGCAACCATGCGGACACCCAATGGTGTGATTATACATGTGGAGCAGTGTGTTTGAGAGGGAGATAAAAGCAGTCCATGTATGTACTGAGTAAAGTAATCACACAGTAGGTTTCCACTGTATGTATTTACACTGTACGTAAGTAAAGGTTGTATGGTTGATTATGGGTGGGTCAGTGGGTGTATGTATCAGTGAAGCAAACACAAGGAGATGATGTACAGAGCACTACAACTTTTCAGACACTCCAGTCACAGATCTGGATTGAATTCATCATCGTTCTTTAGCTCACTTCGCCACCCCAGTTCAGACCCAGTCATATACAAATCAGTCTTGACCCTGTTCCTCATGGGAACAGTCCAGCCTGAACTGCCAAGCCAGGTCTTCCCTGGACCGTAAACAAGCATCCTGGGACCAGTTTCGGGGTAACACCCCTCTTCAGCCAGGCTAGCTTGAATCCAGTGGCACAGCGAGCAAGGGACCCACGTCTGGGCATACCCATCCCACTTAGGGCAAAAAGTGCTACAGCAACAAATGATGGATGGAATACTGAGTAAATCAAACATTCACCCCCAGTCAAGAGACCTAGGTTAAATCCATCTTTCTTTTGCTCACTATTCCACCCCAGTTTGGACCCAGCCATATGCAAATCAGTCTTGACCCTGCTCCTCATGGGAACAGTCCAGCCTGAACTGCCAAGCCAGGTCCTCATTGGACCGGAAACAAGCATACTGGGACCGGTTCCGGGGTTTCTAAACCTATAGGTGAAAACATCAGGAAATCCCAGTCCCCCTTCGTCTAACGGGCAGAAAAGTGTTGAGCGTGCTACACTGGCTGATTTACCACACCAAACAAAGTCTAACATTTTCCGGCACATATGTAGCAGAGTTAGTTTGGGGATAGTCAGGGGTAATGTTTGTAGTGCATACAGTAAACAAGGCATGACGTTCATTTTCAAGCTATTTAGACATGGTCAAGACTGATTTGCATATGCCTGGGTCTGAACTGGGGTGGAGAAGTGAGCAAAAGAACGATGATGGATTCAACCCAGATCTAATTGTGACTGGGGGTGAGTGTCTGAAAAGTTTCAGCACTCCGCCCATCATCATATTGTGTTTGCTTGTATGTATCAGTGATACAGCCAGTGATTAGGTGAGTAGGTACGTGAATAAGTGAGGCAGTGGGTCGGTGGATTGATGCTTGCAGGGGTTGCTGAGAGGGTGCATATGGGTGAAAGAGTGCAAGTATGTGTGTGTTAGTGGATGGGTAAGGTGAGGTACACATGTTTGTCGTGTGAATGGTAAAGTGGAATTATGGAAAACGTAGGTGAATGAATGAATGAATGACAGTTAAAAAGTGAGTGGGTGGAAGGATGAGTGAGCCAGCCAGTGATTGGATGGATGAATGAATTGATACATGAGGGGATAAGTGAGTACATTGTTGTCCTTGTTTTCTTTTCCCCTTAAAACACTGACCAGCATTACGATAGTCCAGTCACATTCCAGTGCTTGGCTGAAGCATTTCCATTCCTTCACTTTTATTATGTCAGCATGGCTGCCTAATGACAGGGATGTATGCTCAGACATTGATTGGAGCTTTCCATCCCAATAGACTTAAACTGCACCTCTCCAGTGAGGGCCAGTGAGTCGAAAGTGCGTCTGGGGTTCTTGTGTACTCCTGCAATGGGTTGTGGCTTGGCAGACTGTTCTGGACGTCTGGTTTTGGGATGAGGCCAAGATTGATTTGTGCATGGTTGATCAGGTGAACAAAAAATCAGTGGAATGAAATGATGCACAAAGACATTCCTAATAGTTAGCATTGGCTCAAGAATTTCAGTACTTCATTTTTTTGTTGTTTCACTTGGACCCACACACACATTGTGCCAGTGCAACTCAGTCCCATTTAGTGGAACCCTCTGCTTCTACACCACCTCTTCTTTAGCATGCTGTAAACCCAGCTGTTCACATATTTATAGCATCCACTGTTGTGCTGATAGTAGATCCCACACAGCCAAGCAAATACACCATACGACCATACACCATACTGTAGTCCTGTTATTCCAGCACTGAGAGAATAGAGAGCTCTATAGTGCACCCGAGGGAGTGGCTGTCACACAGTAGTATTAAATCTTAAATCTTTTTTCCAGAGTTTCACTTCATTTCTGCTTCTCATCTTCAGTGCATTCATAGGGATGTGGCTGCAAGGAATGTATTGGTGACCCACGGACGTGTGGCCAAGATTTGTGACTTTGGACTGGCAAGGGACATCATGAATGACTCCAATTATGTTGTTAAAGGAAATGTGAGTAATTCTGTGTGTGATACTACCTATAACGAACTACTCTGGCTTTACCTTCATTACGCCTGCTATGACTTTACCAGTATTGTCTTTTCCATATGAACTTCCATCTCGGCTGCTCTATCTGCATTTAATTGACTGCTTTATCACTATCTGTCATGCCGCACCTCATCCCTGTTTCTTTTACCGTTTCTTGCACCCCAGCTGCTATGGATGTACCTACAACCTGCCTGCTCCATCTATATCTGCACCTGTTCTTCTTGTCCTTTCTGACCTACATCACACCCACCTGCTCTGCATTTTCCTTTACCCTGTCTAATGTAGCTGCAGCTGGACCTTTCCTGATCTGTCTTTGCCTCCGCTTAGTGGAATCTGTTTGTTCATGCATGTCTTTTGCTGTTGGTATCTCACTCCTGCTTGGTTTAATTAGCCTTCTACTTCTCCTTACCTGTTTTGTATGTACTTGATGGGGCTACTGTCTACTGACAGTTCTGTTTTATCGCTTGAACAGTGTTTTCTATGTTGCTGAATCAGAAAGGACATCTGTTGTCTCCTGGCAGGCTGCCTCTTTTGCTTTGTTCCAGGTCCATGGCACACTCAACTTTAGTGGGACTCTTAGGATCCTGTGATGGTGGTCTGGATGGCAGTATGGTTTTTGCTAAACCTTACACTCTAATTAACCCTTCCTAAGAAACTTTGTACTTGAAAGATGGGTTGAGAAGCTGTGGCACTTTTTAGGTTGGAGACTTTCTTGTGGTCAGGAGCAACACCTTCTTCAGAAAAATAATACTCAAACAATTTCATATCTGTCTGAAGTGTGAGTCCTTCTTTTTTCTTAAAAGCACTGCTCACAGACAGTCATTGTGGTCATGGATTGCCTGATTGGATAGTGTGCACTAAAATGTCAATGACGTTGATGCTGGTCAGGTCCTCCCCGGTGGCAGAGCCCGCCCCGCACCTGGTCCTCTCCCAATTGCCTAGCAGCCATGGACCGCTCCACTAGCCAGGGAGCATGAGCAGAAGGATGGGCCCTGGGTTCCGCCTGGGAGGCAGCCGAGGATACGGATGGCGCTGTCAGTCATTTGGACTGCTCTGCCATTAATGATCCTTCCGCAGGTTCACACACGAAAACCTTGTTACGACTCTTTCATCCTCTAGATAGTCAAGTTTGATCATCTTGCGGGGCTCGGCAAGGGCTGTTGCAAAGCCCGGTGGGGCCAATTTGAGGACCTCACTAAACCATCCAATCAGTGGTAGTGACGGGCGGTGTGTACAAATAGCAGGGTCTTGATCATTGCAAGTTTATGACCTGCACTTACCGGGACTTCCTCGTTCATCGGAAATAATTTAAATCCCCAATCCCTATCTTGAATAGGGTTCAGTGGGTTACCCGCAAAAGGAAGACACAAGGTGATCATTCAGTGTGGAACACGTGCAGCCCCGGACATCTACGGGCATCAAAGATCTACTATTGCTCAATCTAGTGTGGTTGAACGCCACTTGTCTTTCTAAAATATTGAACGCTGACCGCTGAGGATTGCATTACTAGTTAGCATCTAGGAACCTGGAATTAACCGTACAAATGTCTCTACCAACTAAGAACTAAGAACTACCATTCAAAACCATCCACAGAACTAAAAAAGAGCTCTCAATCTGTCAGTCCTTCCCGTGTCCGAGGTGAAGTTTTACTGTGTTAAGTCAAATTAAGCCACTAGCTCCACTACTTGTGGTGTCTTTCCGTCGATTCCTATAAGTTTCAGCTTTCAACCATACTCCTCCCCGAACCCAAAGACTTTGGTTTCCCAGAAGTTACTCAGCAGGTCATGGGAATAAAGGATTGCCAGTTCGCTAGTCGCTTTGTTTATGGTAAAAACTACAATGTTATATGATCATCTTTAAATCTCTGACTTTTATTCTTGAATAATGAAAACATTCCTGGGAAATGATTTTGCTTTGGTTGGCTTGTGCCGGTCCACGAATTTCACCTCTAGTAGTACAATAGGAATGCCCTGGCCGTCTCTCTTAATCATGGCCCCGGTTCCGAAAACCAAAAAATAGAACCTGAGTTCTGTTCCATTATTCCTAGCTGATGTATACAGGCAACCAGACTGCTCTGAACATTTTTTCCAAAGTAAACACTTCAGATCCTCAGGACCCTCAGTCAAGAGCATCAAGAGGGCACCATAAGTAGGAGGTGGAAAGGGCGGTAGCTCGCCTTGCGATGGACCGCCAGCTCGTTCCTAAGATCCAACTACAAGCTTTTTAACTGCAGCAACTTTAATATATGCTATTGGAGCCAGAATGAACATAGCTGCTGGCACCAGGCTTGCCCACCAATGGATCCTCATTAAAGTATACTCGTTCCAATTACAGGGCCTCGAAAGAGTCCTGTATTGTTATTTTTTGTCACTACCTATCCAAAGTCATGGGTGGGCAATTTTCAGGTAGAATGGACCCCCAAGCCTGGCAGAGCTCTGACCCTGGGCCCAGTTAGAGCTTCTTAACCTGGGTTGGCAGCAGAGGCCCTCCTGGGCATTCAGGTCCCTGTTCCCTCAGTCCAGCCAGAGCTCTCACCTAGGGCCTGGTCAGAGCTTCTTAACGTGGACTGGAAGGGAAGACATCCAGGTCTCTGTGAGGCTCCGTCCTGACACTTCGTGACATCACAGGCCAGAGCAGAGCCCAGGGTCTGGGGCTTCCACCCCAGGGCCTGCCAGAGCTATAAACCAGGGCCAAGTCAGAGCCTGTTAACCCAAGCAAGCAGCAGAAGCTGTACCATGCCTGCAGGACCCTGTGTTGGGCACTTTGCAACATAGAGGGCTGGAGAAGGGAGTCAAGGGCAGGGAGCTTCGACCCTCAGGCCTGCCAGAGCTCTGACCCAGGGCTTGGTCAGAGCTTTTTAACCCAAGCAAGCAGCAGAAGCTGTATCGTGCCTGCAGGACCCTGTTTTGGGCACATTGCAACATAGAGGGCTGGAGAAGGGAGTCAAGGACAGGGAGCTGCCAGAGCTCTGACCCAGGGTCTGGTCAGAGCTTTTTAACCCAGGGAGGCTACAGAGGGCGTCCTGGGCATACAGAACTATGTCCCAGGCTCCAATGACACGTTGGGCCAGGGAAGGGAGCCCATGGCTAGGGGCTTCCACTCCCGGGCCATCCAGTCAGAGCTTCTTAACCTGTAGAGGCAGGGAAGCCCTGCCCTTGCCTGCTGGACCCAGTCCAAGGCAACTTGCAACACAGCCACCCAGAGAATGAAGCTGAGAGGTGTAAGCTTGCAGCCCAGTGCCAGCTGGAGCTCTCACCTGGTCCCCAGTCAAAGCTTGTTCACCCAATCAAACATTTGAGCCCTCCCCAGGCCTGCAATACCACATTCTGGGGACTTTGTGGCACAGTGGCATGGAGAATGGAGCCCAGGGACGGAAGCTTTCATCCCCAAGGAAGCTGGAACTCTGACCCGGGATTCAGTCAAAGCATCTTCACCCAGCCAAGTAGGGAAGCCCATCTGGGGCCTGCGGGGCTATACAGCAGCCTTGAGAATGGAGCCAGGATCGAGCGCTTCCATCCCTTTCCAAGCTAGAGCTCTGACCTGGGGCCCGGTCAGAGCTTCTTCACCTTGCCAAGCAGCGGAGCCCTCCCCGGGCCTGCTGGACTCTGTCCCGGTCTCTTTGCAACACTGTTTCTTATATAATGGAGCCCAAGGATGGAGGTTTCCAGCCCTGGGCCAGCTGGAGATCTCACCCGTGGCACGGTCAGAGCTTATTTACCCAGCCAAACATGGGATTCCTCACGCAGCCTATAGGACCTGTCCCAGGCACATTGCAACATAGCATCCTGAAGACTGGAGTGCAAGATGGTGGCTTCTACCCCAAGGCTAACCGGAGTTCTGACTCGGGCCTGGCCAGATCTTCTTCACCCGTCCAAGCAGGGGACCCCGTCGCGAGCACTTTGGGACATGGTGGTCTGATGTCTTGACCCCAGAACCTGAGGTCCTCACCCTTGACCCCTGTTAGAAATGGGATTCCTGGTTGGCTGAGGTATGCACTCAGGCCAGGCAGAAACTACCACTCTAGTCAGGGTAAGCTAGATGCACACTAAAAGGTAACCTGTGCTCACCCTCTGGTAGCTTGGCCCAGAGCAGTCAGGCTTATCTAAAGAGGCAATGTGCAAAGTATTTGTGCAACACACACACACACAATAACATAATGAATACACCACAAAAAGACTCCACACAGGTTTAAAAAAATAGAGATTATTAGTTATCTGAGCAAAATGCGACCAAAACGACAAAAATCCAATCAGTAGAAGTCAAGATATGAATTTTTAAAGATTAAATGCAAAAACAGTGCTTTAAAGTCACTAGCGGTCAAAAGGTTACTTGAGGTCGCAAGGGACCGGTGCAAATCCAAAGTTCAGGCCGACCGTGATGGAGGGCAGGCCGGCTAAAGGACTCACGCAGGGCCTGCTGAGAAAGTACCTTGGGTGGAGCAAAGCGCCGACACTTGAGGGCCAGATACGTCGATCTTTTCCACGCAGTCGGGTCTCTCCGTCGTCATTGAGGTGCACTGAAGTGAAGGCACTGCATCGTTATCGAGCTGCGCAGAGCATCATAGTCAGGCTGCGCAGGCTGTGAAACCGCTGTGGGAGAACAGCCTCTGCATCTGCGTCAAAGAGCGATGCGTCAGTTTCGACTGGCGCAGTGGTGATGATGCATCAGATTTGTAGAAAACAGCTGCAGAACCCACTTCTGAGGCCCAGAACTTCGAGAAGGCACCTCAGGCAAGGGTAGGACTCACAGAAGGCAAAGTCCAGCAGCACCAGCAGAATTATAGGAAGTCTTTTCTGCCCCTAAGACTTCAGAAAACAGAAGGCAAGCCCTTCGAGATCACTTGGAGGGAAGGCAGAGTCCAGCTCTCCTTCAGCAGAGTCAGGGAGCAGCAGGCAACAGGGCTACATGCAGAAAAGCAGTCCTTCCAGAAAAGCAGTTCAGTTGAGTCCTTTAAGCAGCACAGCAGTCCTTCTGACAGAGGTTCAGTTCAAGATCCAGAAGTGTTTGATTTTAGTGGGTCGGAGACCTAGTACTTATACCCACAAGTGTCTTTGATGTAGGGGGTGACTTCAAAGCAGCTCTCTGAAGTGCACAAGGATCCCTTTCAACCCAGTCCTATCTGCCAGGCTATCTGTCTGGGGTAAATCAGCACATTGTGTGTGGACAGGACACTTTCTTATTGAAGTGTAAGTGTCAGTCCCTCCCCTTTCTCCCTGCCCAGGAAGACCCATCACAATGCAGTTGAATGCAGATGAGTGCTAAGAATGCAGATGAGCCATTTCCTTCCTGTGTTTGTGACTGTATAGAGGTAATGCACAAAGTGTAGCTGTCACCCAACCCAGATGTGTATTGGAGACTTGCTGTAAGGCACAAAGACCAGTAAGTACAGAGAAATGTCCACTTTCTAAGAGTGGCATTTCTAAAACAGTAATGTTAAATCCAACTTCACCAGTATGGAGGATTTATCATTACCATTCCAAAGATATGAAACGTGAAAAAGCTACTCCTCTCTGATCAGGAATTACAGCTTAAAAGTGATTAAGGAATTTCCAGTGCTGGCCTATGAGAGGGGTAGACCTCACAGTCGTGAAAAATGAAATTGCCTGTTTGTCACTACCAGGTCATGCAAAACATAAAGGTACATGTCCTACCTTTTACTTATATAGCACCCTGCCCTTATGGTTACTTAGGGCCTACCTTATCTGTGACTTATATGTAGTAAAAGGGGAGTTTTAAGGCTTAGCAAGTAGTTTTAAATGCCAAGTTGAAGTGGCAGTAAACTGCACATACAGGCACTGCAGTGGCAGGCCTGAGGCAGGTTTGAAAGGCTTCTTCTGTGTGTGGCACAATCAGTGCTGCAGCCCACTAGTAGCATTTGAAATACAGGCCCTGGGTTTATGGTATACCACTTGGCAAGGGACTTACCAGTACAATAAATATGCCAGTCAGATATACACCAATGTCATCATGTTATGGGGAGAAGCACATGCACTTTAGCACTGGTTCTTAGAGGTAAAGTGCTCCAAGTCCTAAGGCCAACAAAAAGAATCAACAAAACGTGGAGACAAAAGGCAAACAGTCCAGGGGAAGACCACCCTAAGGATGCCAGGTCTAACAACCCCCCAGAGCACTACCCATTCTTGTAACCCGTGCACATAAAGTGGCATTTGAAAAAATGTATCTGGCCTCCTGGAGCTCTGGGCTTGAAGCTTCAAATGAGCCTTCATTGGGACTTTCAGGGCAGCTCGGAATTCTAAACACTGAGTCACATGAAGAAACTGATGTGTTTTGTTTATTTATTTTCAGTACAAAACATCACCAGTGATGTTAGCATGGTACATTTTACACTACCCATTTACGTGTGGCAAATAACACCTAATTATAATTTTGCACAGCCCTACTTTCTTCTTTACACGTGACCTTTCCACATCAGTGATAAGAAGGGGTTTTCTTGGGTTGCTCTTCCTCTGGTGTGACCACTGTATCCTCCTAGACAAAGATGGTCTGGAAGGGGTGCCAAGAATGTTAATAATAATGTATATCCCAAAGGGTGCTTTTTTGGTATTTGGGATCCTTGCATATCATTAGCCCTCAAACACCTGCCAAATTGCTAGGTCACCTTGGAATGTAAATAATCTCCTCTCATGGACCCTTCACAAGCACACAGGAGGCACATTCTATCATGCAAAAGAGTAATTAGCTGGATAAACCTGGAGCACATTTCATTCATCATAGTTTCAAAGAGAACCTTGTTATACCATTATAGGGCTGATCAGTAAATGTAAACCTAGGCCCTACAGTGACCATTTAAGAAACTACTTCGATGGTTAAGAACTGTTATACCAGTAAAAAATAGCAACAAATGGTGGGGGTAGAAAGGGTATTATTAAAAGGCAACCTTATTCATCTTCAAAAGCTGTTAAGTCATACATCACTCATGCATGAACGATCCAACAGAACATGTTTTATCATTTCATTCACATTTTATTATTAAGTATTCTCAGTGTTCTACGAACGCGAAAGGGACCAGGTGGTGGATTCTCACAGTAAGCGTGATGTGCAATCTAGTGTTGCTTCCTGTATTCTAGGCTCGGCTGCCCGTGAAGTGGATGGCCCCTGAGAGTATCTTTGACTGTATCTACACTGTCCAAAGCGATGTCTGGTCATATGGAATCTTGCTGTGGGAGATCTTCTCTCTGGGTAAGGGCAATGTTTCATTATTTGATAAAAGCACTTGCCTCCTTGCTGCAGGTTGACACTATTTATTTCATGGCCAGATCATCTATGCCAGTAGTAGCTGACAGATGCCAGGGTGCAGCAACAAATAACAAATAATCACTGGAATTCAAAATCCTGAAATGGGCCCCACCATAATCAAAGATTGCCGATCTTGGGTGTGTAGCCCTACATGAAAATCAAGAAACTTTCAGGTAGCCCTTTCTTTTGGAAGGCTATTTGGACTGGGGCATTAAGCCACTACAAAAAACAGGATTAGGGAGTAAAGAGGTGCGCCTCGTGGGCGCTAGAGGTGGATACGTCCTCCTCAGATAATCAAATGAAACAAAAAGATCCACCTCAGAAGAGGTTTTTTTAGGGAAATGCGTTTCCAATCTTGGTAGGATACACACAGTGTTTGCTTAGATACCCCTCACACACCAAAAGGGCCCTTGGTGTCATGCTTCATCATAGGGGTCTTCCCGCCCCGCTGCGGGACGGGGCGTGCTACGACCAGCGACTACGCGGGAGCACTGATATTTGTAGTGCTATGTGTGGTGTAGAGGTAGTGAGAGGAAAGGTCAAGGGTGGATGCGGGAATTGAATTAAAAAGTACCTGGCCTCATGGACTTAAGAAATTTTAATAGGTCAAAGAGGCTGGTGCTGTTAAAAAGGTGGTTCGGAGATGTCCTGCGTGTAATGTGCGGATACTCCTGATCAAGTCAACATGTTTCGAAGCATCAAGGCTTCTTCATCAGGACTAGAAATGATCCCTTCAGTACTCACTATGTTGCTATCAATAAGTGTTGGAATAATGTGCTATATACAGAAAAGTGAAAAAAATGCACAATATCATGCACTCTATACAGTACCCAATTAATAATGCTAAAATGTGAGCCCACTCAGTATTTCTGAAATGTAAGCTAGAGTAAGCAGGAGATAATGCTCCCTGAGCCTTTTTAACGGGTGAGAAGGGTGTTGCCACTGTGTTATCATGGTCAACAGCTCCTCGCTTCCGATAACGTCATCCCGCGGAGCTTACTCTAGCTTACATTTCAGAAATACTGAGTGGGCTCACATTTTAGCATTATTAATTGGGTACTGTATAGAGTGCATGATATTGTGCATTTTTTTCACTTTTCTGTATATAGCACATTATTCCAACATTTATTGATAGCAACATAGTGAGTACTGAAGGGATCATTTCTAGTCCTGATGAAGAAGCCTTGATGCTTCGAAACATGTTGACTTGATCAGGAGTATCCGCACATTACACGCAGGACATCTCCGAACCACCTTTAACAGCACCAGCCTCTTTGACCTATTAAAATTTCTTAAGTCCATGAGGCCAGGTACTTTTAATTCACTTCCCGCATCCACCCTTGACCCTTCCTCTCACTACCTCTACACCACACATAGCACTACAAATATCAGTGCTCCCGCGTAGTTGCTGGCCGTAGCACGCCCCGTCCCGCAGCGGGGTGGGAAGACCCTATGATGAAGCATGACACCAAGGGCCCTTTGGTGTGTGAGGGGTATCTAAGCAAACACTGTGTGTATCCTACCAGCATTAAGCCACTAGTCAGGCACTATATGGCATGTGTCTGACTCTTTCCCAATCTGCCTGCCTTTTATTTTATTTATTTATTCATGGCTTTCATATAGCGCCAGCACTTTCCCATCCCAATGACCACATAATCCAGATAAATGATCATTGACCCAATCCCTGCTTCTGCAACCCAACTGAAAACTTCCAAATCTAAACAAGGACTAGGAAAGCCAATAAGGAAGTGCAGACTCTGTCATGGATTTTAAAGTCCAGACAGTCAAGACCAATTTCTAAAGATTTGGGTAGCATTGTCCAAATGCTGAAGGTTCCAGTGTCTGTACCTGGATATATAAACCAGATACAATACACCAACACCAAGGATTTGCAAACCATTAAGAAAACATAATTGTCTTCCTCTAGTCTGTGCAAATGCTCAAATGCTGTCAGTGGTGGGCTGAGGAACATGCAGCAGACAGACACAAAGCAGTTGGTGAATGTTGCTGCTTTGAATCTCTGTGAAGGTGGACTCCCTAATTCGATCTTCACTGAAGGCCCTCACACGACTGCATTCATCTTCCTAGGGTCCTTCAGAGCACCTCATTGGACAGGGAGCAAGGTGCCCATGTGCAAGTATGGCTGCACTGATGGGTCCCCTCCATGTGCACACCCAACGTATTTTTGAAAGGGTGCCAGTGCCATGCTGAGTTGTGACTGTTTCTTCACCACCCCTTCCGATCTGGCATTAGCACTGGTCTGGTGGTGAAACTCCCAAATCCCTGATTTCAGTTGTGTTGGTTAAGAGCCAATAGTTCCTTCAGTTCCCCCGCTGAAACTGTGAGTATGTGTTCTGCCTTACACAGAATGAGGAATCTCCTGTTGGTTTCATCAGGACAGGGTGGCTTTAGGAAGATAACTTTCTCAGAGGAAGCTTATAGCTGGGTCTTCTTATAAGCTGGATGTAGTCTCCACCGAATGCGGCTAAATGGCCTCTAGATTAGACACTCCTTGCTCACTCGTACCTCTTGTTTATAGGCATGAGCCCATACCCAGGCATACTGGTGGACGGAAAGTTCTACAAGCTGGTAAAGCAGGGATACCAGATGGCCAGACCAGACTTCGCTCCTCTGGAAATGTAAGTATGAGGGATTTGAATTCCACCTCTATCGTCCTAGGGGCAGGTAGATGCTGAAGTCTTTCAAGTTCAAAATGTTGGAAATATTTGATTATTCAAAACGTAGAATTTGGAATTGTGTGTGATTTAGATTTTGGAAATGGAATTTGCAGAGATGATCCAAAAGTCTAAGAAAATTAAAAGACAGACATTTGGAATTTAGGATGCCAGTTTCTTATTTGGGATTGCGGTAATTCATCAAAATCAGAATCCTGACTTGTTTTTTGGGGGGGAAATCTGATTGGTCAAAGAAATTCTGGCTATCCATTTGAAATTGTGAGTACACAACTAACTTCAAAGAAAACTCAGACATTGGAATTTGGATCACTAATCACAGATGTAATTAGGTGTTTTCTATTCTATTCGGTCATCGTTAGTTTTGAACATCAATATGACTTTCACTGCAGTTTGAACTGCTGTGAAAAAAAGGGAATGGAGTGCTCAGCCAGATGGATTTTGGATTCAGAATATTGAAAACACTCAGATTTTGACACTTAGGATTCTAGAATCTCTACATTCGAATCCAGGGCCAGATTTACTAGCCTTTCACGCAACGCAGTGCAGCAGAGCAACTTGCTGCGCTGTGTTGCGTGAAAGGGAGAGAGCAGAAATGCCCCACATCTACGAAGATATGCTTCTGCTCTCCTATTGACGTGGCACATCATGCAAAGGTGCCCGTGTTACAAGGAGAATTTTTTGTGTGCTGAAAGGGATACCTTCCTGCACAAAAACAATCCCTTGAGGCATTTTCCTCTTTCTATGTGTGCTGCAGAGTGCACAAGTGGCACAACCAAGACCAAAATGTTAGTAAATCTGGCCCCCAGTGTTTTGTACCCTGATTTACAGGTTTCCTTAACAGGTCATTTCCCTGTACATTGCTCTGTCCCCAGAGTCTAGGGTACAAGAGGTTAAGTAATTTTCAAGTAAGGCAGTGTTCCTCTGAAGAACGCATCTTCTTTAGCTGAACACTGTTGCTTCCGGTTAGACGTTTATGAACCAATCAATCAGGGCATTGTAAAGCATTGCTACTCACCCGAAAGGGTCTCAAGGCGCTGGGGGGGATTGGGCGGGAGAAGGGGGCACGTAGCTCCTGGATGTTCATGGTAATTTGTCGAAGAGCCAGGTCTTGAGGTCCTTCAAGAACTTGGAGAGTGTTGATGTCTCTCGGAGGTGGAGAGGGAGGGAGTTCCATGCCTTGGCCGCGAGGAGGGAGAAGGAGTGTCCTCCTGTTCTGGTCTTCTTGATGCGTGGTACCGTCGCAAGCGAGAGCTGGGCTGAGCGGAGGGATCTTTGGGGTGTGTGGAATGAGAAGTGGTGGTTCATGTAGGTGGGTCCGGTGTTGTGAAGGGCCTTGCGGGCATGGTTGAGTAGCTTAAAGGTGATTCTCTTCTCGACGGGGAGCCAGTGTAGTGTCTGTAGATGTTGGCAGATGTGGCAGTGGCGCGGAAGGTTGAGGACTAGTCTGGGGGCGGCGTTCTGGATGTTCTGGAGTTTACGGGTGAGCTTCTTGTTGATCCCAGCGTAGAGTGCGTTGCCGTAGTCCAGTCTGCTGCTGATGAGGGCTTGGGTGACGGTTTTCCTGTGTTTGAGGGGGAGCCAGTTGAAGGTCCTTCGGAGTAGGCGTAGAGTGTGGTAGCAGAAAGAGGTGACAGCGTTGATCTGGCAGTGCATTTTGAGTTTGGATTCCAGGATGATTCCGAGGTTGCATGCGTGGTCCGTGGGGGAGGGAGGGTTCCCGAGGGCAGGGGGCCACCAGGTGTCGTTCCTGGCGTCGGGGTGTGGGCCCATGATGAGTACTTTGGTTTTGTCCGTGTTGAGTTGAAGTCAGCTGTTCTTTCATCCACCTGGCGACTGCTTCCATTCCTTCTTGAAAGTTGTGTTTGGAGATGTTGGGTTCGTTGGATAGGGAGAGGATGAGTTGGGTGTCGTCTGCGTACGATACAATGTTGAGTCCGTGTGATCTGACAATGGATGCGAGCGGGGCCATGTAGATGTTGAACAGGGTGGGGCTGATGGAGGATCCTTGGGGGACTCTGCAGGTGGTCGGTGTGGGTTCCGAGAAGAAAGGCGGGAGTCTGACCCGCTGCGTTCTGCCGGAGAGGAATGAGCGGATCCAGTCGATGGCCTTGTTCCGGATTCCTGAGTCGTGGAGTCTGCGGGCTAGAGTACGATGTGAGACTGTGTCAAAGGCAGCGGAGAGGTCCAGGAGTTTGAGGGCCACAGTCTCTTCTCTGTTGAGTAGGGAGCGGATGTCGTCTGTCGCAGCGAGAAGGTCGGTTTTGGTGCTGTGGTTCTTCCTGAAGCTTGATTGGGAGGAGTTGAGGATGTTGTTTTCTTCTATGAAGGAGGCGAGTTATCTGTTGACGGCTTTTTCCATGACCTTTGCCAGATACGGGAGTAAGGAGATTGGTCTGAAGTGGAGGTTGGTGGGGTCCACTGAGGGTTTTTTCAGAAGAGGGTTGATCCCAGCGTGTTTCCAGTCTTCGGGGAAGGAGGTGGTCTCGAAGGAGTGGTTGATGATTCGTTGAAGCTCGGGGCGATGATGTCTGCAGCTCTGTGGTAGATGTGGTGGGGGCAGAGGTCCATGGGGGCCCAGGAGTGGGTGGTCTTCATAGTTTTTAGAGTGTCTTCGATGCTGAGGGTGGTCAAGCTGTCCAGTGCCAGCTGCATGGTGCAGGGAACGGTGGGTGTGGGTTCCTCGTGTAGGTTGTTGTCGTCGAAGTTGTCATAGATGGTCTTGATTTTGTGATGGAAGAAGGCGCTGAGTCTGTCACAGAGGTCCTGGGAGGGTGGGATGTCTGTAGTCTCACTGTTGGGTTGGGCAAACTTTTTGATGATGCCGAAGAGTTCCTTGCTGTTGTGTGCATGGGTGGAGATTCTGTCGTGGAGTGCTTTCTTCCTTGAGTATCTGATGAGTTTGTGGTGGGCGGTGGTGGCTGCTTGGAAGTTGTTGAGGTCTGCTGGGGTTTTGGAGTTCCTCCATAGCTTTTCGAGGCGTCTGCAAGTTCGCATAGATTCCCGGAGTTCGGTGGAGAACCAGCTGAGTTTCTTGTCGTGTGGGTTGGGAGTTTTCTTGAGGAGGGCGATGGTGTTGGCGCAGTAGGTGATCCATTTGTGTAGGGTACGGGCGGCGGTGGTAGGGTCGTTGTCTGTGGCGGTGGGGGCGGAGCTGCTGAGGGAGGTGGCGAGCTGGTCGTCGAAGATCTTGTTCCAACTCCTGCGCTGGAGTTGGTGTGGACGTCTGCGGAGATGTTTGCTTTGAAGGTGAAGTGGACGCAGCGGTGGTTCGTCCATGGGAGTTTAGAGGTGTGGCTGAAGGTGATGGAGTTTCCTGCTGTGAAGATGGGGTCGAGGGTGTGTCCTGCTGAGTGCGTTGGTTCTGGTACGATCTGTTTGAGTCCGATGTTGTGGAGGTTGTCCAGGAGGGAGGTGGCGTTGGTGTCTTGGCGGTTGTCGAGGTGGAAGTTGAGGTCTCCCAGCAAGGTGTAGTCGGTGGAGGTGATGGCATGCGGGGTGATGATGTCGGTGATGGAGTCGGAGAAAGGTGCGCAGGGACCGGGGGGTCAGTAGATGAGGGTGCCTCGGAGGGTGGTGGACGGGTTGGTCTGTATCTTGAAGTGGAGGTGTTCCATCAGGTCTGTGGGCCCGTCGGTGTAGGTGCTCAGACGGAGGTTGGCCTTGTGGGTGATGCCTCCCCCGGCACGGTCCTTCCGGGTGATTTTGTATCCTTCGGGAACGGCGATCGCGATGTCTGGTCCAGAGGCGGCGTTCGTCCAGGTTTCGGTAAGGAAGGCGACGTCAGGGGTGGAGCTGTCGAGGAGGTCTCAGATTTCCATGGCGTGTCTGTGGAGGGAGCAGACATTGAGGAGAATGCATTGCAGGGTTTGGGGCGCAATGGAGTTGTAGTTGGAGGGTGGAGGTGGGTCCTGGGTCTTGGCGAAGGTGAAGGAGTGGCGGCAGTGGCGGCAGGTGAAAGGTCCGTGGGTGTCGAGAGGTGAAGAGAGCTGGCAGTTGTTGTTCTTGCCGACGAGTGCATAGAGAGCCAAGAAGCTGTAGCGTTGGCGGGTCGGAGGACCAGGGTTCCTGGCGCTGGCCGCGGTCGGGTCGTGGACGGGCTTGCCTTCGGCGCACCAGCGGCGCGCCCGCTGCATCTGGCAGTGCAGCGGCCGCCATTAAATAGGGGTCAGGGAGAGCGGGAGAGGCGGGAAGACGCAGGAGGGGCAGCAGCAGCAGGAAAGCAGCTGAGAGGAGGCTGAAACAGAGAAAGAAAGCGGAAGGTTAAGTAGAGGAAAAATAAAGTAAAGTAAGGAAAAATAAACTGAAGGAAAATTAAAGAAAAATTAAGTGTAGAGAGAAAATAAAAATGATGGCTGGCAAGAAAGAGCCGAGTGCAACCGGCTGGAAGGTGGAGCAGGGCCTCGAACCGCGGTCAGTGGCAGTGAAAGGCAGAGGCACTGCCTAGGAGAGCTGTTGGTGGAGCTGAGCGCTGGGAGAGCAGAATCCCGAGGGGACTTGCTCCTGCCTTGGGGCGGGATTTTCTTTCACATAAGCTGAGCCACCTTAGAATTCAGTTGGATTTGTTTTACATAGATTATGTTTTTGGAAGTGTTCAGGAAGTGATTGGGCTGTGGGCTGTAGAATCATACTCAAGTGGACCCTGGTTTTCTCAGACATTGGGGCAGTGTGGTATGTCTGGATGTCAAACCTCCAGAAGGAGACAGTATCCTGCTTTAGTACCCAGATCGTTGTGAATGGGCCGTACAAAATATCAAATGCAAATGTGGAGCAGCTAAGATTGGGCACAGCTAAGGAAGGCTACATGAATAGCGTTGCTAAAACCAGGAAGAGTTGAAGGACAGCCATGATACATATGGGGTCAGAATAGAGTTTTTAGCCACTGTGGTAAATAAGGATTTGGCCAGACCACCTAGAGTTTTCCTACTGTCAGGTGCTTTGAAGCAATCTCTATTGGGAGTGTATCCTCCTATATCCTCCAAATGCAGCACAAAGAATGCACCCTCCATGCACAATGGTTCCTTCGTTTTGCCATTGCATCAATGTTTGAAATTCTTCAGCATACGGGTCTCAGAGCAGTGTTGAGTGACATGGGGGACATATAGTAACTCTACAACATTCCTGCCCTTGTGTCCCCTTCTCAAGATCTTTAATCCCAACTCCCCTCACTTTGCCCAATCGATTGTTTTCACTCCCACTCTCTTCTTCCCTCACTTTCAATCCTTCCCTGCTCCTGTCTGTCGGTACTATACAAAAAAGGGAAAAATATTTTTACCTTGTGTTAATGCATATTATTTCTCATACAGGTATGAAATCATGAAGGCATGTTGGGACCTGGAGCCCACACACCGCCCCACATTCCAGCAGATCAGTGACTTCATTCAACATCAGATTGCCAGTGACCACAACCAGGTGAGACCCTAACAATTAACGGAAGAGCTTGCTTATAGCTGAGG
The DNA here is from genome assembly GCA_963921515.1 of Calotriton arnoldi. NCBI lineage: Eukaryota > Metazoa > Chordata > Amphibia > Caudata > Salamandridae > Calotriton > Calotriton arnoldi. The sequence continues at coordinate 188,055 of CAWUFW010013213.1, forward strand.
GAATTTAGACAAGGGCAAAATAAAATGAGACGGTATAGATTTTCAGCATATTTTTTTACTTAAAATGTATCTGTCCCAATGTAATCTAGTCAGGGGAGGATTACGTAAAGTACCTGCGGGTCCCAACAGGCGTGTGTGCCCACTTTCTGCACCCCCCTGGGACACTTCGGTATTACAGAATACCATAGATGCCTCCAGACCTACCCCTTGAAAGTGCAGGCTAGGTGCTGCCTGCTCTGTGAGAGGTGGGCAGGCTACTTCAATCAGCTTATTAATCTTTCACTATTTTGCTGTCCTCAGGACGCATGGTCTCGACAGCTCGGGGGGGGGGGGGCAATGCATATCAGTAATATGGCACACTGTCCCTGTGAGTGTACCTAGTCAAAGGGTGCACCACAGCGCAAACAAGGAGAGTGAACCATTACAGTAATACGGCCCCTGGAGGGATCTGTGATGCCATGACTTCACAGCATTGTTGGTAACCATTGAGAAAAAAAGTGGTGGCCTTATTTAGAGTCTGCTGAATGTAGGACATCTACCGAAAATCTGTGCATGTCCTGGCTGCCCTGTTTTGCCAGCATTGAGGCCCTATACACTCCACACAGGGCAGACGGGACAGCCGCAGGTTTTTGACATATGTCCTGTGTCTGCCAAATTCAAAATCAGGCCCTTGGTCAGCTCATCTCAGTTCTCAGAGTGCTGTGTACTCTTGGACTAAAGACCTTTTAAGTGTGATAAAAGAAGGCAAAATGCTCTATTTGATAACTGCAGTACCCAAAACTAGGGTCATCTCATGAGCCCTCATGAGATGGCTTGAAGTCTGAAGTAAAGTCTTCCTAAAAGGTTATGGTTGAATACTACAGTACCAAAACAAGTGGGAATAACACAAGGGAGGCTACATGCAGATTCATACTATGAGTAAATCCGCTGTAATCATTAAACAAAGCAAAAGATTCCTCACAAAACACAAAAAAAGATAATAACACAGTTTAAATGTTGGCCTAACTGCAGGCACAGAAAATGAAGGCATAGATGCATTAAATTGATATAATATATATGTGTATGTATGTGTACTTCTAAAAAGTAAAAACGAAAAATATGCAAATATGTAAATACCTACATACATGTTCGCACTTACACTGCCCAACACACCATACTGTTCACTACCACTCAAATACTCTTGCCTCAGAAATGTTTGTTGCTCCAAGGTGGTGGAGCTGCACTCACTGTCTGCACGTCCACATGGCGAGGTAGGACAGCCAGCTAAGGGCGCCGCCTAGTGGAGGTGCAACCTTCGAAAGTGTTTCCCTTTTGCCTTGAGTCTTTAAAACCCTTGCACAATTACTGTCTGCACTTGTCATAAGATGTAAACTGAACCTTGCATCTCTTTTGTCAGGATGCCAACCTTCCATGCAATGCGGAGGGGGATAGGAACTCTGACTGCGGGATGTCCAAGTGCGACAAGGGATCCTGCGAGCAGGGTGACACCAACCAGCCCCTGCTGAAGAGCAACAACTACCAGTTCTGTTAAGCATGCACACGGCTAGTGGCACTTTTGTCTTCCACCTCCTCGTATTTTACAGATTGTCTGGTGATTTTCTGTTATGTCTGAGCTGTCTTGGAGCTCTCCCAGCCTCAATCGCTCTCAGGCTTGTTGGGGTTTGTTTGAGAGCTGGATTCAAAGGGCATTTTCTTCTTTTTCATCGGATGAAGCTAGATGAGGTAAATTCATCATACTGTAGCAATTTATCATACACTGGAACAAGACTGGGCCAAGAGTGGGAATCTCAGCCTTACATAACATCCAGCAAAGATGTGCCAAGTGGACAGAAGATGATGCAGTGATTCCTGCCTCACACCCATCTCCACCGTGCTAGGATCCTCTCTTTCCTGCTGAAGTTAAAGAAATCTCCAAACGGCCCTGTGGCCGGCGTGTTCTTCCATGTCTGTGCTTATGTCTATGTAGGTGTATCGTATGTGTCCATAGACTGCTACAAGTCATGAAAGGGATTGACTAAGCTAGAGTCCAAGGATATTTCCTGGCAGAATAAATCTCTGAAGATGAGCACAAGCCCACCCACTAAATATGTTCTGCAGGAGTGCAGGCCCATCTGTGGCTTTCATAGGAGAGAGTGGGGGCAATAGCACAGATGTAGAATAGGCTGACAAGCATGCTCGAGTGTGGCAACAGTCACATACAGGAGTGTGTGTATCTGTGATCACTATAGGCAGAGTATGTCTTGTTATCTCTCAGTAACTCAACCAGCTGTATTGTAAATGTTTCATTCTTTGTCTCAGTCAGAACCAAAAGTGGAGGGGCGGTGGCTCGTACCAGGTGTTGCTGTTATTTGCTTTCAATTGTGAAGTTTGCGCGGTTGTGGAGATCACCCTGCAGTGCACATTGGTAGCAAAAGCAAAGGCTTATCTGCAAGGGTTCATCTAAATGCTTCCAATCTGACCTATGGGTGTAGAGGAAGTAGGCACCTAGTTATTGGTCTTAGAAGACAGCGAGACCCTATGATTACGGCGAATAATTTGGAATGAGAGGTCCAAAGCCCCATTCCGCACTAGCAGTACAGTTGTCATCACCATTAGTACTAACCACATCTTTGTCTTGGATACAAAACCCTTCTCATGGAGCATTTGTGCGTATAGCGTGGGTTGTGTACATGGTAGTTTACCCTGTCCAGGATGGTGCCCTAGTTCAAGCACTGACAACCTGAAATGCTTACTTCTCCAGAGTTAACCAGCGCATGCCAGACAAGGGGCACTGGCGAGTGGTAAAAGTTACAGCCTGCACCTTAAGAAGTAAAATACAAGCATTGATGTTTTAATGCACCGTTTGTTGATTAATCTTATGTGAGTAAGCTAAAGGCAGACACACTGTTATGCTGTCTACTCTGATCTCGTGGGCACAGTTTGGAAATGTAAAGGTCCACAGTTTTAACTTAGAAATACAAATAATGCCAGAGTAGAGTAATTTAGTAAGCATGCCAATTGATATTATAGAGAATGGAAGATGGATGTAGTGATTTACTGCTGTGCTTCACACACTATTAAGCAGAGTAGTGGCAATAGCAACTGACCTTTTTATTCAAAGAAGGTGGTGCTTTTAATAATGCAAGATAGCTATCCTGAACTTGGCTGAAGGGATCACCAACTGAGCTAAATTTGCAAACAAAATGGGTTTATGCGCAGAGTGGCCAATAAGAATAGGTTTGTATGGGGTAAAGCTGTGCATCCGTCTACCTGCGATAATCTTAATGGAAATCAGTGAATTTACTTAAGAAGGATATCTATGGATGATTGTTTGATATGAATACAATATCAATATGATGTGAATAAAACACACATTGCTTCATCGAAAGGAAGAATGAACTTAATTGAAGTCTGCGTGATTAACTATTTAATACCCGCTCCACGGGTTTCTTGTGTTGTGCTCAGGGGGACGCCTCCTAACCAGGAGACGCAACTTCATTGAATTACTATATTTCACACAGGGGATTCAGTAAATGGGACATTTGCCATCCCATGGCAGAATAAAACTCAGTAAAAGGATGTGCCATAAAATAACGGGTACACAGATGGGACTAAGAGTGAGAAACAATGCACGCTTGCTTTCAGTGGAAATTAGTGAGCAAAATATGGGTGCTTAGCCACAGAATCGAATGGAACATACAGGCAAATGTTGATATATGGCAATGTTCCCGTCTGGACTTATCACAATTCCTCACATAAAGGGAAGCAAACAGAACAGATAGAGTGACAGTGGATTGCCATCTGTTACTGGAGCTTGGCTATCTTACTGGATCTACACCTGCTATCAGAGCACAGCAAGTTCTTTCCCGATGCATTACTCCTCATTTTGCTGAACAGTTGTTTTCCCTGTTCAATGATTCAGGGTATTTCTTTAACTCCTCAAGTTGCTTGGTAAGCAGAGAGCATGCCAGTAGCCATTTTAGATTATCCAAGGGCTCTTCTTTGTCTAAGCTTAAAAATAACTCCTAAAGCTTAAAAAATAACTCCTGAAGCTTGTCTCCACTGACCCCTTCCACCAGGGGTTAGGTGGCTTTTTGAGCATGAATACATACAGTGTCCATTGTGGGTAATTATGAGGGATACGATGCTGGAGCTGACATGAAGTGCAGATTTTAGCCCTGAGAGATGGTCTAGGGAGTGGATAAAAGGACAGGAAACATACAGTCCAAGGTGTCACAACTCAGTTCTAACTCCTACCCTTCCACCTTCATCCGCTACAAGCCTGTCAGTATACTATGTTCAAGCAAATATGTAGCCCTAATGGGTTTCTTGGCTCTGGAAGTAGATTTACTACACAAACACATAATAACCAAGATGGCGTAAAGAGAGAGCGATGTCTTCCACAATTAGCAGAACCTAAAGTGGCCCTTTCCAAGTCTTATGTCCAATGTAACCCATTTCATGCTATGGTGGCCTGGGTGGAAAATGCTTGGTCACCATGCCATACTCTGTTGAAGCAGAGACTGCTACAAAAGTCAGCTTTTCAAGTCACAAAGATCTATGCAGTCTTGTCCAGATGAGTTTATCCAGTAAGAACCCTGGCACCTTTCTTTAGAGGCACCTGTGAACAAAACAGAGACTTAAAAACTATTCATTTCCTAACTGTATCAAGGGTAGTGTCACCAATGCCAGAACCAAGCTCCCTCTTCTTCAGGTGTAAAAGTGTCTTAGGTGCTGCATGCTGTAATCTCTGTAATCCAGCATGCACACTTACAAAATATTTGAGTAGTCCAATATTCATAGCACTAATGCCACAGTCATATGGAGCCTGTGTTGAAATGGTAAAAATAGGAACAATGGAGGCAATTGTTTTATTGTGACAAAATAGTTCTTGGTTTATCCAGAACTCCAGATCTTTCAGCAAAGACACTGTTAAAGGCAGTTGCTCAGTACAACTGGCCAAACTTCTGCAGGCCATGCAACCATTCTTGGCCTTACCATCATGATCATTGAATTGCTTGGGTTCAATTTGAACTGGTTGAAACCCATCCTACTGTCTGCTGCTTCAAGAAAGGATATCAAATTCCTTGTTCTCAAAGTTTCAGGAAGTGACTTCAGTATCAATGGTGTGTCTTCTGCGTAATTGTTAATGCTTTATCCCATGTAATTTTCACAGGAAGATAAGTGCAGGAGAGAATTATTAACCAACAAATGCAACAGTGGAGGTCTTTTGTAACCCCAGAGTTGAGCCTCAGAGGTTTAGGATATGAATGTGGTAGAAACGCCTTCTGTGATCTTTCCTCAAGGAACGACCAAAGCCCCAGCATCATTGCTATTTAACCTCATTCTGATATCCAAGAATCAAGGTGATGACTACTGCTTTGCTGTGTTCCATTCTAAATCCAGCCTATATTGTGTCTAGGATAACATGGTTATCTATGAAAAGCTGAAGGCTGGCCATGCTACTTTTTCTGCTAATTTTAATGGTGGATATGGTAGATTTGAAACTTGACAAAAGTTTGTCAAATTGCTACCATCATCCTGGGGTGTTTTTAGCAGTGGAGTAACAAGATTTCATCCATGTTTTCTGCCCTATAATTTCACTGAGGGCCACATTCAAGAGTTTCCTCATCTGAAATACTTCCCTGGGAGACTGCACTAGGACTGAAATGCTTTGCCACCAGGATGTCAGACCAAGAGGTGTTGCTCGACATTCTCCCCAAGTACACACACCTCATGATTCACAGAGCTGTTCTTATGGAGGTATGATCAGAAGGTCTGTCTTTATATCATGTTGAGGCTATGTGGCTTCTTGGTAGGTGCTTCTGGAGGTAATCAGGTGTCTCAGTGGCATGCTGAATTGTGGGGATGCAGAAGCTGTTGGGACAACTCTTGAACCCTCAATTTTAGCAAGAGACTCTCTTGCATCACTGCCTGGTCCGGATAACACCAGCCACACTTCTTCTGTGACAGCCGCCTCAGCATCTCTCCAGGTGGTCTTTTTCTGAGTATCTGTGTCTAATTCAGGTATAAAATAATACATTTTTCTCTTCAATGTCCATCTTCAACTAATTTAAGTTGTCTCTTTGGAGGTCGGTGGTTCCTTCCTGCCATTTGACAGAAGCGTGTATCAATCACTTACCTGTCTGTTCTTGTCTCACTTGCACTCTCACTGGTCACTTTGTCGATCAGCCAAGATCAGGTTGACTGTGTTGTTTGTAAACCGTGCAGCCATGTTGGATTTTGAATTTGTCTGCTATTACTGTTGGTCTGTCATGTGTGAATCACAGCAGTAACATACTGTGTCGTCCTTTCTTTAAATTTGCATCCACTTATTGGCAAATGTAAGAAATAACTGGGGACTGCCAAATTGCTTTTTATTCAAGAGTATGATACTTTAACCATTACAGTCTCTCCGAGATATTTCCAAAATGTTTCTTATCGGAAAAGAAAATATGTCAGATGTATGTGTGTTGCTATGCTTGTATTCTTGTAATGTTAACTAACTTTATGTCCTTTGTTACATTATTGCACGTATTTCACTTTTTAAAACGGAAAATGCATTTCTGTCCATGAGTATTGACCTGTGCTCAACGTTTACTAGTGGTCACATTTCCGGGGATTTGTGGAATGTTGGCATTCTGTACCTGTACCTGGGTGCTATCTTTTAGAGGGCGAGCATAAGATTAATCAACAAATGGTGCTTTAAAACATCAATGCTTGTATTTCACTTTTTGGCCCAGAAAAAAATGAGATTTAATTGTGTTGATGACGTGTAGCGTTTCCAGGTAAAAATTGTAATGGCATTGAGAGAATAGCAAAGGGACTTTGTCCAGAGGCTTACTGGCCTACCTGACAGACTCCATGTTGCCTGACGTACTATTGCCACAGAATTTGTGGGTATCTCCCACCTCACCCGAAAACCGTGAAGTTTAGCCACTTAGGTCTGATGAGAGAAATTCAGTTTTACAACTTGATAAAGTTTACCACGTTTGTCTAAAAGTTCTCAAAGTTATTGGCAGCGTTAAAAAATATACCCGGCAGTAGTTGATTAGACTGTTACATTATAGCACTGTATTGTTTGTTGGCAATAATTAAGTAAAAAGTGAGATTTTCACGGTTGCAGGGTAATTAATGCATGAGCAGGACGTTTATCATTTTATTCAAGAACACTCCTGGGCACATCCCTAGCTCCCCATAGCTGGTAACTGGTACAAAGTCAATCATATTCCAGTTCTGGCACTTGACAAGGAGTCGATCTGTCCATGTTTAAAAAGGATCTGACAAGTCATTTAATTCTTCCATGTCAAAAGAAAGCTGGTCGCACTGTAAAAAGTCCAGGCCCGCCATCTTTTCAAAATAAGACTAGGGTGTTTTTTGTTATAAAAGATTGTTAATGTGCATTTCTTTTAGCCGTGCATATCTTGCTTTTAAAGGGCATTATCTTTTCAGTAGGTGAGGTATGACAACTATGTTTTTTTAAAATCACGGATGTGCTGTTGCAAGATCCGTTTTGTTGCATTAGGGGTGGGGTTAGGTGATTGGGTGGTTTTTGATGACAGGGGCGGTTACATCCTAATGGAAAGGGGTTGATTGATAGTATTGGAGCTAGTTTGTGGTCTGTTTATAATCTGAGCTGCTTGTTCATGATAAAATGGTTGGTTATGTTGCAATCGAAAGCACAATTTTAGTAGTTGATATTTTTTTTCTTTTTGCTGTTAACCAACAGTGAAAACTGCCAAAGTTGAAATGAAGAGGAATTAAAAGCTAATTTTGCACTCAAACTGTTTCTTTGCAGCAATATTAATAAAGCTAACCACACTGGCAGTGCATAGTGTCGTCTTTTCTGGAAATTATACTATATGTAGACTGTTTAAAAATATTCCCAAAATGTAAATATGGCGGAGTGGCTTACTCTTGGACCTGTAGATGTGCCAGCAGAACAGTTCCTCCGAAAGAATGCTCGGTATGTGCCAAAGATTGTCAGCTGTGAGGCAAGCCTGACAACTAATGCTGCCGCAGTCCTACCTGGATAACAGAGTCACACTGTCTCTTAGGAAGAGACGTCCTCTCAACAGGTCTTTCTAAAACACTGCTCAGAAATTTTCGATTCCTACGCTGAGTTGAGAGCAACAGAGTCACTGTTGCGGTAAAATCGTCCGACCGTCAACACTCATTGCTTTACTCAAAGCATCTTTGGGAAGAACTTTACTGAGCATTAAGATAAGGCCACATGCATTCAAGAATTTTCAAAGATGAATGTTTTTACAGAACTCTTAAACGGAAGCATGTAAAGAAAGGCACAGAATGTTACAGTCCAGTGGAGACCAGTTCTGGAAAAGGAAGGTCTGCTGCTGGGGCATCATATAAAATAGACGCCGCAGAGAGGGCGCGTCATGAGGTGCGCAGGGGGTCACAGTCTTCGCTGCCTTTACATTACTTTTCATGAAGTCTGCTTCTACAAAAATGTCAACAAGGAGAAATGTGATAATGAAGCTGTTCTGGTTTACTTAAAATAGTCACATAGAAAATGCAATTTGAGATGGCAGAGGAGGTTCAGATGTGCTTGAAGTGAGTTGAAAGAGGTTGCGCAGTCTCTAAAGGCACTGTGTATGTATCAGGAATCGGGCATATGGGAAGAGAACACTGCAGATAACCCCCAGTTTCCCAGTAGCCACCGGCCCACCAGGGCACAGTTTACATATATATAATGTACTAGGAAAGGGATGACCGCAGGGTCAAGGGGCAACACAGAAAGGAACAAGCATTTGCAATGCAAATAGGTCTCGCATTTACGTGAGTTTAAGCTATTGGCATTGTAAATGACAATGCCTTTTATTTATGTTTTAAAAACGAAAACAAAAATAAAAGGCATTGTCATTTGCAATGTCAATAGCTCAAACTCGCGTAAATGCAAGACCTATTGCATTGCAAATGCTTGTTGTAGCTTGCCAGGGTGGCCTGATCCTATAATGGCCGTATGGCTGGCAGTTTTATGACTGCATCGCACTTACCGGGGAATAGTCCCAGTAGATGGATGGGTGGGACGGAGAAGCAATGACCAAAAAGAAAGGTGCAAGATTGAGCTGGGAAGTTTTGTTTGAAAGGCGAACCTTAACCCTTACGTCACAGCTGTTAACAGCCCCCCGAACCCAAGCAGACCATTCACAATTACTCACATTGTAGCCAACGTAGCCATTATGTAGCAAACTCTACTCCAAGGTATTAGAGGTCTGTACATGAGTACCAGTTATATTACACATGGACACGTTATTTATTTATTTTGTTGGCACAGGGAGATAGATATATTATATATAAGTGATTTGCCCAGCATTACATGATGGTGAGCCGACTCTGAAACTCAAAGCTGGTTCCCCAGTTCAAACATTGGCAGCTCTTCTCGTTAAGCCACGTCCTCTCCAACTGAATACTTTGGCATAATGTTCAAACAACATTCCAAAGAGGAAGTGCTACAAACCCGGAATACGTGGAGCTGCGGCTGCACGTGATTGAAGAATATAGATTTGGTGTGGAAATATTTCCTGGGAGAGTTTGTATGCCTTGGTCCAGCAGTCCTTGTCTAACAGCTCCAAGACCTGCTCTGAAGCGATGGAAAGCAATGTTTTAAACATGTGTTCCAAAGCAGGAAATGCGGCCACCAGTGAAAGGCCGGGAGCCAGGCCCGGCTCCAGGAACTTTTATTTGGGTGGGCCAAGGGTGCATTCGGGTGGGCCACTGCGGGCCCGATTTGTCGCTTATATGTCTACCCAGGCCTGCTTCAGGGCCCTCCTTTATCTCTTCTTAGTCTTACAAGGCTCAGTAGAACGCACTCTTTTCCAAATATCTTTCTAAATGTTAGCACTCTCAAAAAGTGTTTTTTTCTATGTAATGTCCCTTTGATGGGAAGAGGAGGTTTCTGAGGTGGGAGTATCAGGCAAGTGACACTACTCGGGCTCCCTCTGTGCGAGCCTTCAGGGAGAATCCCTCTTCATACCTACCTCCACCTGATCCCGGCCTCTGCAGCCCACTCCCTTACAGGCCTGATTATCCACTTCTCTGCCACCCCTCTCCAGTGCACCTTATCTCACAGCTGACCCCAGCCCCATATCAGCCACCACTGGGCTCTACTTTCATTATTCCCGGTAAAAATCAGTAGTAAAATCGCCTTCAAACTTTAAACATTGAATATAGCAGTAAATGTAATTAGCATGCACTTTAGAGTATGCTCCACAGTTGTCCTAATCACCCGACTGTTAATTAAATAAACGAAAACAGAAAGGCCATGACAGGGCTGGCTTTAGTGCTGGTGCGAAAGTCTTTTTTGGTGCCCCACCAATGACCTCTTTCTCCGTAGATACCTTTACTACCACCCTCCAACAGTGCCCTTCATCTCTCCGTAGCCCCTCCCCCTCATGACCTCCTCAGACTCCCTCACTACCACCCTCCACCAGTGCACCTCATCTCTCTGTAGCTCCCCCCACCCCATGATCTCCTCCTCGGATTCCCTCACTGCCACCCTTCACTAGTGCCCCTCATATCTCTGTAGTCCCCCCCACCCCATGACTTCCTCCTCGGCTTCCCTCACTCACACCCTCCACTAGTGCTCCTCATCTCTCCGTAGTTCCCCCCACCCCCACCCCCACCCCATGACCTCCTCCTCGGATTCCCTCACTGCTACCCTCCACCAGTGCCCCTCATCGCTCCATAGCCCCTCCCCCCATGACCTCCTCCTCGGATTCCCTCACTGCCACCCTCCACTAGTGCCCCTCATCTCTCCATAGCCCCTCTTTAATATGCATTTCATTTGTTGTATAGCGCTACTAATATCAGTGTAGGGTGTCACAGTACTTTACATCACGCGCACATTATACAGAGACAATAAATCAGTCTACGGGGAATGTCACATAAGCCAATGCGGATTACAAGGTGTAGAAATCACATCATCCATACTGGTGGGCAATATATTTTACGAGGGTTTGGTCTGGAGAAGCACAAACTCAGGATTTAAAGAGTACTCCAGTGGTTGGGGGTTGGCTTTACTGATAAAAATGTATTACTGCTCAAACAAACTCTTTTTAGCAACATTAGAATAATGAAAGACTGGAGAAGTTCTAACTATATCACAACACAAAAAAGAGAAGTTTGCATGCAGCTCTTTGATGACAGTTCATAGGTCACTGTCCTATGTTAGGATAGTAACTTCTGAACTGCAAGTAACACAAGGATCTCTGTGACAAAGGCAGTAACCCACTGAGCTAGCCACATAAAATTCAGTTTATCTGCATTTCAAAACTACCAACAGACAAATGATTGCTCTCCAGCAGGATCATAAATCACCAGTTATCTGAACATTTTTTATTGTTGTTGTACATCGGTGGCAGATTCACTGCGAGGGCCAAGGCTCATGTTTGGGTGGGCCAGGCTCATGTTTGGGTGGGCCTGGCCCACCCGCTAGAACCGGGCCTGCTGGGAGCCCTCTGCTCGTCCACTCGAGCGGGTGGGCCCTCTCAGCTGCAGCGAGCAGGCAGTACATGGGAACCACTAAGCGTGCAGGCCCCGCATTCCGCCATTGTTATGTGTGCAGGCACCAGGCCCCCGGAGAGGCAGGGGCGGAAGTAATGAATGATTCCGGGCTTAACCACGTCACGGCAAGTATATGGAAAACAGGAGCTGTAATTAACACACCAGGCACTGGGAAGCAGGGAGGGTAAAAAATTAGCTAGCATTTGCGCCAAGAATTTTCAATTCTATTAAGGACACGGAGCGAGGATTATGCTTCTCTATCTATTTATTGCCACTCACAGCAGCCAATGAAAACTTGTATTTATGTAAATAAACTACATTTCCCATGATGCTCATGGTACACGTCACATCCTGTAGAGCCCCATAAGAGCCACAATCACCGGAACTCGTCCTCTTTCTTTGCTTCGAACAATAAAAGTCCAACATAATAACTTAAGTCCAACACAATCCTCCAACGTGGAAGAACCAGTCCAGCTGGGAAGGACGTCTTCTTAACCAGGATTACATTTAATCCATCTTCTTCTCAGATCCTGAAAAAATGAGAGACAAAACAACCCGTAACTTCTGCATAACCAGAATATATACACAACGGGTGGGTAACAATTACAATACTGTAATGTAATCGGGTGGGATAATCCTCGCCTCCGTGTCCTTAATAGAATTGAAAATTCTTGGCGCGAATGCTAGCTAATTTTTTATTCTATTACAGGACCGGAGGCTTCAGTATTATGCTAGTTTAACGCTGATTAAAAACCACAGAGGATATATCACCCACCGGTTTATAATAAAACTGTTTAAATGTTGACTCAGAGGACCAATCTGCAGATTGCATGATATCTTGAACAGTAGAACCCAACATGAACGTTTTAGAGGCCATGGCGCCCCGGACAGAATGTGCCCCAAACACTTGAGTATCAATACCTGCTTCTTGCATAACAGATTTTAACCATCTGGCTATCGTAGCTGCAGTGACAGGTTTGTAAGGCTTCTGCAAAGCAATTAATAATTGCACCACACCATCAGGCCGAAGAGACCTGGTACATTCTACGTATGCCTTAAGGCAGTGAATAACACAGAGTTTGGGATTGCTAGGAAAGGCATGATATTCCACATTACGGGACATTGTTTTTGTCCTGGAAGTGATGTTAAAAGAAACTCCTTCAGAAGTAAATACTCTACCTGTAAGATCTAGAGCTTTGATATCGGATGATCGTCTACACGCGGCCAGACATAACAGCATGGCCAATTTGGACGAGAGTTGTTTCCTTGACAACCTATCATTGCTGGGCCATTGATTGAACAGGGAAAGAACTAGCGAGACATCCCACAAGGAAGAGTACTTCGGCTTGGGCGGATTAGCTACTCTAATACCTTTCAAGAGTTTGCAAATTAATGGATGCATCCCTACTGGTTTACCCTCAAGTTGAGAATGGCCTGCCGATATGGCGGAACGGAAATTGTTGATCGAACAATATGCCAAACCCTCTGAAGCCTTTTTGGACAAAAAATTTACAACATAGGATAAATCTGCCCCCACGGGATCCACGTGTTGTTCCACGCACCAACGAACCCAGCACCTCCAGGCTGAAGAGTACCTTTTCCTGGTGGAAGGGGCCCAAGCTTGGTTGATAAAGTCTGAAGCTTGTTCCGAAAAGCCTGGCAAGTGCCAACGTTGCCGGAAAGTCTCCAGGCCATCAGGGACAACTGCTCCGCTAGTACCATCGGGTGCATCTCTCAGTGAGGGCCCTGGAGCATCGCTGAGGACCAGGGAATCCTCCTGGGAAAGTCGCAACTCGCCTCCAATAATATTGGGAACCAAGGTTGCGACTTCCACAGGGGAGTGACCAGAATCACCTCCGCCTGCTGGCGCATTACCTGTGTGCACACTCGGGGAATCAGGATAAAGGGAGGAAAGGCATAATTCAGATTCGGTGTCCAATCCTGTGAAAAAGCATCCGTCGCCAGAGCCAACGGATCCGGCCTCCAGCTGAAAAACTTGGTCATTTGACGATTCAGTCTGGAGGCAAACAGGTCTATCTCGCAATGTCCCCAGATTGCCTGTAACCATTGCACTATCTGGGGTTGGAGTTGCCAATCGCTGTAGTCCTTGAGGTGTCGGGAGTTCCAGTCTGCCACCACATTGGATTTGCCCGGAATGTACTCGGCTATGACCGAGATCTGATGACTCAGGCAGTAATGCCAAAAATCCTTCGCTATTTCCACTAACAGGGAAGACCTTGTGCCTCCCAATTTGTTGATGTATTGAACCGCCGAGATGTTGTCCATCCGCAAGAGGATGCAACACGAGACCTGTTTGGGTGACAGTGTCCGAATCGCGAACGATCCTGCAAGGAGTTCTAGGCAATTGATGTGGAGGTCCAGCTCGCCTAAGGACCAACGCCCTCCTGTGGAAATATTTCCGCAGCGTGCTCCCCAGCCCCACCGGCTGGCGTAGGACTCTATGATGACCTCTGGCAGAGAGCCGAAAATGGCCCTGCCGTTCCATGCCTCTACGTGGGCAAGCCACCACTGGATCTCTTCCCGTACTTCTTGGGAAAGGGGAACTAGGTCTGTATAAGAGAGACCTTTCTGTAGGTGTTGAATCTTGAGTCTCTGAAGGGCCCGATAGTGTAAGGGCCCCGGAAAGATCGCTTGAATAGAGGACGCTAGAAGGCCCACTATCCTGGCAATCACCCTGAGAGAGACCATCTGTTTGGATAACAAGGAGCATAGCTCCTTTTTGATATCCCGAAGTTTGGAGCGAGGAAGACTCAACTGAGCCCTTTGAGAGTTTATAACGAAACCCAGAAAATCTATAGTTTGGGTAGGACACAGAACTGACTTGGGTTCGTTGATCACGAAACCCAGGTTTTGTAAGGTAACAATGGTCATGCGTAATTGCTGCACTGCTAGAATTGGAGATTGCGCCATGATAAGAATGTCGTCTAGATAAACTATCATGCGAACTCCCTGTTCCCTGAGATAAGCTATCACAGGCTTCAGCACCTTGGTGAAGCACCAAGGAGCCGAGGAAAGTCCGAAAGGAAGGACCAAATATTCGTACCATCGATCCCGCCATTGAAATTGCAGGAATCGGCGATGGGGAGGAAAGATGGGAATGGACAGATAGGCGTCCTTCAGGTCCAGACGGACCAACCAGTCCCCTTGTTTGAGGAGATCCGCTAAAATATGGATGCCCTCCATCTTGAAGTGTTTGTAGGTGAGATAATGATTGAAGTCCTTTAAATTGAGTACCAACCTGTAACCTCCGCCCTTCTTCCGTACCAGAAAAATATTGCTGCAGAAACCGCGAGGGCCCTCGTTGCAATATGCTATCGCGTGCTTCTGCAGCAATTCTCCGAGCTCGGAATCGATAAAATCACACTCTAGTCGGGAAAAAGAAAGCTGTCTGGGCTGCCTGACCTGAAAGGGAGTCTGAAAGAAATCGAGATGAAAACCCTGAATCGTCTGCAATATCCAAGCATCCTGCGACATTTGAACCCAATTGTGATAAAAATACTGAGTACGTCCCCCCCAGAGGCAATATGAAAGTGTCCGGAGCACTTACCTGAAGATTCAGTGTTTTGGAAGCCTCCACGGTATGATCCTCTGTTGAAACGCCTTCTATTGAAGTGCTGCCTTGTGGGGTAAAAAGTTCCGCCACGGGTGGAGTCCCACTCTCCCCTGCCTCGACCGAAGTCTCCTCTCTGAGGACCTTGGGAGAACTGTCGGCCAAACGAGCGTCCTCGGCCTCGTCCGGCCCTATTGAAAACACCAGCCTGAAAAACTCTTTTTATGCCTGACCGTGCTTTATCTAGAGTTGTGAAGGTGCCCACATATTTGGCTACGTCCTTGACGAAACGGTCCCCGAATAGGTTCCCGTCCGCCAGAGGACCCGGTTCTGCCGCGGCTAGCTCCGTGAGATTGGAGTCCATGCGCATGAGGATAGATTTGCGCCTCTCCGTGGAGATGGCGCAGTTAGCATTACCCAAAAGGCATATAGCTCGTTGTGTCCAGCCTGCTAGGACATGGGGATCTGCTGCAGTCCCAGATTCCTGCGCCTCTAAAGCCATCTCCAGGAGTTTTGCCAGAGGGCCAACAACATCTAAGAGCTTGTCTTGACACCCGCGCCAGGCGCGGTCGATACCCTTCTTGGGATCCTTTGCGAACTTCTTTAGGAAGGTCAAAAGACTGGAGTCTATATCCGGGGTTTCAGCTACCTTGTCTGAGATATCTGGACGAGGACATTCTGACCGCAGCCTGTTGCGTACCTCCTTGTCAAAGCTTTTCGTGCAAGTATGCTGCCACCTGAGGAGCGGGCAACCAATCCGACGACCTGGGGTGTATGATATCCGTTGGGTTAAATGTAAAGGGGGTGGAAATAGCCGGAGGTGTTTCCACATTTTTTGATTTTTTCGATCTTTTCTTAGGGGGAGACTCGTCTGGGGTGTCAGTACCAGTGGTATCTGTATCTGTATCTGTATCTGTGTCGGTGTCCGGAGCCTTGGTTTTCCCGGTATCAGGTTGAGGGAGCGAAGAAAACGAGGCAGAGTGAGGCCAGGGTTTAGGTTGAGGGTCGTCAATGGGGGTGTGTACCGGTGCAGTGAAACCATGACGTTTCGCAAACTTTTCCAGCTGCTTGGTGATTGGTTTTAGAGCAGAAGCTAGCGCTTGCTGCACAGTTCCCGGAACTGCTTTTTCCAGGGCCTTGTTGACTGACTCTTGGACCGAGGCGTCCAGAGCCTCAACAATGTTGTCTTCTAAGGAAGGATTTTGCACTTCCTCTTGATATAGTGTATCATCCTCTTCATAGTGGACCCACTCCTCCATTGTGGGATCAAATTTGTAAATGTAATTGCTCATACAGCAAAATATATTAGAGGAGTAAGGGGGGAGCCAACCCCCAGCACACAAGTGAATGGAAGAAAGGGTACCTGGCTCCTCAGCAAAGCTGTAGCAAAAATTGTTGCAGCCCCCAGGGCGTAATTGGAGCCAACAGAGCAATATTGGTATGCAGGAGGTGTGCTCCCTCCAGGCCCAGATAGTTATTTCAGCCTGCCAGGCGTAGAATGTTGCTCAATGGACATGTGCAGGGTGAATGCGGCGAAAAAACGAAAGAAAACGACAGAAAACGGGCAGTAGCGACGTGCGTAGCCCAATCCTACCAAAATAGCCCAATTGGGCTACGCACGTAGAAACCAACGAAAGTGAAAGGCTCCTGGCGCACTCGGCCGATGAGGGAGGCCTCCGCGCCCCAGATATTGAAATATGAACTCACCGCCGAAGACGGTGCGGTACCACGCACTACCAGGGGGAAAGGTGAGCACAGCGCTCGCAATGCGTATTGTCCCGCAAGGCGGGAAATTCAAAGATGCTCTACCCTTAACAGTGAACCACCGGCAGGAGCGCGCACCTCCCGATGACAGCGGGGGTGCCGCGGCCGCCGGGGAACCGAGCGCGAGGCTCGCGTGTTGATGGTAGCAAAATGCACTAACGATAGTAGGGATACAAAGCCAAAACCCCAGCGCTACAAATACGCGCAATGCACATCAAGCGGCGTTAGCCTAATAACAAAAATTGTTGGTAATACAATTAACAGTATGCATAAGCATAGATATCCTACTTAACTGTCTGCGTGAGCAGCAAAGAAAGAGGACGAGTTCCGGTGATTGTGGCTCTTATGGGGCTCTACAGGATGTGACGTGTACCATGAGCATCATGGGAAATGTAGTTTATTTACATAAATACAAGTTTTCATTGGCTGCTGTGAGTGGCAATAAATAGAAAGAGAAGCATAATACGAAGCCTCCGGTCCTGTAATAGAATTCAAAAACGGCGCCGCATCTTTTCATATGCAACTTTGTGCATTCACAGCCGGTTAATAGCCACTATTTTATACTCTGAAAATAAATGTCAAAAGAGCACGTGCTAAAAAATGGAATACATGAAGTGCCTAAAATCACAGCGCAGGGGCAAGCGCTATAGCCTGCGGTTTGAAAGTTTTTTCGCACACCCATGGCGAGGGTGGTTGGGTTGGCGGTGGTTTTGCTGCCGTCGTCGGTTGGCTGTTTCCCCACCTCCCTTCTCCCCGTGACTCCCTCCCCCTCCCGGGGGTGCTTTATTTTTCCTGTTTCCTCTCCCGGCGCCTTTGTCTAAAAAGAGCAGTAATTTTGACGCGCACAGTTCTCTCCCTCTAACTTCGTTTCTCAGTTGTTAGAACGTTCATGAGGTGAGGGCTCTCCAAACCTTGCTGCTATGGCAATAATACACACATCTAAAATAAAACGAATGGACGGTAACGTCCTCCGTCCCCCCCAAGGAGTCAAGGGAGAAACTGTAAAGAAAACGTGTTCAGAAATAAATCTCGCCACTCTACATGAAGTGACTGCCAGCAGCAGACACCGCCGGTGCCGGGATGTTATTATCGAATATGAACACACTGAGCCCTCGTACCATTAATAATTGCAGAGTTTAACACCGCTGCCCGGCCATCCATCACACGGCGGACCGGCATGACGCCACCAGTAATCTCGCGCTCCACAGAAGAGCGAGCCTGAGCAGACAGCGAGGAAGGCGTGGGGGCAGAGGTCCATAGCAGAGCAAGCTTGGTGGGGGGGGGGCACTGGACCAGTCCACCAGAACCCCGCCTCTCGCAAACGGAAGACAGCAGAGCAGGCATGGGGGAGACACGGGGCCAGTCCAACAGGGAAAGATGGACCTACGGGTCTTTAGGGGGAGGCAAGTGTCATCTGCGTGTGGTCAAGGTCAAACAGAGGAGATGCGCAGGGCACAGAGGTGAACTCACTATAGCTGCACACTGATAGATTCAGAAATAGCGGATGGCAAGCATTTAAAAAAGCTCCCGCTGCGCTTCACTTTGTCCTGTTTCGTTTCGCTGCTTGTGCTGTCTCGGCCTTCCGCCGTGAATTGGCCCGTGTTGCAAACATTAAAGACGTTGTATGCGCATGTGTTGTGGACAGCTCAGGCAAAATATAGTGCGAACTCACCCAGCCAATCCCAGGAGAAAACAAGCATTTACAAATGCAATAGGACTCGTATTTACGCGAGACCTATTGCATTGTAAACAAAAGTGTGGGTGTCCAAGAACTAGGAGTGGGGTTGGTGGTGGGCAGAGAAGTCACGGGCTGCGGGAGGGAACGGGGGGAGGCAGGGGAACAAAAGAGTTTTTAAAGTAATGGGGCCGATAGCCATGGAAGGAGAAAAATGACAACATGGCCGTCAAGAGGAGGGACTAACAAGCTGAAAACGAATGAGAATGCAGCATTTACAATTTAAGCCAATGAAAAAGATGCGCGGAAAGTGGGCGGAGCTTCCCCCCACTATACTGTATACTACATGCCTCGCAAAGCGAGGAGCGCATGCGCTGCACCGCTAGGCGAGACCTAAAAATGGGGAAAAACATCACTGACTACTTCAGATACAATGCCGGCACTTGCCAGTCCCCAGTTATATTATGGGAATCGTTTAAGCCCACACTTCGGGGTGCAGATATAAGCTATCGCACCGGGGAAAAGCGTCGCCGCCTGGCCCAGGTACATGACCTGGAGAATAGGCAGGAAGAACTTCAATCCCTAGTGGTGGGAGGCTCAGACCCCGTGGCCCGCCGGAATCTGCTGCACGTGCAACAAATGCTCCATCAAACCCACATAGACTACGCCAAAGATGCTTGGCTGGCCACCCAGCATAGAATTTACCAGTGGGGCGATAAGTCTAGCCAAATGCTTCATAGACTCTGCCAGGCTAGGGTGGCCCCGACACAGGTACCCCTTCTGCGGTCCCCGCGGGGGTTGCCTGTACATCCCCTGAGGCGGTGGTACAGGCCTTCGCTGATTTTTACGCGGCGTTGTACGACAAACGGGAGGTCATCTCCGAATCCCTCATAGATGCCTTCTTAGTGGATATCCCTCCCCGCCGCCTATCGGATGAGCGGCGTGATGCCCTGGAGGAGCCTATTTCGATGGAGGAACTGCGGTCGGCCCTCTCCAACATCCACCCTGGCCGCGAGCCGGGCCCGAACGGGTTCCCATGTGACTTCCTGAGGCCTCATCTGGAGACTCTGGGACCGCATTTGCTCGAGGTGATTCATGACGCCTCGGAGCAGCAACTTCTCCCTTCGGACTGGAGACACGCGGAGGTCGTGGTATTTCTCAAACCGGGACGCCCACCGGACGACCCGGGGTCCTACCGCCCCATCTCATTAATAAATTTTGAGCCCAAACTGCTGGGAAAGATCCTGGCGGATCGCCTCCGTACCTGTATAGAGGAGCTGGTACATCCGGACCAGTCGGGCTTCATGCCACAACGCTCTACCAGACATAATATCAGACGAGCTCACAACGCGGTGGCGGAGGCTCACCGTCTGGGACGTCCCGCGGCAGTCCTGTTGGCTGATATTGACAAGGCGTTCGATTCATTAAGCTGGACGTACCTCTTTAAGTTGTTGGAAGCGGTTAACTTGGGCCCCCAATTCCGGGCCTACGCGAAATTGCTTTATACAGACCTCACCGCATCGGTCCGAGTAGCTGGCCGATGCTCAGCTCCTTCCCCATTCGAAGGGGCACTCGACAGTGTTGTCCGCTCTCCCCACTGCTGTTCGCACTGGCCATTGAGCCCCTGGCGGCGTGGGTCCGTCTGGAGTCTAGCCTGCGGGGTTTGGATTGATCTCCGGAATGCTCGGATAGGATAGCGCTTTACGCTGATGACGCCCTGTTTTTTATGTCGGATCCGTGGGTCTCTGGGCCCCGGGTGCTGCAGATTCTGAGGGTCTTCGGGGAGACCTCTGGCCTCTGCGCTAACCCATCCAAATCCATATTATTTCCGATCTGCGGAGACCAGCGGTCCCAAATTTGGGCCTCCCAGTTGGTGATTGCGGAGTCAGGCTTCCGATACCTTGGGGTGGTTCTTACACGGTGCCAAACTGAAGTATGGTCACGGAATATTGCGCCGCTACTGACTCCAGTTCGAGATGAGACGACGGTATGGTCCCAACTCCCTCTTTCGTTATATGGTAGATCGGCCATTTTTAAAATGGTGTCTCTGCCTCGCCTGCTCTATAGGCTGCAGAATTACCCCTTTCCAATCCCCCCGTCCTGGTTCCGTCAAATTAATGCATTACTCAATAGATTCCTCTGGGGGGGAGGAGTGGTTCGGGTGGCGTTTGCGACCTGTATCCAATCCACTTATTGCGGTGGGATAGCGGCGCCGGATGTACAGGCGTATTACCAGGCATCGCATCTCCTGGTGATAAATGACTGGTGGTACTGCTCACAATCGGACCCAGCCTACGCTGTGGAACGACTCTTCATGGCCGAAACCCCATTACTCCACTTTCTGTATAGCTCCTCGTCTCTGACGGAACTCCCCCCGGCATGTAGGACGGCCATTCAGATATGGAGGCGAGCGGTCCGACAGATGGGCTGGTGGGGCAAACTCACCGGTGCTACGCCTCTCTGGCGCGGCACATATCTTCGGCCAGTCGCAGCTCTGGTGGGCTTCCGTAGGTGGGATGACATCGGGATTTCTGTGTTGGGGGATGTGATACGGGGGTCCACACTCAAATCCTTTCAGCAGCTCCAAGCTGACTTCGGCCTCCATAAACGCAATTCCACAGATATTTGCAACTCCGACACGCTATATCCCCTTTGATACGGGGCCTCACGGGTCTCCCGGAGTTCCACCCGTTGGAAGGCCGGTTGCTCATGGGGGACCTGGGTGCCCACAAGATTCGTCAAATCTATCAAACACTGATTACACATTCCACAACCACTATACACCGGACCCGGGCGGCGTGGGAAGCAGATGTGCCCACACTGACAGATGATGACTGGGCGGAGGCACTGGCTAGCCCCGGTACTCTGCGGTCTCCACCCGATACCGATTGATCTAGTTCAAATATCTCCATAGGATTTACTTTACACGTCTGCGCCTTTGCAAGATGGGGGCCATTCAGTCACCTATGTGTCTCCGATGTGATTCGGAGGAGGGGTCGTTCCTCCACACTTTGTGGACCTGTGCGGCGCTGCAACATTTCTGGTCGGGCATAAGGTCCTGCTTGGGGCAAGTGCTGGCTTGGCGCATTCCTGCAGACCCTCGATTGATATTCCTGCACAGCACCGAGGACATTGGGGGGAACAGATATAAAAGGCATCTATTGTTCCTAGGGCTTGCACTAGCTAAGCGCGACATTGCTCAACATTGGAAGGCGACACTCCCACCCAGTATAGGTCCCTGGAAGAAAGCAATGGATAGGTGCATGTCCGCTGAAGTGGCAGTATTTCAGGCTCGGGGATGTCCGCACAAACATAAAAAGATTTGGGCCAGATGGGCCACGTACCGTGGCATAGACTTGTCACTCCTGGAGTCAGAGGCTCCCCGAGATCCAATTGATAGGCTGGTTGTGAGCAGCTCACCGATATAGGTTAATGGGGTCGTGTAGAGGACAAGAAGCAAGATTACACTACGTTTGTATAATGTGTATAAGTGATGTATGGTGCGTGGTTGGGGGGCGGGAGGTGGGGGTGTGGGTTTGCAGTTCTGCAGACGCCATAGGGATGTTATATGGTGCCTTGCTAGTGTATTCTGTATTTATACATGCCTCGAAGCTCGCTGGGCTTGCCCATTGGGTACCTTGAAAATCAATAAAGTTTGTTGTTAAAAAAAAAAAAAAATGGGGAAAAACAACAAGACCAGATGGGATGCTCCAGAACTTGGAAACAGGTTCAGGAGATAGTAACAAGAGTCAATGCAGTACATATATAACAATACTGTAATCTAAGAAAAAGGCATTTGTTATTACTAACATTCAATATGGCTTAGGATTGCTTGACTAGAGTAAGTGAATGAGACTGGTTCTACTGGAACTAGCTGTCGAATGAAAAAAGCACAAACACTAAAAAAACAAGGACTGATCCTGGCTTGGACTAAGATGTAATGCTGCCAGGCAGTGTGCTTCTCTGTCCCTGACCTTTTATACTGTCACTGCCTTTCATGACCCAAAACAGGAAGTAGTTGGCCAGACCCATTAGTGGGTGTACAGTGGATTGGGATGATTGTAGGTCCAGACTTTGCTTTAGAAAAAGGAGGCCGCCATCTTGGAACGTGTTTCAAACGAGTGCAGCCCAAAGCTCCCCTCCATCACCATCCCAGACCCAAGTGCCACATCCTTAAGTACCCTTTCTCTGACCTGGATTCACTTTCTGTGGCCACAATGCAGAATTCGACATTGAAACAAACAAGGCCTTTCGTATGATCCAGAAAGAATTGTGCTATCCCTTGAAACCGTCGAAACCTCAGAGAGTAGGCTCCATTTCGGATATTCTCTCTCTCACTCACTCTCTTCCCTGTGTCTGTCTCTGTTTATGTGTCGGGCAATACATTTCATCATGTTCACCAGCACAAATATCAAGGGAGGCAGAGGCTTTTAACAGATCTACATTACCAAAACCTCACAGCCTGGTCTTGGTCCTAGTCCACCAGGACCTGGCTCCTCCTGTGGGCTTGATACTTTGGGCCTTCCCTTTCCTGCTCCTCCTTGCCTTGAATTCTGTGGTCCTCTGGTCTTTTTCCTTCTGCCCTGAATCTCTTGATCCCTTTGGTCTTGGTCCTCTGGGTTTTGATCCTCTTGGTTGTGGTCCTCCTGGTCCTGGTCCAGTTCTCTGTAGTTCTAGCCAGGTACCTGGTCATCCTAGATCTGGTCCTGTTTCTGCTCCTTTTACTAATACTGGTTCTCGTTTTCCTATTCCTCATGATACCGGGCCTCCTGGTGCTGGTCTCCATGGCCCTGTTCCCCCTGGTTCTGTCTTCCAGGTCCTGTTCCTCACAGCACTGGCCAGTCTAACCCTGATTCACCTGATGTTCCGTGTTGTGATGGCCCAGATCCTCCCTGAGTCCTTGTTCTCCTGGTCCTTCGGGTTTTGATCCTCCTGAATCTGGTTCTCCTGCCCTTTTCCATCTTGGTCCTGATTCTCCTGGTCTGTCTCGCCCTCCTGTTCCTTATCCTGGTCCTTCTTGTTTTGGTCCTCCCCCAGATCCTGGTACTGGTGTTTGCCCGTGTTGACCTTCTCCTGATCCTCCTGGACCAGGTTTTCCTGACCTCAGTACCCATGGTCCTGGTCCTCTCTGCCCTCATTTTCCTGGTCCTGCAGGGTGTTATCCTCCTGTCCCTTGTCCTCTTTACCCTGGTCGTCCTGATCTTGGGCCAAATTGGTCTTGATCCTTCTATTCGAGTACTCCTCTAGGTCCTGGTCCTGTTCTCAGCCCTCCTGCTGTCCATCCTGCTCTTGGACCTCCTAGGTGGCATCCTGCTTCTGGTCTTCTTACTCCTTTTAGTCCTGATCCTACTGAGGCAGATCCCACTGGCCCCATTCCTCCTGGCACAGGTCTTCCTTGTCTTGGTCCACCTTGTATTCCTAGTGTCCTCCTCCTGGTCATTTTGGACTTCCTGGTTTTGATCCTCCTGGCCCTGCTGGTCCTGGTCCTGATTTGTTTGATTATAGTCCTCCTAATTCTCTGGCTTTCCTAGTGGTCTTGGCCCTGCTACTCGTCCTCTTCTCCTCCAGGTGAACAAGGTACCAGGTCAAAGCTTGTCACTCGGATTTTTGTATTTTGTTCTTTTAGTGGCTTCCAGACCTTTATGCAGGTCGGTGGAGTATTGAAAATGAGAACCCATTAGGAACCTGGCTCATGCCTATGCCAGTGAGCACCATGACTTAGCAACTGAAAACACAGGGGAACGCACGGAGAGCTCTATTGGTATCCAGCAAGGTGCATGATACAAATGTGGGTGCTGGTTAATAAACTTGCTGGAGAGGTATGTGTGTAATCTCTGGTCGCAGGTTTGAAGCATCATAAAATAGCACAGATGGTTATTGTGACTGCTTCAGATCATATGGTGTCAAGTGTCGGCCACAGATCTGGGTTTTATGTAACATGACTCAGCTAGTTAAGGCAATCCTTATGTTACCTAGAGGCCAGAAGGTACAATCATTTAAACAACGCCTTGGAATCTACAAGGCATCAGTTTAAACCCTGCAGCTTTGGAAACAAGCATTGGTAAAGCCAATAGGTCTCGCTTATATGAGATCTATTGGGTTTGGCAATGTTTTTTTTTTTAACATGTTGCTTACAGCAGCACAAGCTGCTGTGCAACATGGCATGACGAAAAAAAAAGCACTATGACACGGTCAATGCTGGCTGCATAAAAGCACTTTTTTTTACCTCAAGATGCCTAATTGCACAAGAGCACACAGTACGCCCGTTGCTTACAGAAGTGCATGAATTGGAGGGTGGGTGGGAGTGGTGGGTGGGTGTAAGGGAGAAGAAACGGACAGGGGCTTGGTTATGGGAAGCAAGCAACGAAGGGAAAAGCAGTGACACGGATTGGGGGAGAGGAGGGATCTGTGGACAGGGGCATTTAGATCAGGCGCACAACGCCCATTGGGCTCAAAGGGCTTCAGCCCCCCGCCCCCCCACCGCCGTGTGTGTCAGCCCTGGCTGAGACAGCTTCCCGGGCACACACACTCACAGTTTTTGCGCTGCTGTGGTCTGGCGTCCGTTTTATGGCAGCCGCACCCGAGTACTTTACAGGTCTTTAAAAGACCATTTACTAGTTAAAGAGGCTTTGTTGTTTTTCACCCCTTCTTAGAGCCCCTGCATCTCCACTCTGCATATTGCTGTAAGAGTCAGCCCCTCCCCCCCCGAAATTTTTAGTAGCCCCCCCCCGAAATTTGGCTCTAGTTGCGTCTCTGATTTAGGTAATGTGAATAATCCGTAAAAAACCCTACCCTTTACATTCATGTTTGGAAAAAAATGCTCAATAATGAAAGCGGTGATTGAAAACAATTAACAAAAAGCTGCACAAATAAATACGTAATTTTGTTTGCATAGCAACCAGACGCATTAAGGGGCAGATTTACAAGCCCCTTGCGCCACTTTTGCGTCACTTTTCCCATGTTAAAAATGACGCAAAAGTGGCGCAAGGGACTTGTAAATCTGCCCCTAAAACAGTAGTGCCATCTCTGCTAGGTCCCGAACACAACTGCATGAAAAGGCGGCGTGCGATTCATTGGAGACCGGCGCAATGAGAAACACTGCCAAAGCGAAGACATGATATCATGCTAAATGGATTAGAATGTAGGATGGCACACAAAAAGGATATTTTCTACTTTGCAAATTCTCATATTACATACTGTGCTTCAATATGGCGCCATGGAGACCTCGACAACAATGGGCTTACATAACGTCCAACCCATAACTAAACTGTGGCAATCATCGAATTACTTCCACCTGCTTACAGATTTTGGATGGTGTTGATATCATGTCGGTCATATTGACGTGTGTCACGTGGCCCTGAAAGACAGCATTTTAAAAGAGAACATTGACATGCTCCTGAAACTATTAGACATGTAGTAAAGGACTTCCACGGCCATGGAGAGAGGAATTATTACAGATATCCTTCCCAAAGAAGTCGGTCTTAAAGAAGCATTCCAAATAAAATATCATTGCATTGTCTTCCAATCTTATGTACTTAATACTTGTTCTGCCTGGTAACTTCAAGACATAAGGAAGGCGAGGCATCCCTACATAGTTCACATCTTTACACAATAAATGTATTTAAGTGCTGTGTCCGGGCCGCTGTGGTAAAATAAACGTGTTATCAATTGCTAGCTTTCATCAAGTAGCAGGTGATAAACATATAGAAGTTCTTGCATGTCATGTGCCCAAAAGCCGAGGCAGCACTAACCAGATGTGGGCAGCTCCCCACTGGGGAAAGAGACCGCTCCTAAACACAGGGGCTGCGATAGGACAGGAAAAACAAGCAGTACATAAGGGAGGCAATGTCAGTGAATGTAATAAACAAGATATTACTAATGATTTCACAGGAGGAAAGATGGTCAGCACTGGTGAGGCTGTCAAAATAGCCCAGAGTTAATGAAGTTAAGGGAACATCCTTAGAGAGTTTGTTGTTCAATAACAACAACTCTAAATGAAATAAGTTAAAACAGCTTTGGAGATCTGCTGCCTTCCCCTTGTGTCTTGTTTGATGATCAAAATCACAGAAACTCTCTAACAGTTTCTTTGTCATCATCATCAATTAACTTTATTCGGTTTGACATTGCAAATCACAAAACTACATTCAAACAAATCAGATGCATCAAATAAATCTTAAAAACATAACATAAAATGAAGACTTTAAAACAGTCACATTCCAGAATGGGTATGAAACACCCCTGATAAAAACCGTGACAAGTGACAACAAACATTGGTGTTCTCTAAAAACTGCAAATACAGTAATGCTGGTCTTCCTTGTTTAAAATGTAAATGTAAAAGGAGAGGACATATATACTTATGTCGTAATCTTGCCCACTTTTAAGTAATGTGTAAAGTGTCTTGTGCAGCCATCCCATCACATGTACAGATCGGAGGGTCAGAGGACTTATTCCACCCCACTAAAAGTTGTGGGAACAAATTCAAACAAAAATAAGTTAATAGTCTTCTATGCTGAGCCGGCATGTCCAATGTTAAATATAGCTCTAAATTGCTCGAAAGTTTCACCAGCTTATAATGATTACATAAGACTTTGGACAATGAGACTCTGGCCCTTTCCTCATGCCTATGCGACAAAAAGGCCTCTTTAGCCCAGGCGATATCAGCTTTACAAATCAACTCATGATCACTATAAAGAGGCGCTTTACCCAACTCACCCAAAGTGATTTTTATATACTTCAGCCAAGGTATAAGTTTACAGTAATCTAGGCTCAAGCAATCCCTTAAGATTGTTCTGTTCAGCTCGAGATCACATTTTAACCAAACTGAAAACCATAAAAGTATAGGGCGGATTCAAATAAAATCTCCTATAAAACCCATGCCTAACTCATCATGTACGATCTCTGGAGGGACACTCTGGGGTAACCGTAATATTCTCCTGAAGAATTTATTTTTGGCAAATTGTATCTGGGTACCAGACTTATACCCCATATCTCTGACCCATATGACACTATAGGGATGCATTTGGCTTTGTAAAGATGTAACATAGTTTCTTTGTGTCTTTTTCCCATGTAGCAATTACAGATCTAGGGTATCAAGCCATCTGAAGAACAGCAAATTACAGAACTGGAATGTTTATCACTCGGTTCCTGCAGAGAACTGGAAAGTTCAAGGAAGAGGGTTGTGTCTTTGTTCGTGCAGGCATGTTCTTGTCCCTGAAGTTTTCTGTAATATGTCTGCTGCTTTATGGGGGAAATAGACCACCAATCAGAGTCAGACTGGCCAAAAAATAGGCCCGGGCACCAAAATAAAAGTTCCCCCACTAGCGAACCAGAGAGGTAAACCAGAAGTGAAAAACGCTATGAAAACATCAAAAATAATTAAAAGCCAAAAAAAGAAAAGTACACGCACACACACTCCAATAAAACATATATTGAAAACTAAAGAAAGAAAATTGCAAGTGTAAAGTATCGGGACAATGTCGAAAAAGAGATAAAACTAAGAAGGCGCCGGGTGTAAAAGAACAATATGCACTCACAAGGACTGTCTAAAGAAAAAGAAACCAGTGAAGAAAACAAACAAAGCCTAGTTAACCAGTTTACAAAGGCATGTAAACGGTCTTTTAAAGCCCTGTGAAATACTTCGGAGAGGCTGAGATAAGATGCCAGACACTGCCCAGCTGAAGTCAAAGCCTTTCACGAAGCAGGACAGGTCAAAGGCATCTGACCTCTGGATTATTTATAGTGCTGGGTGGGAGGCCAGCAGGGCAATGAGAAGGAGGGGCAACACAGAGGGAGGAAGCAAACAGATGGTCGGAGGGAGCAGATGACAGAGCCAGCTACAAAACATGCTCTTTGTAGAGTGGCTCAACAAAAAGAAAAGAATAATAATGCCAAAAAAACAGCATACAATCACAAAAGTGTAAGGGTACAAGTAACTGAGCTATGCTCCGTGGGAGGGAACAAACCACGAAAAGGAGGGACATAAGGGAAGATTAACCACTTGTAAACACTACTTTTAAAAGGGCACTCGGAGGTACAAATGAAATGCAATGGGTGGGATGTAAGCCCACAAAGTATACACAACATGTCTCGAAGAGACAGTGCAAGCGCTGTCTAGACATGACCTAAAAAATCAGTTTGTATAGTGTGATATATTTATGAGTGTACTTGCTTTCATAGGCAGATCTGCCTGACGTTGTTACAGAACATGCATCGACCGACAGGCATATTGAGCTTTCGAAAATCTTTGAAAAACGCTTTCAGAACTCACTTTACTTCTTGGCAACTCATGTTTGCCAGTTTCCTCTGATGGAAAGTCATTAGACAGCACTGTGTGCCACAATAGCCACAAATGCTCACAAACAAGACAAAATCAGTTAATGGGGATTAAGGGAGAAATGTCCCTTATCCCTGCATGCTGCTGCTCGCGAACACAATAAATGTGAGCTGACGCGGTACCGCCACTGTCCTGTGTCCTGGTGTAAGTCTATTTCATGATGACACTGACGGAAAGAATGGCTGGGACCAGCCTCGATCCCAGACCAGCCTCATGAATACCTGCTGGATTTCAGATCCAGCTGGATCCCGTTCATTTCCAGTACTGGTTAAGACTGTGAGAGACCTGTACAGGAGAATGTTTATTTATATTGGTATGTGACGGAGTGTACTACTGGAACCTAACTGGCTCTAAACACATCTTTGGAAAGGTCAATAGTAGTGAAGAAACATTCTAAAGGAGCTAGCCTCCATTGCAAGTGCTGTCAGGTCTGTAGAAAGCACCATACAGATTTTGGTGGATTAGAATATGATGTCCCCATGCAGTTCAAAATTATTCCAGATTCAATCTGGTGTTGGCCCAGGTGCCATAAACCTAGGCTCTTGTGATGCGCTTCTCCGGGTGCAGTAATGAAGAATGAGACGACGACGACGACCTACTGGATGCAACTCAATGTCGTTCAAGTAACTATTGTCTCCAATTTCCCTTTACTCCTTGTCATTAAAACGATGGGGTGCTGAGAATCAGAAATTGAGGGGTCCAGACTTCTGTCCGCAGGAACAGACATATCATGGGCAAGACTCATCCGTAATGTACACTCAGTTCTGATGATGCATCCAGTCCCATTCTACCACAGAGAGGGGGGGGGGAGAAAATGAAAGGCCAGAGGAGTAACATGAAGTACAGAAGGTATGACAAAGTCTTGTACTCTTATAATATGAACAGTAAGTAGTGCAGAAATTCCATGTCAAATGCCAAAAACAGTATTTCAACTCCAAATTATGAAGTCTCAATAAAAATGCTGGTTGTAACACATATAAACAGTTTCTACAAATGTCACCTGCATTCAACCTAAAAAAGGCCAATTATTGGCATATCTTTGAGGACATAAAACCCCCAATTCTGAACAAAAACATTGAGTATATTCAAACAGAGTGGATTGTAGTGTAAAATGATGCAATGGTTTGTGCATGTGAAATTGGTATACACCCATTACACTTTTTGGTGAAGCCAGAGTGCAAAAACATCTATGTATCCTCAAAACTATATCAATAATTGGCAAGCTAATATCAATAGAAGGGTGAGGACTAGGTCTAGACTGTCTTTGTTTTGGCAAGTAATATCTAAATCAAGATCAAGATTCTAGTCACTTGTTGACACCCTTTGGATACTAAGGGCCTCATTTACAATATTTTGAAGCACGACAGAGCAGCAAGCCTTCCTGCTGCACTGCAGTTCGTCAAAATATAAGGGCAGGAACGCGCCGTATCTTTAAGATACGGCGCATTCCTGTCTTTCTCCCGTGTGCCGGCGCACAAACAGCCGTGCGCCAGCGCTGACACACTTGTGTAATTTTGCAAGGGTGCCTGCGCTGAGGGGATGATTGTTTTTGTGCAGGAAGGGACACCTTCCTGCATAAAAACAATCTTAAAGGCATTTTCCTCTTTCTATGCTGCAGCACGCATAGAAAGAGGAATAAATGTGAGAAATAAAAGTATTTCTCCTCGTTGCGCCTCCTACACCTCCCCTGGGGAGGCATAGGATTTTGATGCATTCTCAGTTTTACAAAATGTTGTAAATCTGGGAATGCGTCAAGTTCCATAGATGTTGCGTGGGAACATTCACAGCAACACCCATGGAACGCCCCTTTCACGCAGTTATGTATGAAAGGGAAACATATTTACAAGGCCATGAAAAGTCACGCAGGATGACTTTACATGGCTTTATTTACTTTATTTATTTGCTAGCTTTATATAGCGCAAACTTGAGTGTTGCGGGTATCAGGGAGCTTTACAAGTTTACAGAGAACAGATTAGTGACAAGAATAAAATCATACACGAAGAAAAAGGATACAGAATATAGGTAGCACCCATAAAAGGGAAGGTACGCTTTGCAAATCTCAATGCTAGAGATAACTCATTAAAAGCCAACATATCATAGACAATAAAACTGTTGGATCAGGAGTAACAAGAAACTGGAGGGTAGAGTCAGGAGCGCTAAGTTTAGAACGTTGTAGTTGCCGGCGAGAGTAGTGCAGGGGCGGCTCCTCCCCTAAGGTGGAGCAGCGTCACCCCACTGCCTTTCAGCACAGCAAAAAACGAAAAATAAAATGATAACGCAATGTGATTATCATTTTATTTTTGTCACGTCACACTGGAAGGGTACCGGGAGAACACTGAAGCGTCGCACTGGAACGCGTGTTCTGCCCCGGTAGGAACTACAGCTCCCATGAGCCTCCATGGTTCCGACGTCGGTGACGTCATCACGTGCATGGAGGCGTTGGTAAGAAAAAGGCTTCCGGTGCCGCTCGGTGCCGCTTACTTTTGCAGATGAGCGTGGCAGGCTACGTGAGGAGGTCCGGTAAGGGTGCTTCGCGCACCAACATTTCCTTCTTCTTGTGGTCGCAGATGGTCTTTCCTTAGAACGCTCAATCCTGTGGCGTTTGGAACAGCGCTGCGCTGTCGTTTTGCTCCGTTGGTTGAATCGTCCTTGTCGGTTCATTGCGGAGCAAACCACTAGCAGAATACATTCCGGAGTTGCGGAGAGGGAGTGCTCCTTTTCTACCATACTGGGTTCTCCCCTTCCGGATAACGACACACTGTCAGGGAACAGTGTCATTTCTTGAGCAGGGGAATTGCGGGTGCATTCTCTCGCGTTGGAGAGCTGAGTTCAGCTCATGCGGAGAGAACGCCTGACTGACCTTGTGCCTATCATTCAGAGACTTGGGTGCGCAGTAGCAGGGAATATTGCGTTACCATCCTGGTTATCATTTCTTTCAAAAAACGTACTTCTTTTTGCTGAACGTATCCTAGTGGATTCACTCACTTGGGAAAACCTACACAGGTGAACTCCAACCCTCATTGTTGAGGGGACAATTTACGAGATTAACGGAAGGGACCTCCGTGTTCCTCCGTGTTTGTTTTGGGTGTCGAACAGAGTCCGGCCACTAACCAAGAAGCATTGTGATTGTGTGTTGGGATTTCTTTTCGTATGCCTATTTGTATGCTCTGTGGTCAATTGTGTACTGTCATTGTGTATCACAGCAGGGGTACCGCGAGAGAGAGCAGGAGGACAGCTCTTCCGTCCCTGTCTCAGCCTGCACAGCTGACCCAATGGTAGGTTAGGTTGCTAACCGTTGAGCAGTCCGATGAAGAATGGTGATCTGTGAAAGGTTATTGATTATCCTGCCTTCCTTTTAGATCTAGCAGAGCATCATGACACGCACTATTGGCTAGCAGTCCAGAAGACGTATTTTTCTTTACAGGTACGGTTCCCAGCCGGTTAGTATAGGAGGTGGGGTCAGGATAGTGAAAGACATCACACTGTTGTTTGCTCATACCAGTTTTGATCTCATTACAGGTCTCCCTCCCTGCTGTCCCCTTCCTTCCCTTCCCCCACTTGATCACTCCATTGAGTCTGTGGATATACAATCAGACCGTGGGGGTATTGAGAGGTGGATCATAACAAGCAACGTACGATCCTGAGGATTCCAGGCCACAACAGAGTAAGCGGCCCAAGAATTACAATCCTCCCGGTTGTACGTTGAGGCATGGCTACCTTAGAAGATGTGATCGCAGCATTACACATAGTGCAGACGGAGTTGGCAGCCTCTAGGGCAGAGACGCCTGCCCTCCAAGCTACGGTAGATAGAATGCAGAGGAATCCCTTTAGTGCAGGCAAACCTCTAGCATCCCACTCCGCACCATTGGTGGTGGAAATACCAACACCCGTGCCCTTGGCTACACCTGAGAGGTTCCATGGGGAAAGCAGTAAGGTGCAGGTCTTCCTCACTCAGGTGCTACTGCACTTTTCATGTAAGCCCAAAGCGTTCACCACCAACCATGCAAGAGTGGCATTCTTAATTTCGTATCTGGCAGGGGATGCGGCTCAATGGGCGGTTCCTCTAGTGAAGAGGGATGACCCCCTATTATATGATTGGGATTCGTTCATTAAAGACTTTGAAAGGACTTTCAACCGCAGAACGGCCACTCTTTCGGCCGATAAAGATCTATTAGAGTTAAAACAGGGGAATCGGGATCTTATCGCCTATCTGAATGACTTCCGTCGATTGGTGACTGAAACCGAATGGCCAGAGGCCAAACAAGCCGCCATCTTTCATCGAGGATTAAGAGAAGAAATGAAAGATGTGTTGGCCCAGATTGATCCTCAACCAGCAACTTGCGAAGACTTAACAAATCTGGTTCTCAGGCTGGACCACCGCCTCAGCGAACGAAGAGGAGAAAACAAACGAAGGGACAGAGCCCCCTGGCGTGTGGAGCAACCACGGAACACTGAACCTCCGCAAGCAGCCAAACACGAACCTATTGAGATCGGAGCGGTCCGTTCCACCCTCACCGCTGAGGAGAGAGACTATAGGCGAAAGAAAGGCCTGTGTATCTACTGTGGGAGGAAAGGCCATTTTATAAAGGAATGTACCTTGAGATCAAAGTTCCCACGCACAGAGCCCAAAAATCACTGGCCGCTACTTCCGAGATAGCTGCAGGAAACGAAAGAGCTTGAAGAAAATAGAAGGGAATTCTTCAAGCCCGACCTATATCCCTTCCCTGATAGCTGACACCCTGTGTACCAGACAACATTTCTTTGTGAACATATCCCTATTGGTAAAGGATGAGTGGTGTTGAGTGCCAGCCATGTTAGACTCCGGTGCTACTGGTTGCTTTATGGACCAAGAGCAGGCTTTGCTTTTGGGACTCGTGCTACATGAAAAAGACACACCGGAAGCTGTGTTTGCCGTGGATGGAAGACGTCTAGAAGCCGGTCCTATCCGTTTCCAAACTGATACCCTTGAAGTGATGCACGGCACCGACCATTTGGAAAGACTCGCCTTCAACGTGATTCAAGCCCCCCTATACGGAGTTATACTGGGGTTACCCTGGCTGAGGCAGCACAATCCCCAGGTGGATTGGGTGGAGAAGACCCTGCGGTTTACCTCCATATATTGTTCTACGCATTGTATTCCACCTACCCATAGCCCGTCCCAAGCATTGGCCGTGCTCCACCACGTCGCTACTGCTGCTGAACACATGGTGATGCTACCTATTGATTACCAAGACTACGCGGAAGTGTTTAACGATGCCAAGGCAGAGGTTCTTCCGCCACATAGACAATATGATTGCCAGATCGACTTGGTACCAGGGGCAATCGTACCCACAGGACGGGTATATGCACTAACCGAACCCGAGAACGTTCACCTTCGAGCCTATTTGGATAAATATCTGGCATTGGGATTCATACGCAACTCCAAGTCTCCTGCGGCTTCCCCTCTGTTCTTCATTCCCAAGGCTAATGGCGAACTATGCGCATGCATCGACTTCAGAGCGTTGAACGCTATTACGGTGAAGAATAGGTATCCACTACCGTTGATCCCTGTGTTACTGGAGCAAGTTAAAAAGGCTGTTATATACACACGTTTAGACTTAAAAGGGGCTTATCATTTAGTGCGGATGCGCGAGGGCGATGAGTGGAAGACGGCCTTCAAGACGCGCTACGGCCTATATGAATATCTCATCATGCCCTTTGGGTTATGCAACGCCCCCGCTGCATTCCAATTCTTTCTGAACGATGTGTTACGAGAATACTTAGATCACTTCGTAGTAGTATATATAGACGATATATTGATCTATTCGTCCAGCGTTGAGATCCATAAAACACATGTGCGCACCATCTTACAGACCCTTCACGACCACCGTCTGTATTGTAAGATCAGCAAGTGCGAGTTTGGAGTCACCACTGTGGAGTTTCTTGGTGTTATGCTGACCCCTAGGGGGCAGGAGATGTCGGAAAGGAAGATAACAGCCGTGAGGGAGTGGCCTACACCAGCAAACGTCAGAGACATCCAATGTTTTCTCGGGTTCGCCAATTTCTACCGCCGGTTCATCGGCCGTTTCTCATACTTGGCGGCTCCCCTCACACGTTTATTACAGAAGAAGGTCCCCTTTCAATGGACCGAGGAGGCACAAAAAGGGTTCGAGGTCTTGAAGGAGGCGTTTGTATCCGCTCCGGTATTGATGCATGCAAATCCAGACCACCCCTACATCGTAGAAGCGGATGCGTCAGACCACGCTGTGGGAGCAGTGCTGTCACAACGTCATCTGGATACGGGTCAATTACACCCGGTGGCCTTTATGTCACGAAAACTCAACTCGGCTGAACGTAATTATACGATAGCCGAGAAGGAGCTCCTCGCTATCAAAGACGCCTTCCAGGAGTGGAGACATTTCCTCATGGGAGCCAAACACGTTATCACAGTGTTTACGGATCATCGCAACCTCCAGTTCATGACTGCAGCCAGACACCTCTCACCCCGGCAGTTGCGATGGACTCTGTTCTTTGCCGGATACAACTTTCTGGTCACATATCGACCAGGGAAGGATAACAAAAAGGCAGATGCCTTAACCCATCAGACCAACTCCCAACCGTGGGAAGAGTCTATGGAGAAAGCCATTATTGATCCGCAGAATGTGATATGCACCACAGTGACGGAGCCCTTCCTCAAGAGCATCACTCGTAACGTTCATACTGATAGATGGAAGGCTTGGATGGCGAAGCATCGGGATTGGAAGTTGAAAGGAGGTCTTCCGGTTCGAGGTAAACAACTGTTATTACCGATCCTTTCGCTAAGGAAGCGAGTCTTTGCCTGGTGTCATACCCTTCCCAGCGCGGGACATAATGGCATAGAGAAGACCACGGAGAGAGTGCTGAGTCAATTCTGGTGGCCCACCGTTAAAAAAGACATTCACTCATGGGTCGAGGAGTGCGTGGTGTGTAGTTAAATGAAGACCTCACACACCCGACAAGCAGGACTTCTGCAACCCCTACCAACCCCAGACCACCCGTGGGAAAATATATCCCTGGACTTTGTAGTAGGAATGCCCTCGGACAAGGGACACACAGTAATACTGGTAGTGGTGGACTACCTTACTAAGATGGCCCATTTCATCGCCTGCAAAAACATACCCACAGCAGGACAGTTAGCCCAGTTGTTGCTAGTGCATGTAGTGAGGCTACACGGGCTACCACAAGTAGTGGTTTCAGACCGTGGTTCTCAATTTACAGCAAATTTCTGGAAGGTGTGGTGTGCAGCCCTCCAAATAAAACCTCACCTGTCTACGAGTTTCCACCCCCAGACAGACGGCCAAACCGAGAGGGTGAACCAAACCCTAAAACAATACCTGAGATGTTATGTGGATAACACCACGGAGGCATGGGTAGACAGTTTATGGTTGGCAGAAATAGCCTATAATAGCTCTACGAAACACTCTCCTTATTTCTGTACTTACGGGTTCCACCCTAGATTCATTCCCTTTTTGCATCCGGTTAGGTCTGATAACATACCTGAGGTACAGGAGAGGATCATCCACATTCAGAACACATTAAAAGAAACACAGAATAGGCTGAGAGAGGCAAAAATCCATTACAAGGCCTATGCCGACAAACACCGGCGCCCCGGGCCCATTTACAAGCTGGGAGAACACGTATGGTTGTCCACCAGGAACATTAGGTTCAAAAGGCATAGCATATTCAACCCTAAATACATCGGCCCGTATAAAATCATTAAACTCATCAACCCAGTAGTGGTAAAGTTGGCCTTGCCCTCCTCGTTGCGAATCCATCCGGCATTCCACATCTCGCTGCTAAAACCCTCTCGTTCAGCGGCTAAAAGAGGTTCACCTCCGGTGTTGGTGAATGAGGAGATGGAGCATGAAGTGAGGGTATCCTGGATTCCAAGATATACCGTACCAGGTTGTGGTACCTGATAGCTTGGAAGGGATATGGGAACGAGGAGAACTCCTGGGAGCCCGCTAGAGGGGTTCACGCGCCTCGTTATGTCAAACTGTTCCACAAACGCTTCCCTGGGAAGCCATGTCTCTGTCAGTGTTCTTCAGGAGAGGGATGTACTGTCACGTCACACTGGAAGGGTACCGGGAGAACACTGAAGCGTTGCACTGGAACGCGTGTTCTGCCCCGGTAGGAACTACAGCTCCCATGAGCCTCCATGGTTCCGACGTCGGTGACATCACGTGCATGGAGGCGTTGGTAAGAAAAAGGCTTCCGGGGCATTAGCTCGGTGCCGCTTACTTTTGCAGATGAGCATGGCAGACTACGTGAAGAGGTCCGGTAAGGGTGCTTCGCGCACCAACATTTCCTTCTTCTTGTGGTCGCAGATGGTCTTTCCATAGAACGCTCAATCCTGTGGCGTTTGGAACAGCTCTGCGCTGTCGTTTTGCTCTGTTGGTTGAATTGTCCTTGTCGGTTCATTGCGGAGCAAACCACTAGCAGAATACATTCCGGAGTTGCGGAGAGGGAGTGCTCCTTTTCTACCATACTGGGTTCTCCCCTTCCGGATAACGACACACTGTCAGGGAACAGTGTCATTTCTTGAGCAGGGGAATTGCGGGTGCATTCTCTCGCGTTGGAGAGCTGAGTTCAGCTCATGCGGAGAGAACGCCCTACTGACCTTGTGCCTATCATTCAGAGACTTGGGTGCGCAGTAGTAGGGAATATTGCGTTACCATCCTGGTTATCATTTCTTTCAAAAAACGCACTTCTTTTTGCTGAACGTATCCTAGTGGATTCACTCACTTGGGAAAACCTACACAGGTGAACTCCAGCCCTCATTGTTGAGGGGACAATTTACGAGATTAATGGAAGGGACCTCCGTGTTCCTCCGTGTTTGTTTTGGGTGTCGAACAGAGTCCGGCCACTAACCAAGAAGCATTGTGATTGTGTGTTGGGATTTCTTTTCGTATGCCTATTTTTATGCTCTGTGGTCAATTGTGTACTGTCATTGTGTATCACAGCAGGGGTACCGAGAGAGAGCAGGAGGACAGCTCTTCCGTCCCGTCTCAGCCTGCACAGCTGACCCATTGGTAGGTTAGGTTGCTAACCGTTGAGCAGTCCGATGAAGAATGGTGATCTGTGAAAGGTTATTGATTATCCTGCCTTCCTTTTAGATCTAGCAGAGCATCATGACACGCACTATTGGCTAGCAGTCCAGAAGACGTATTTTTCTTTACAGGTACGGTTCCCAGCCGGTTAGTATAGGAGCTGGGGTCAGGATAGTGAAAGACATCACACTGTTGTTTGCTCATACCAGTTTTGATCTCATTACAGGTCTCCCTCTCTGCTGTCCCCTTCCTTCCCTTCCCCCGCTTGATCACTCCATTGAGTCTGTGGATATACAATCAGACCGTGGGGGTATCGAGAGGTGGACCATAACGAGCAACGTACGATCCTGAGGATTCCAGGCCACAACAATTTTTCTGTGCTGGGGCAGTTTTGTGGGGCAGGGCTAGGCTGCGCAGGGGGGGAGGAGTGGTGGCACCCTCCTAAGTGCGCATGAATGTTTTGCCGGCCCTCTGTATTACAGCCTGGGTGGAGAACATGCCCAGGCTTTCAATCCCCATTTGAGCGCCGAACCACAGCACTCAGACCAATCACAGTACTGCATTGCAGCATTGTGATTGGCTTAGGGAAGCCTATCCTGCTTCCTGTTCCAATAGAAGCCAGGAAGAGGACCGAAGAGAGGCGGCGGCCGGCCAGCCAGCCGGCAGGTAAGTAATTCTTTTTATTTATTCCCCCCCCCCCCTTCCCTCCTCTCCCCCCTCCCTGCCCCACTACTGATTCGCGGGAGCAGCCTCGACTGGAGTAGTGATGAATGTGAATGAAGGAAGAAGGGCATCAGAGAATCTAGGGAAGAAATGTGTTCATAAAGAGTGATTTGACTTCTTTCTTGAAGGAAATAGTAGAGGGATTCATTCTGATTTGAGTGGGCAAAGTGTTCCAAATTCTTGGGGCCATCCCAGAGAAAGAGCGGTTGTAAGTTTTCTTCTTGTAGAATTCCGTGGTTTCAGAAGAAGGGTGTTGCAGTCACCAGAAAGTTTGGGTTTCTGAGCAAGATACATAGGAGTTTTGAAGCGAAGGACTTTATGTGTCATACAAGTAATGGACACCTTCCTGCACATAAACAATCTTTAAAGGCGATTTGCTCTTTCTATGTGTGCCACAGAATGCAGCACACATGGAAAGAGCAAAAATGAAGAGAAATAAAAGTATTTCTCCTCGTTGCGCCAATCTAGCGCCTGCTATTCAGTGGCATTCGTTTTTAGAACTGCCTCGGATTTACAGATCCTTGCAAATGGGGCAGCATCAAAAAGCAATGGGTGTTGCAGTGGAACGCCCACAGCAACACCCATTGCACGTGATATTTACAAAGTGGCGTTAAGCCACGCAAAGTGGCTTAATGCCACTTTGTAAATATGGAGCAGGGCATTGTGCCACCGGAACTTCGAAAAAAAAGTGACTTTCCGGTGGCGCAATGCCCTTGTAAATATGCCACATAAGCACTATTGGGAATGGCCTGTCTTATTCCTAGAGTGGAAGGAAAGGCTTGAAGATACTAATGGAATTTAGGCCCTGATTTATTAACTCATTTCTCCATGGACACAGACAGGGTAAAACTCTCTGATACATCAGCCTTAATGAGATGAGGGGGGTAAAGGCAACAAGAAAACAGAAAACTACATCCAGACAACCACCAAGCAATAATATATATTAGAACATTGGAATGTGGAGCACTCTATTGAATACAATGGAGTGCTCCGTGCTTCTACGGGCGGTAAAAGCCCGCAGAGCAACATTCCAATGTTGCTTTTGTTCACAGCTGTTGCTGTGAACAAAGGCCTCTCTGAGCCTGAGGGTATTTAAACCCCCTCGGGCTCTGAGGCCTTTGTTTTGTTTGTTAGAACATTCTGCCCTCTAGTGGCAGAGTGTTTTAATAGCCTTACAGCCCTTTGTAGCTGGGCTATACCGGCCATTAAAGTCCCGCAAAAAAACTTTGTAAATATGGTACCCTTTTGTACAGGTATCTGTGTGAAAGGGGCGTGCAATGGAAATTGCTGTGGGTGTCCCACCGCAACACCCATTGCTTTTTGACACTGCTCAGATTTACAAGAATCTGTAAATCTGAGGCAGCGCCAAAAACTAACGCCTTTCAAAAGGAGGCGTTAGATTTGCGCAACGAAGAGAAATACTTTTATTTCTCCTCGTTTTTGCTTTTTCTATATGAGCTGCATTCTGCAGTACACATAGAAAGAGCAAAACGCCATTATTGATTGTTTTTGTGCATGAAGGGACAAAAAGAATCATTAAATAATGGCGATTTGCTCCTTCTATGTGTGCTTTCAGAATGCAGCACAC
Organism: Calotriton arnoldi; assembly: GCA_963921515.1. Taxonomy (NCBI): domain Eukaryota; kingdom Metazoa; phylum Chordata; class Amphibia; order Caudata; family Salamandridae; genus Calotriton; species Calotriton arnoldi. The sequence goes on from CAWUFW010013213.1 coordinate 228,279, forward strand.
ATAGAAGTAGCAAATCATCATTATTGATTTTTTATGTGCAGGAACACCTTCCTGCACATAAACAATCATCCCTGCAACGCAGGCACCCTTGCACTATGGCACAAGGGTGTATGTGTTGGCGATCGGCAGCTATTTTTAGCACCAGCACTAGGAAAAAAACAGGGGTGCACCGTATTCTTGAAAATACGATGCATCCCTGCATTTTTTAAATGGCATAGCGCTGCAAAATTTGCCACAGTGTTGTGCTGTGCCATTTCCTTGTACATATGCCCCTAAGTGCACTACAGTCGCCAACACAGGAAGTGGCAAATAGCAATACACATCGGTGTGTGAAGGGGGTTGGTTGCACAAGCAAAAGAGGTGAAACCTAATAAATAAACATCCCAAACATAGTAAGGAGCAGAGACATCCCTGCGCACTGGCTGCACAGACACAAGGCAGGACGTGGAGATGCTTATGTTCACCTCACAAATATTAAGACACTTGAGAAGAGGAATCATGTCAGAACGAGTGATACACCAGTTTTAAAGGAATTAGAAACTATAAATATTTCAGAAGGAGAAACTAGAAAATTCACATATTTTAGATCGATTTGTCCTTCCTGAAGAGGGGCAGATATGGCATTGGTTATACTTTTCGATACCAAAGTTTGAAATCAAATTTATTTGAAAATATAATTACCAGAATGCAATACAACTGTGGGGCATATTAGCAAGGAATAGCGATATTTATCGCTAACCGCGCTTAGCGCGACTTTGGTTAACGCCGCCTATCGCTGGAAAATATCGCTGAGATAACACCCTATTAACAAGGTTTATCTCCATAGCGATAATATTTCCAGCGATAGCGGCAAAATGTGAGAATATCGCTGGAAAAGCAGCGATATTCTCGCATTATCGCTAAGGTGGATTCAGCATTAGAATCCACCTCCTATACTTTAAACAGGTAAGTCATCCTCACTAGCAGGAGATAAAATATAGCGATAAACGCGCTTAGCGTGAATTATTTTATTGCTTCGCCTGCCTTGCTAATAGGGGGTAGTGGAGTTAGCGACTGTTTCCAGTCGCTTTTAGTAGGGAACGCCTTCCTTGCATGTCATTAGCGATAATTATCGCTGACATGCAAGGCGATGGTTAACGCGGCCTCTAACGCCTGAAAGCTGTCGCTAACGCCTGTTAGCGACAGCTTGCTAATAGGGCGATAAAATTATCACCACTTTAGCGGCAAAAAGTGCCGCTAAAGCGGCGATAAAGCCCTTGATAATATGCCCCTATGTTTTTTTTCTATCACCTTGACCACAAAGTTGAAAATATATATTATATATTAAATATGTACGCCTTGTCGGCATCCTATAAAAGAGTTAGTAAAGAGACACTATATCAAATACTTGAATTGAAAGCAGGGATTACTGCTCGGGTCTGTGCTGGGTTACAGTTTTCTGAACAGAATCTCACCAGGTAATAACAATCGGCAATACAGCCTGAGGTACCACCCCGTGCCTTGAATTGGACTTCAAGGCCCTGCTTCTCGCTGCTTCTCTTCACTGTCTGTTTGTGGCCTCTAGCAGGTGTGATTTCCCACACTTATAGTCATTTCAAATGTACGCGGATGAAACTTGAATCAATATGCCACTTGAAAAAATATGGTCATTATTGGCATCAGATACCTAATGTCATAACAAGAGTATTTGTAAAGCATACTTTCAACCTCGGGCCTCTGCGCTGAAATTGCAGGTGCTTATCATCACCCGGCATAATGGTACTCGTGGTATCGACCTCGGAAAGATTAAAGACTAACTACACCGGCCATAGGGTCTAAAGCAGATCCGTGGAGTAGATGCATTAGACTACTTAGTTCCCAGACCAAGCTGTCCCGGTTGAAAGACTGCTTCATTTGCCAAAATGACTCTAAAACTGAAGTTATTAATACCGAAAGCCACATTTACTCTGCACGCTTCTCTTACCACCAGTAAAGGGTTTTTAAAACCTGGGTGTTTGGTTTGACCACAAATTATCTTTAAATCAACAGATCACTACAATGGTGTAGGACACCAACCTTCAGCTAAAGACATTAGGAACAGTAATCCTGTTACACCAGTGTAATCACAAGATTGAACTCACAAAAACTATAGAACCGCTAATACTTTCATCACTAGATTATTGCAATATACTTTTGCGCAAGAAAGAGGGAAATTTAGAAAGTACAGTTGAAGTGGTGAGAGTCTGCTTAACTCTAAGGAAGAAAGACTATATTGCCCCACTAAATGTGCTGGCCCCCACTCCAAAAATTATATTTAAAGTACAGTAGAATATACAAAAGGATGCAACCTCAGATTTAGCGGAGCCAATGTTATGCAGATTTGTAGGGAGCACTATCACCCGGGAGTGTATCCTGGCGCTAAGCAGGTGTGAGCTTCGCTGAATCTAGGGCTTAATGGGACTGCTCGAAAAGCCAGGTCTTCAGCTTCTTGTGGAATTCAAGAAGTGAGGAAGAGGCTCTTATGTGTAGTGGCAGGTTGTTCTATGCATTAGGAGCGATGTAGGAGAAGTCTCAACCACCAGAACTGTTTTTCTGTATGCGTGGGATGTGTGTAAGTAAGAGTCCAGATAAGCACAGTTGTCTGGAAGGTTTGTGAAAGCAGATACGATTATTGAGGTGCGCTGAGATGGTGTTATGTAGTGCCTTGAAAGTGTGGGTGAGGAGTTTGAATTGTGCTCATTTGTGTATGGGAAGCATAGTGGAGCACCTTCAGGTGTGGAGTGATGTCAGTGAGGTGTGGGAGGTTGATATGATTCTGGCCACCGAGTTCTGAATGGTCTGCAGCCTACTAGTTTTTTGTTGATTCCCACAATAGAGGCTGTTCCTGTAGTCCATCTTGTTTGTGACCAGGGCAGGGGTGACGGTTTTAGGAGTGCTGATTTAGAGCCATTTGGAAATCTTTCTCAGCATCTTCAGGGTATGGAAACATGAGGCGGTGATGGCTTTGACTTGGGCGGTCATGTCGAATTTGTTCTTTATGATGATCCTGAGGATCTTGGCGTGGGTCCACTAGATGGAGTCTCACGGTGAAGTGCTCTTCCCAAAGATCATGATCTGGTCTTGTCGGTGTTCAGGTTTAGACAGTTGGTCTTCATCCAGTGGGCAATTTCAGTGATGGAGGCATTGAACTTCTCAGCATCCATCTGCACATGAAGTGATATCACTGGATTTCCCATCTGCACAGGAGGAGGCATCATGGGATTACCCAGCATCCATATGCACAGGAAGTGACATCACTCCTATCCTCTCCCAGGACCTACTTAATGGCTGCCACAGCATGGACGCGCAGCGACAGCACCGCTAGTGCCCCAAAGGCAAGCCTGTCTTCACCTGTCTGTACCCAGCACCAGAAACCCTGGTCCTCCTGCTGCTACCATGCTGTGACCCTCCACACTGCTGCCTTGCCGCACCATACAACACCGAGGGAGCATTCTCCTGCCCTTCCTGCAAGTTTTCATGCACTTACCCTCACCCAACGCTCACTGTGCCAACAGCACCCACCAGCCCACTTTCTCACACTCACACAGTCCTGCAACCACCCGTACAACACTCCACACTTGCATGCATGCTCCTCAACAACCGCATGCACCTCGACACACGCTTACTTACCAAACATTCCACAGAGATCTGGGGCCTCCTACACAACAATGCCCCATACCTTCTTTTCCTCACGGAAACCTGTCTCAATCCTGCATCGGCACGTGACATCGCTACCACCATCCCCCTGGCTACAAGTTTGCCAGGCAAGACAGACGCCCGAAGGCTGAATCACCATCATCCACAAGAACACCATCAGCTGCAACACATCCACGGACATGTCATCCTCCAACAAGGAACACCTGCTGTTCAAGCTCCACGTCACAGCCCACTTCACCCTAAGTGGCGTTCTTATCTACAGCCCACCCGAACTACGCACCAACTTCAATGACACTATCATGGACTTCGTCACATCACTCACCCTCGATGCTAGCAATTACATCCTACTCAGAGACCTGAACATCCACCTGGAAGACCACGCTGACCCCAACTCAAGAACACTTATCAAAGACTTTTGAATCCTGGGCATCAACCAGCGAGTAAAGTTGCCTAACCATGTCACCAAAAACCTCCTGGACCCTATTTTCACCAGCCTCAGAAAGATCCGAGTCGACAAGCCCATACCAGCTCCCTGGATAGACCACGCCCTCATCAAGTTCAGCATACCTGTCCCAGTCCAACACACATGCACCACTGTCATACCAGCCCACCGAAATTGGAGCAGCATCACTGGCAAGGACTGGGACGCTGCTCTCAATACCCAACGACCCAAACACAGCAACAGCATCCCAAAGCCATCAAAAATTTCAACAATTGGATCACCTCCTATGCTGACTCCTTGGTCCCCCTCAAACACAGCAATACAATAAGATCCAGACCCCAGGCCAGTTGGTACACGGAAAAACTCAGACTAATGAAAAGCCACTGTAAACAAGTAGAGTGCAAATGGAGAATGAGCGAGGACAATGCAGACTTGAGCACATTGGAATCTGCTCTAAGGTGCTACTACCAAATTATCCAGACCACCAAACACGCCGCTCTGGCGGATCACATCAATTCCAGCACAAGCAGAACCAAAGAAATCTTTGCCATTGCGAAAGATTTTGCATCCCCATCGGCCACCTCCAACTCGATCAGCTCCTCGCAGGACCCCTGCAACAAACTCTCTCAATTCTTCAGCAACTAGGTCACTGCCATTTAAAAGCAGCTTCAACCCTCAACTGGGCCCAACAGACCTCACTAAATGGCTCCTGATCTTATACAAAGAATTAATGCTAACTGCATGGTTCGTCATCACCCCAGAAGAAACCGCCAGTGGAGAGGGAGGGGAGATCCAACTCAGGGGACCAGGTTGCCCTGGTCTGACCGGTATGATCTTTGTTCCTATAATCGTTTGAAGGAGCGTGTGCTGATACAAAACCTATTGTGCAGCGGTACAGCCTGCTATGTGGGGTGAGGTTGTGGGCATGTTAATGTTTATTATACAGTGGCTGAAGAGGATCGTTTTTTGCGTTTTAACCTGATGTACCATACTCTTAAGAATATGTGTGTGCTGAGTGAGACTTCCCATTCCTTGTTGACTTCCTTTGTTGTTGTGACATGCTGCATAATCGAATAAATAAAGAATATAAAACCAAACTATTATAATTATCAGAACATATTGTATGTATATCTTTGATACGCAAATCAGTGATCAAGCTAAACATATCACTAGAATAGAGACCCGGTTTCCTGAGCACATACTTCGTTGTTAAGAGCACAGCTCACATGATTTCACATGCTGTGTAATCTGACAGCCCATTTAACCAGTGAGCAGACTGGTCCTTAGAGTGAGAAGAGTGTGGACATGTGCTCTAATGTGGCTACAATTGGTCCTGTTGTGCTATGAAGATTGTGCCTGGGCAAATTAGGGTTGTGCTAGGCCATTTGAGGCTGTACTTGAGAATATGGCAATCTGTTGCTGCATTAATAAACCAGAAACAAAGGTACTAAAAGGGAAGAACATGTGGTTAATGGCCAGAGCTGCCACCTTTGGAACTGGAACTGGGGAACCAGGCTCGAGCCTCAGCGGGGGCTCAGCATCATGTGATCCTGGACACATCACTTAATCTCCAGTGCCTAAAACATGCCCTTATGTAATGTAACTGGTAGTCATGTTAAGCGCTCCAGTACCTTTGGGTCCAATCCACGCTATATAAACCTGCAAAAATCAGCACTAAACGCAGTCATGAAGGAGCAAATGCCACAAACATTGGCAAAAGGGAGGGGGAATTGCCCCAAACGTTAAGTACACTTGGAAGAAAATATTACATGAATTACAGCACGAGAAGTGAATGGACAGTGGAAGGACCCTAATGAGACTACATTTGCCAGTAGTTGGTCCATGCTCACACTTGAAAGAAGAGGAAGCAGCATGCAAGCGCTGGCCAATTAAGAACCCTCAAAGAAGGGTGACTCTTAAGCCAATGAAAGCCAAGCAATGGGCGTTTCCAAGCCCCTTCTACAACACAATACCTCTGCAATGGAGAGAGAATGCCTGCATGCACTCTCACAGGCGAGAGCTAGAAATGATACCCCTACTCACGTTTACTTATTTCTTTTTAAATTCACAAAATATATCAGGAATATACCAGGAAAGCTACAACAGTCGCAGTTTCCAAGAGTGGTTCTGGAATCCTTTTATAATGTACTAATAACTTAAATGATAAAGCATTTTTGCATCCATAAATGTAGTAAGTTTACATCTATGTAGGCATGATAACCTCGCAACAATTCATGAGAGGGGGTTATCGATTTTTTAAAAGTGTTTCTCAGGTTCAGGACTTTGGTCATAGAGAAAAACGTTTGACTTCGAATGTGTCTGAATTCTACACGGATAATCGCACACCCCTATCTCTAGAAATACAATGTTAGCAACCCAGGGAGAGAGGATTCAAGTATATGGCTTAACTGGAGAAAATTTCACTCGGAGTGACGCATCTCAATGTTCCGGCGTGTGGAAAAGATACGGATGAGACAGATGAGGTAATGTTTGCATCAACAAGATGACCGACATTCCCCTCCCCTTCCTCCCTCGTAAGGTAACAGAAGCGGACCGTGGGCCTCTCTATCTGGGCTCTTCAGGCGCATCCCTCTGAGCCCTGCCTCCCATCACCAGGACTTTTATCAGTCGAGCACACGAGGGCGAGAGGCACTGATGTCACTTCACAGAGGCCTCTACTGCAGCCAGCGTCATGGAGCGCCGGGCGGTGCGCGCGACACTGCTGGTGTGTTACTCTCAAGCAGCAGTCGGTGCCTTCGGTGGCAGAGCTTAAGGTCCTTGGGGTGCGTTTTTTTTTGTTTTTTTTTTAATAAAAGGGGCCATCTAACGAATTATGTCACAATACTTCTCAAAGCCCAAAAAGGCATCATGAACCCAGGCAACATTCTAAACGCCTGTGGCAGGTGACTGTTAACAAAGCTGGTCTGGGTAACGACATTTTATTCCTTCATCGAACATATTATAGGACATCTAAATTAGCATAACTCTTCCCTCAGAATTGTTATTGTTCCTGTAGATGTGGTGATAAGTATGTTGACCATGAACGTAGGTTTTCTCAATGCCTGAGTCTCAATTTATTCTGTGGTCTAATAGTTCCACCTTTTGCAAGGAACTGTTTGTTTTTATTTTGTAAAGGATTCTGTAAGTGTCCGTTTGGGATGAATCAATGTGTGTTAGACTTGGCTTTTTCAGCGGGTTCACCCCCAGACTTTTTGCTTTTTGGCCTCCTGTTTTTTACCTTGTTTTTGTTGGTTTTAGGACTCTGGGCACTTTACCACTGCTATTCAGTGCTAAAGTGCATATGCTTTCCATGTAAATTGTGTTTACGGATTTGTGTTTCCATGATTGGCATATTTGATTTACTAATAAGTCCCTAGTAATGTGCACAGGTGTGCCCATGGCCTGTAAATCAGATACTGCTAGTGGGCCTGCAGCACTGATTGTGCCACCCACACAAGTAGGTTTTCAAAGGCGTCTAAGTCCTGCCACTGCAGTGTCTATGCAGTTTTTGACTGCCATGTCGACCTTCCCTTCTCTTTCATGTATGGCACCCCATGGGCAGGGTGCAGTGTATGTGAAAGGTAGGACATGAACTGGTGTGTGTGAGACATGTGACATGTCCTGATAGTGAAACACTGTGTATTTCGTTTTTCACTATTGAAAGGCTGTCTGTCCCATAGGCTTAACATGGGAGTTGCCTTGTAACATTTTACAAGCATAACTCTCCATTAGGATACGATAGAGAAATGAAGTTTAGTATGCCTGAACTCAGAATTTAAATATACTTCTTTCAATGAAGATGATCTTTAGGTTGTGTGTTTGAAAATGCCACTTTTAGAAAGTGTTACGCAACAAATGATGGACAGAATGCTGAATGAATCATGCATTTACTCCCAGTCAAGAGATCTGGATTAAATCCATTGTTCTTCTGCTCACCATGCCACCCCAGTTTAGACCCAGCCATATGCCAATCAGTCTTGACCCTGTTCCTCATGGAAACAGTCTAGCCGAACTGCTAAGCCAGGTCCTCCCTAGACCGGAAACAAGCATCCTGGGACCGGTTTCGGGGTTTTACCCCTATCAGCCAGGCTAGCTTAAATCCAGTGGCACAGTGAGTCAGAATTTAAAAATACATCTTTTAGTGAAGATGATTTTTAGGTTGTGTGTTTGAAAATGCCACTTTTAGAAAGTGGGCATTTTCTTGCTCAATCATCCTGTGTGCCTCTGCCTTTTGAGTATTACCTGCAGAAGCGCAACTAGAGTCAAATTTCAGGGGGGGGGCTTATAAAAATTTCGGGGGGGGGGGGATAATTCTTCCAGCAATAGGCAGAGTGGAGATGAAGGGGCTCTAAGACGTGGTGAAAGAACAATAAAGCCTTGTTAACAAGTAAATGGTCTTTTAAAGACCTGTGAAGTACTCGGGTGCGGCTGCAATATGACAGACGCCAGACCAGCCAGCCTACAGCAGCTCAAAAACTGTCTGTCTGTATGTGTGTGCCCGGGAAGCTGTCTCAGCCCGGGCTGACACACACGACGGGGGGGCTGAAGCCCTTTGAGCCCTATGGGCATTGCGCGCCTGATTCCCCATCTGGGTATAGAGTGACAGAAGCAGAGGATGTGCATTCACACTAGACAGGCACCAGGTGGGGGAGAGGTGTGTCCTGTCTTTCCTGGGTGCCTCATAGCCAGGCTGAATAGACCTGGCTGCTTTTAGAGTAGTGGGAGGAGTTGTTGCTTGCACCTTAATTAGACTGTGTCTGTCTTCCACAATGTTGTCTCCACCCCCTGGAGTGATCCTGGCCAGTGTATGCCAGTGAAACTTTGTCTGTGCAAATTCAAAGGGAAATGTGGTATAACTATTGGGGACCTGACCCCAGAATTTTAGATTACTGCTGGACTAAGGAACCTGCCAGGAAGAAGAGCTGTGAGGAGAGACTACCACTTTGCTGTGTGCTTTGCTGGATTGGCCTGCAGTTGCTGCTTCTGTCTTGGGCAAGGCAAGGAAAGGACTGGGCAGTTCTTTCTGCATTCTAAGTATCTCCAAGGGCTTGATGTAGAGTTTGCCTCCTGTTGGAAGTTTCAGGGAAATCAAAGACTTCAACATCTTCTGGGTGCCGACTTCTGGAACTGGATGTTTCAGCTGCTACAAAGCAAAAGGGTAACCCAACGCCGTCAACAAGACCGCTGCCGGCTCCGTGACCTGAAGCCACCGCAGAGGGCAGCGCCTCACCTCGCACCGCAAACCTGGTCTCCACAACAATGCCATCCACCGCCGCTGCCACCGAGCCGCTGCTTGCACCGTGACCTGTGGGCACCAGACTCCGCACCGCCTCACTTCACACCGCTGCCTTGGTATCCCCGACGACGACACAATGCCGTCACCAATGCCCCTGCCTTCACTGTGACCTGTGGACACTGCTCGTGGAGAACACGGATCACAGTCCCGCTTCGCACCGCAGTCCTGGTCTCACCAATGTTCCAAGCTGACATCGACGCCGCTGCCTGCACCGTGGTTCGGAGGCACCGCTCGTAGGTACTCGACACACCGCCCCACCCCACACCACAGCCTTACCACCGACGCCAGCACCATAGACTCCAGATCGTCAACTGACGCCGCTGCCTACACCGCGGCCTGTGGGCCCTGCACACTGCATTGCCCCATCTCGCACCGCAGCCTTGGGTCTACCGACGACAGAGCTTCAGCAATAATGACACCGCTGCTGGCATCATGACCTCTCAGCACCGCAATGAGCACCGCCCTGCTTCGCACTGCAGCCCTGGTCTCACCGACGCCGCTGGACAACTGTCCCCGAGCCGCTGCCTACACTGTACATCGCACCGCTCCGCCACACACTGCAGCTCCAACGCCTGCCGGCGCTCATGACTTCAAACTCAAGAAGTTCGACCTGCAACTCGTGTGACTTCAAGAGCCATATGACTCCTGCACCGACTCCCGGAACCGACGCCGCTCCTCTGGATCTCACTGCAAGGTCCGACGCCCTGCATCTCCAAAGGTACTGTTTTACGGGTCTCCCTGACACTGTAGATGGCCCGTGATGCTGTGACTGGACGGAACTGTTGGACTTGTTTGTTCATGACGCCGTGATAGCCCCGGACGGAGCTATCAAGTTCAAGGAAATGTATATAAAGTCTATTTTTGCTTTATTCGTATTTTGATCACTGTATGTCGGATTTTTATCGTTTTGGTCTTGTTTTACACTGATAAATATTGGATATTTTTCTGAAACTGATGTGTTGGATTTTGTAGTGTTTTTACTGTATTACTGCTGGTTATGTGCAAATGTTTTGCACACTGCCTCTGGGATAAGCCTGCCTGCTTGTGCCAAGCTATCAAGGGGGTGAGCAGAGGTTATTTTAGACGTGTAATCCCCTTATCCTGACTAGAGTGGTGGATGCTGCCTTGCTTAAGTGCAAACCCTGGCCAACCAGAAAACCCAGTGGCAATCAGTCCTCCAGTACCACTCCGGCCAGCACATAGTCTCAACCACCAAGAGTAGCGTGGATTACAATAGTTAGACTCTGGAAAGACTCCGCTCCTACAGCTTTCAGTATACCTCTGATAGAAAGACTGAGAGTAACTCTTCCCAGGTATGCCTTAACCATAGCAAAAGAATCAGATTTAGACAAAGCTGGATCTTCTGGCAGATGAGGTTGCTTATTCTCCTACATCACACCCAAGACATGGAACGACCTCCCTCAACACCTCAGAACCTCCTCCTCACTTCTTGAGTTCGGCGAGAAGCTGAAGACCTGACTCTTCGCATGAGCACCTTGGGGACCACTCACCCACAAACCTGTCCAAGCACCTAGATACCCTCTCGGGTGATTAGTGCGCTATATTAATCAACATAACGTTACATTACATACTAGGAGTGATTTAAATCATACAGCTTAAGGCATTGATGCTTGGATTGGTTCTTTTGTTTACACTTGTTCTGCCTTTGGATGTTATTTATTTTCTCTTTCTGTTCTTTTTATGATTAAGATTTTTTCTCTTTGTTTTTTTACAATTTCTCTTAGATTGAACGAGGTTTGATGGTAACATTGATGAAGGTCATTGGGGTACTGACCTGTATTTGATTTGGCCGCTTCATTTCAGTGGTGTGTACTCCTAGGACAGGGCTCTTAAAGTGCAATGCAGGGTGCCCAGTTGCGCACTGATGTCTAAGGATTAGGCTAAAACAATGGGGTTGAGTCCTAGAGTTCAAAGCTTATGTGAAATCAAACGTGTAATATGCTGATAAAAAGGCTTCAAAAATAAAGAAAAAACAAGCAAAACGTATAACCAGGTGCAGTATGTTGCAGTTTAAACTGAGTGTATCCCATATGATATTTAATACATCTATTGCAGAGTACTAAGCATAATCTGTAGATCACTGGTGTTAGACCTGTCAGCCTTAGGGTGGTCTTTCTCCAACGTGTTTGCCTGCTTACCTCCTCTTTTTGCCGATTCTTTTTGTTGGCCTTAGGACCACTGGCGTAGCAAGGGGGGGGGGGCAAAGGGGGCGGTGCGCCCCGGGCGGCACGAGTTTCGGGGGCGGCGGCGGCCGTAAAAATCATCGCCAGCACCCCCCCCCCCCTCAGCGCGGCGGCAAAAGGCAGGAAGGCAGGGACCGCCACGGGCGGCAGAGTGCCTAGCGACGCCACTGCTTAGGACTCTGAGCACTTTACCACTGCTGACCAGTGCTAAACTGCACGTGCTTCTCCCCTAAACATGATTACATTTGGTATATTCATAATTTGGATATTTAATTTATCTGTAAGTCCCTAGTAGAGTGCACTACCTGCGCCCAGGGCCTGTAAATTAAATACTACTAGTAGGCCTGCAGCACTGATTGTGCCGCCTACACAAGTAGCCGTTTAAACATGTTTTGGGCCCTACCACTGCAGAGCCTGTGTGTGCAGTTTTGCTGCCATTTCAACTTGCCACTTAAAACCGTCTGCCAAGTTTTAAACTCCCCTTTTATTACACACAAGCCTCCCCTAAGGTAGGGCCTACGTAGCCCATTGGGCATGGTGCTGTGTAAGTAAAAGGTAGGTCATGTACTTTTAAGTTTTGCATGCCCCAGTAGTGAAAAGCACCTACATTGGTTTTTCACTATTGTGAGGCCTACTCCTCTCATAGGTTAACATTGGGAATTCCTTATTACAGTTTTAAGCTGTAATTCCTGATTGTGAAGGAGTAGCTCTCTCATGCTTCATATCATTCAATCAATCAGGATTTGTAGATCGCGGCTGCATCACCTGTGAGGATCTCAAGGCACTAGGAGAACATGCTGCCTGCTCTCCTATTGGTTGAACATCCAGATCTGAGGTCCTTCCTGACCTGCTCGAGTGATGTTGAGGCTCTGAGGTGCAGGGGGAGGTTGTTCCAGGTCTTAGCCGCCAGCTGGGAGAAGAAGCGGCCTCCACTGTTTGTCCAGTGGATGCGTCCGGTGGCTGCTAGGGAGCGGGATTCAGAACTGAGTTTCCTGGTAGGTTGGTGGAAATTCATTCAGTTGTTGAAGTACGCCGGTCCTTCGTGTAGTGCCTTTGAGCGTGAGTGAGCAGCTTGAACTGGCAGCTCTTTGCGAATGGTAGCCAATTGAGTTTCCTGAGGTGAGGGTTGATGTGAGTCCATCTGGGGAGGTTGAGGAGGAGTCTAGCTGCTGTGTTCTGGATAGTCTGGAGTTTCGTCATGAGTTGAGCGGTTATTCCTACATAGAGGGAGTTCCCATAGTCCAGTCTACTGGTGACGAGAGCTTGCATGACTGTCTTCAATTGGAATGGAAATGGTAAACCTTCTTTACTGGTAAAGTTGGATTTAACATTACTATTTTAGAAATGCCACTTTTTGAAAGTTCGTAGCCAACACAACAAGATGATTGACGGAGTGCTGAAACGTTTCAACCACACACCCCCAGTCAAGAGATCTGGGTTTAATCCATCGTTCATTTGCTCACTATGCCACTGATCCAGCGCGATATTAGCAAACAGCATTCATACACAAAACACTCACTTGGGCCCATACATTCATACTACGCTAATACTTACGCTGGGGTGTCAGTTGTACTCTTTATCAAAATCCCTGCTACCAATTACCTTCTGATTGAAGAGTAATGACTTACCAATGAATCCCTTGCTAATTGGGAAGTTTAAAATGAGTGACATTCATTATAATACATGATCCTGAAATAACCACTGAGTCAGGAAGTTTTAAAATGTTTATCTAAATATTAGCAGAGTAAAATACAGAACCACACGGTACTTAATCGCACACCAAAGAGAAAGCATAGAAAAATTATGATTAATTAATGACGGTCCCTCAGAAAGGAGAAGATAGAGACAGCAGCGCAACTAAAGGTTGCATTATATTTACCTAAGTGCGAGAACCAAACCCCTTGGCCAAGGATTTGGGAAAAAATAGGACCCAGAAAGGATGAAGAGCAAAGACCTCCTCCAGGATTCAGGACAGGACCGGTGACCTCTCTATAACGACGCCTGCGCCGTTCCCCTCTCTAATACTCGGTTTCTCCTCGATTTCTCCCGTGCCTTCCTTCTAATGGACTCCGCCGCCCCCTCCTCAGGACCTCTTCGGGACAGGGATTCAGTCTGCAATCAATCAGCTTGGCGGTCTGGAGCTCTTCTGCCTGTCAGCACGAACGCCTGTTCTCTTGCAGCATCTCCTTCTAACTAATTAACTAATGCTATATTCTATTATACCCTTCTACACCCATGTACCTCCCATTAATGTTGCTAAAATGTGGGACCACTACTTCTGATTGGACAGGGACAGGGGGTGGATTCTCACACCATATTGATCTGGTTCACTTTACTAAAGCCTATTGTTTTAAAATACCGCCCATCAATTTTATTACATTTGCTTTATTTCCCACCCGTCTCATGACAGATTTTGTATTTTATTTATATAAAATGTTTCAGTTCTACAAGAACATCTTGGAATGTGTGGTGTCGGCCAGCAGGTCATGGCCTTGGGTGATGTCCAAGTTGACTTCATCTCTTTCTTTCTGGTCTGCCACTGCAGGGCGCATGTGCGGAATCTTTGTCACACGAGCTTTCAGTTCACCAAACCCAGGCCCAAGTTTACGAACTAATAAAAGTCAAAGAAGAAAACATTAAAATCACAAATAAAATGTTTCACTGTATGCCCACTCTTTCTACTCTATTCCCATTTAATTATAAATTCTATCCCGCATTAGTAGCGTTAAAGAAACGACAGTTTAATAATGACATGAGAGCAAGCTGAAGCATGTGAAAACATCAAGCAGCCATTTTAATGCACACTGCGCAGAAGCAGAAATTTCCCACCAAGCAAGAAGAGACGTCACAACACGTGATATGGTTGAGACATGCGCAGAAAGTTTCCGCGCTTTAGCGGCCATTTTAGATTACGGACAAGCGTTATTCATTAGTAAAACACATAGGCAAGCGTCCTCACTATTCGTGTAGTGTATGCAAGGATTAATATAGACAATACAAGTTTTAATAAATTAATACTATGAGGAGATTGCATACGAGCAAGTCTCATTTGTGAGTCCTTGCTCCATCACCACCTCAGTTTGGACCCAGCCATACGCAAATCAGCTTTGACCCTGCTCCTCATGGGAACAGTCTAGCCCGAACTGCCAGGCCAGGTCTTCCCTAGACTGGAAACAAGCATCCTGGGACTGGTTTCAGGGTATCACCCCTCATCAGCCAGGCTAGCTTGAATCCAGTGGCACAGCGAGCAAGGTACCCATGTCTGGGCATACCCTTGGCCACTTAGGGTGAACATAGCAAACGCAACAAGATGATAGACGGAGTGCTGAAACCTTTCAACCACTAACCCCCAGTCAAGAGATCTGGGCTTAATCCATTGTTTCATTTGTTGCCGCAGCACTTTTAGAAAGTTGGTATTTCTCTGCTCTTAAAGCTCTGTCTGCCTGGAGCCTGACTCCAATACATGTCTGGGGTGGGTGATAGCATGACTTTGTGCATTCCTTCTAGACAGCCACACACAAGGGAAGGGTATGTGTGCCTGAGTGCCCATCTGCATCTTGATGGCTCATCCTGGACAGGATGGGAGGGAGGAGCTGACACTTACATCTGAATGCGTGTTGTCCTGTCCCCCACACAAAGTGCTGATTACCCCCACTGTAGTGAATGTGGAGACAGGGCTATGCACTTCAAAGACCCTTCTTTGAAGTCACCCCCACCTCAAAGGCACAACTGGGTATAAGTACTGGGCCTCTGACCCCACCAAATCAGAAACTTCTGGACCTGTAAAGAACCTCTGTCAGAAGAACTGCTGAGCTGCTACAAGGACTGTCACTCTGCTGTACTGCTGCTCTACTGCTCTGAAAGAACTTCTTTTCTGCTGTGCTGCCCTGCTGAGGGAGAGCTGGACTCTGCCTTGCGCCCAGAGTAATCTCCAAGGGCTTGCTGGCTTGCCTCGTATTGCTTGAGACTAAGGGATATCAAAGTCTCACCACCTGCTCCTTGCCAAGTCTATTGGAAGTGCACCCAGGTGCTTGCTCCGTAAAATCTACGCATCTCCAGTCTGCATGTAGCAGAACCTGCGCATTGACCCTGTTGCAGGAGCAGAATTGGCGCATCGCAGACAGAACCAGTGCATTGTCTAAAAGAACCGACCCATCGGAACCAGCACATCGCCGCCGCTGAAGTGTGGAAAGATCGACGCATCTCCTCGACTGCATGGGGAAACGAAGCATCTCCGCCACTACGTGAAGAAAATCAACGCATGACATTAACTGCGGGATCAACACCGAGGCATCGCTCGGTTGCACCCCCCATCTCGCTGTTGCATTGCAACCAGGATCTGGGTACTGTGTTCAGCGGGCCTGTGTGGCTCCTGTATCCAGCCCGTGCTCCATCACGGTCGGCCTGAACTCTTGAATTTTCAACGGTCCAGCGTGACCAGATCACCCCCCATAGGCGCTTATTGCACACAAGCCCTATTTTTACATTTAATCTTTACAAATTCATATCTCGACTTATATTTATTGAATTTTTGATGTTTTGGTCTTGTTTTATTTATCAAATTCATATCTATTTTTCTAACCTGGTGTGGAGTCTTTTTGTGGTGTTTTCATTGTGTTACTGTGCCTTGTGCTACACAAATATTTTACACATTGCCTGCTCTGTGCCAAGCTACCAGAGGGTGAGCACAGGTTAATTTATGGTGTGTATCTGACTTACCCTGACTAGGATTGTGGTTCTTGCTTGGACCAGGTGCTTACCTCTGCCAACCAGAAACCCAATTTCTAACAATTGTTTAAAGACGTGTGCGACATCTCAGTGGGTTAGTATGCCAACTGCAAAGGTCTGTATAGACTTCATATTACAGTTTATAACCAAGTCAGAAATTTGTGCATACATGCACGTCACAGGTTCCTGTCATCCTGAGCTACTAATATTATAAGTGTTGTAATTGCGACTGTATCTGACAAGATTACATTAGTGGCCACCATATGCAAGATTACTAGCAGTGATCACCTCAGTGCATCATGCAAGTAGTCATGTAAAAAAGGCTTTATCAATTTACAATCTCTCTACATTGGGAAATATATAACAGCCATAATGGCAAAGCCCTTGGATACAAGTTAATAATAGGAGTAATAAGTCTCCCCAGCGCCACCTGATTTTTCACTAAAATGTCAGCTTTAAATATGTTTTGGAAATTATGAAGCCTGAAAAAAACACACATTTTCTGTCTGGAATACATACTTTTGAATTTGAACAACATTAATTAATTCAACCAAGCAAACATTTCTAATTTAGAAGGCTGGGCTGCACACAAGAGAGCTACTCACAGGTAAGTGGAGAGATATTCGTTGGAGAAGCACTTGTGGAACCTGCACTTACAGGCTCCAAACCTAGCGTGACAGCTAGCCAGCTCGAACAGGCGCACAGGTTTGGAGGAGTGTCTAAAGGCTAAAAAGAAGAATCTTAAAAATCACAGAAAGTGAAACATTCCATTGTTGAACCAATGACGAGCTCAAACTTTGACCTCGAGGCCTCCCCTGCTCTGCACTGCACCCACCCCAGTAGCTATAAACCTATCTTCCCTAAGAAGACCTTTGCCTTAAAGCGGCCATTGGAAAGGAAGGAACAAGGTCTCACTATACAGTCGTCGTGATTTGTATACAGTGTAGGTGCAGGCATGCTGTAATCACAGGGCAGAATGCACACAGCCATGCTGCACAAGAGGAGTTGGGAGCGTCATACATCATCTGCGAGTCAGGGACCACCATTAAGCAGGGCTTGGGTTGTTTGTGGCCACCGGCCCATGGGGATCCTGCTTTACATGCTAGTGCATTGCAGATACTGGCCTGGGGAAGAGCTAGTATTAGTGCTTTACGGAGTACGGCTTTGTGTATACTGAGTGGATAGGGTTTTAACATATTTGTGCATCATAGGTACGGTCTGGAAGATTCTACATCACATAATGGGACTTTGCCGAGACCTGCCCGGCTCTGTTCATTTATGTGATGGGTCATTATGGACGCTACCATTAGATACTGTGGGACTGCGAATGCTGTCCTGGGAGGCGGTGCTTTACATTAGGGGGCTTATTTACAAACCCATTGCACTGCTGGTGAGTCCCTTTTTTTGACGCACCGGCGGCACAGTGTTCCCGCCCATATTTACAAGGCCAAGTAAAGCCACACTGCGTTGCTTTTCATGGCCTTGCAAATATGGCTCCCTTTCACGCAGTACTCTACGTGAAAGGGGTGTTCCATGGGTATTGCTGTGAGTGTTCCCATGCAACATCCATGGAACCTGATGCATTCCAAGATTTACAAGGTTTTGTAAACCCAGGAATGCGTCAGATTCCTACGCCTCCCCAGGGGAGGCGTAAGGGAGGCACAACGAGAGAAATAACTTTATTTCTCCTCATTTTTCCTGTTTCTATGTGTGCTGCCCTCTGCAGCACACATAAAAAGCGGAAAACACCTCTTGTGATTATTTTTGCGCAGGAAGGTGTCCCTTCCTGCACAAAAACAATCACCCCTACAACACTGACACCCTTCACCTAGGCGCAAGGGTGCCTGCGTTGGCACATGGCAGCCCATTGTGCGCCAGCGCAGGAGACAGGGACCGCAATGCGCCATATCTTATAGATACAGTGCATTCCTTCCCTTTTCTTTTGACGCACGGCAGCACAGCAGGAAGGCTTGCTGTGCTGCTGTGTGTCAAAATATTGTAAATTAGGCCCTAGGTCTTTACATACACTGGCCTAGAGAGAGTGCTTTACGTATTGTGGCAGCATGGAAGCATTAGGCAGACTGGTGTAGTGAGGCCGTTAGGAACCGTAGATACTGGCTGGGGACAGTGCTTTACATACAAGAGAATTGTGAAAATTCGCCAAACTATTGAGTTTCACATACTGGAGCAAAACATGCCAGGTATTGCGCTCTGCAAACTGTGGAAAGACAGGCCAGGCTGAAGAGCTCTACATATTTAGGCATTCTGGTTAATGACCTGGTACGGTGCATTAGATCCTGAGGACTGTAACTTGCATGGACATGGTACGATGTACACTGAGATTGTGGAAACTGTCCTGGCGGTCCCCTATGGACCTGGCCTGGCTATTGTGCTATTTCATTAAAGGTCTCCTTAAGAACTTGCTGTAAAACCTTTGGCTTTATAGAAGACTTAGTTGAGAAAGGAGTTTAAGTCAAATATATTGTTTTTTCAAACATTTTTTTGGGGGGTGCAAATTACACAAACCCCTGCAGAATGGGTGGTCCGATCGCAAGTGACTAGTACTATGCAGCTTGGGGCTTCTAGTAAAATATTTTGGAGGGCTGTTTTGCATTCCTAGCCTGTCTCTGCAAGTCATATAACAGGGAGACTCATAAAGACCCCGTCTACATTCTGGCTAGGTCCGAAAAGGGAGCAGCAATTACTCGGTGTGGTAAATAGCTTCTTTATCCAGTTTTTCACTTAGAAATGAAATAAAACAAACAAAATTTGTATTTAAGAGACCAAATTCTCATGTTTTACCTTTTTATCCAGGCCATTCCTCTGATTAATTTAAACAGGCTTGATGTGCAGATCTCTCTAAGGGAAAAGCAGGAAGGTGCGATAATTATGAGAAAAAGTGACTTACCTGTGGCGCAAGGGGCTTGTAAATAAGCCCCCAAGTCGCTGTGCACACTCCAGTCTCCACAGGTATCGGGATTTAATCCACAGCTTTTTTACGAGGCCTAGTGTCCAGATTACAAATGAGTTGGATGGGGTGAGATATTGACCACATCAGGTGCCATTACCGATGGATGAGGAATTTAATCCCATATTTTGTTACAAGAGCCAACGTGTTTATATGAATGCTCGGCCAAGAGAAAAGCCGGACCTCTCAGGTTTACATACTTGCCAACATTTGACAACTGGCAAGTGGGAGATTTAAGAAAAAAATCGGGGGAATGTATTTTACTCATTGGCAAACATTAACACAGAGGCAATGTTAAGAGGGAGATAGCTAAAATAGAGCCATTTATAGCCACAAACACCGCATACATGCCAATATACCCGGTTCGGGCTGGAAACTCCCGATTTCTGAAGCAAAAAAAAACGTTATCTTGGTTGCCTCCTGCCTGAATTTGCCTCTGCTTCAATTGAATTCAATGGGAGAAGTACATTCGCCCGAAAATATTTTTTGAATCTCTCACTGCCTCTTCTATAATGTTGGCATGTATAACCGGGACTCTCCTGCCTGCATCGGGTCTGTTGGCATGTACCTGTTTATACTTTAGCACTGGTCGCCTTTTAGACCATGCGTGGTACTGGGAGAGCACAGGCCAGGTTAAGATGGGCTGAGAGAGGAAAATCCAGAGAATGAGCTCATGTTTTCGCATGACGTAGGACAACATGTGCACGTAAACTGGAAATCCCCCTCCAGCTAACCCTGCCCACGGCCACGTCCCTGCCAGCAGCAGATAAGACTCAAAAGATGGAGTCCCGCACGTGCGCCGTCACAGGGCGTGAGAGGAGAGCGGAGAGGCGGCATCTCCTGGCCTCTGCAGGCTCCGAGGCCATCTTTTGCTACACTGAGGTGAAAGAAGCAGCCACCCTCAAGCCGTCGTCCCTCCCAACCCCGGTTGGTGGAGCCTCAGTCGGGTCAGAAACCACGTATCGCCATCACTGAATAAACAGAACATCGAACAAGGAAAGTAGGCGACGGTGCGGGATCCCGGTGACCTCGGCTGACATTGAAGGAGGGAGCTTCCCAACGCTGCCTTTTTTATGGTGCCCTGCACGCCATGGACCGCTGTCTCTCGGCGCGTCTATGACATTAGCTAACTCAGTGGAAGTCATTTCACCTCATGGGCCTGTGAAGGAGCCAGCACTGGGTAGGCCTTGTCAGCAGTTCAACCTCTGGCCCGCGGCGTACACACAGATCTCTTCAGCTGTATCTCAACCCACTGAACTATTTCACCATTGATGGTAGAATTTTTAGATTTCAGGTGAGAAAAGACCTCTCTTTCCGGTGATGTCATTCTTCCTGAATGTACTTTGCCTTCAGTATAAGTATTGGGCCGAATCCCTTGACACCACACTGCAGAGCAATTTGTGATCCTGAGGGGCCCTTTTCACCAGTGGGAGGCCCAGTCAGCGGAAGTGGAACCCAGGACATTTCTTGCTAGTCATGTGGGCTTCGGACATGCTGCTGATCACGGTTGCCCTCTTGCAGACCCCGCCAAAAGCATATGCGGATAAGGGGTTACCCTCCGTGAACGACTATGAACTGGACTCTGAACATGATCCCAGGCTGCAGGAGGACTCACCTCAGGTAGGTAACAGATTGTTTCTATCACAAGTAAGGGTCTTGTCGATTTGTTGCTGGTTAATCCTCACTGTACTCACTTCACAACCAGCATCTTAGCCACTTGGCCAAAAAACACTTCACTTCAGTATTTAGGCCCTAACACTAAGGGAATAGGAAATGTTGTATCAGTGTACGTCACACATACAGAGTAACAAATATTGTGCTGCTGGAAGGAGCTTGTTTCCTCAACAGTAGAGCACAAACCTGGACAGGGAATTGATGTACAAGAAAGGGAGAGTTCAAAGAAAAGTGGCTTTGCAAAGTAGAAATGGAATTGTATTTTCCCACTTAAAGACAGTTGCAGCAGCATATTATAAAAGTGTTGTTGCCCCATACAGGTCCTTCCTACTATGCAAAAAAACAAAAACTTTCCCCCAGGTAAAAAACTAAATTTGCAAGCAATCACTCGCTCATCAATCACACAAAAACATCTAATCCAACACAACCAAATACCACGGAAGTTTGAAAAATATGGCTTTAATAACCTTCTTTAAAAATTCTTACATTTAAAATTTCATATACATAAAAATACAAATGCATAAACATTGCATATGGAAAACAAGAAGGAGAATTTGCAACACAATCCAATTTGTCTTTTACAATAGGATCACTCCTACTTTTTATGTCACTGGATCTCTGTGAATACATTTAATAACATATAGATATCATCCATGCACTGTAGGTCGTGCTTTTAAAATCCGTCGACGCGTTTCGGTGGCACCAACATATAAACACCACCTTCTTCAGGACTTATATATACATATCTCCTCCCGAATCCCTTTCCAAATAATATGTATAAAAAATATACAATACAAACACTTAGATGCAAAACATGTAACAAATAAAATACAATCTCTTTTTACCTATATAAAATTCAGACACAAAGCCAACTATTTAAAAGGAAAATCCAATTATAAGAAAAATCACAATTTAAAATTAGAATTAAAACCATACGCATCCTCCCAAAGTCCAGTGGTATTCATACACACTCCACACTTCCTATCCATTCATGAAGTTGTCGTCATAGATCCACTTCCGTGTATTGTGTTTGGTTGTCATGTATGTCATTCATGGCACACATCATTACATTACCTACTGAATTGTGCTCTGGGCAGAGTAAAGGTGTATTATTATCTTTGATTCAGAGTGAGAATTAACTAGCAGAAAAGGAATTATTTTACCTGGGGTATTGTGTTCTGTCCTGGACGGCACATCTTTGTTTTTTGCTCACCTCTGAGTCACAGAAGGACATCCAGTCATCTGGAGTAAAATATCTTCTTTCAAGGATCCATTTGGACTCTTGTGCCATGTTCTATAGGTTACATCGGCATCATTGTGTCCAGGTGTGGTCAGATAATATTGCCTGGTGTCCAGTTCTATTCCTCACACCACCAGAAGGATGGATACACATTCTCTCTAGGTGGCAGGAGAAAGATGAAGTCCGAAAGCAGATGTTATTCCCTGAAGCTAGCCTTACACAACTAAATAAATGTGTGTACACAGATAAAACATATCATGGAGATATTACAAGCTGCACAGCAGTGGTGCAGGATCAAATTTCAGAGTGGGAGTGCTGCCATCGATGTTACCTCACTGAAGTCACAGGGTTGTGAAAAATCAAAGCTCTACACAAAGGACAAGTGTAGCAAATGAGCCGCATCCATTCAGCAGGAGAATGGTAAAGCTGTAGTATGTCCCCGGTGGTGCATTTTGAAGCACGCACTCCTAAATATATGAATAAAGCATGGGTTGGTAGGGTACTGCCATGCACAGAGGGCACATGTTCCATTGAAAGGGCCATTCAATTTGCTTCACGTATGCTGCTTTACTGCAAAACATGTATGGTGCACAAACAATAACTTGTGTAAATATGGTTTCTGTCTATAACCATCACACAAGGAAGGTAGTTTGTTCTGATCCTATTAAATTCTCCGCATCCTTCATAATTAGAAAAATATGCATTATTTGGTCTTTATTTGCTGCCGATGTATTTTTAAATATTAGTAAAGTTCATTTACAAGTATTTCAGTTTTGTTGTGTTAAAAAACATCTGACATGCTGCAGCCTTCTCCTTTCACAGTCTTTGTACCCCAGTAGGATTGCTATTTGGCTGCAGAATTCTCTCACTTTGTAGTAAGAGAAGGGACAATTAAATACCACTCTCCATGTTAAAAAAGAATAAGGAGTAATTTCTCAGTAGACAATGACAGGCATTTGACCTCTGCCTTTGAATGCATGGAATATGCTACAAAATAAAAACATAATTGAAGGGCCTCTTTATTGATCATTCTCCTTTTAACCTCCTAAAAGGTTATTCTGGAGGTGCTATAGCACCTCTCATACCCTGGTGCCTCAGAGTGAAACCACACAAGAGGCTGCACTTCCCACAGTTTGAGGTAGTGCTATGAGGCTGAATGGAATAATGGATGGCGCGGGAGAGGATTTCACTCAAGATAGAGCAATCACAAAGAGGTAAGCAATTCCTTAAACTATCTCACAGAAATAGTATTAGGGATAAACCCATCACATGGCTTGAAGAATCTACAGAGGGGCAATATGGTGGGATAAGCACAGTTAAAGCTGCAGACCACCAAGAGCTCTATAGGGAAAATTAGTTTTATCGAACAGTTAGAAAAAGAAAAATACAATCTATCCTTCTAGCTTATCTTCAAGGGTAATGTAGGATGTTTTTCTTCACCATAACAGTTCTTTAACTTTCCAATGACCACCTTTTTGCACATTGATTTGGAAGTTTCCTTTGAAACACTCGACACCCAAACTAAGGGCCTGATTTAGAGTTTGGTGGACAGGATATTCCATCACAAATGTGATGCCCGATCTTTTTTTAAGTCAGCCGGACCGTCAATTTTAGACATCCAATGGTGAATTGTAGTTGCCAGCTTTGCATAAACAGGAGTTGAAGCAGATTAGGAGGAGTTTGCTGAAGTTTACAATTAGTGCACATATGGAAACATCTCTCCTTACAGTCAAGAGGCCTCTTTAGTGTGATTTTCCCTTACTGTGCAAATTTAAATCCTTGCATCCTGGTTTTGTTTAAACAACTTTTGTTAAAATAAGTACACAGGAAAAAATGCCATGGCATAAACCTAATATACAGATGTGTAGAGTCAATATATTACCCATTGTTGAGGGAGGGGCGGGGCATCATAACCCGTGGCATCGCCTCTCCTCAGTCATGCCCCTACCCAACAAATGTAATCCATAGTATATTACACTCTGCACCTGTATATATATTTCCCAATGGCAGTCACCAGTGGGCATTTATAGTTAGGATGGTGTTTCCAAAAGAAATGGCTTTTTTGGTTTGCTAATAACTTTGGCGCCTTCACGATTCCATCAAGCAGGGCCTGGGAAAAGGGGGGGGGTGCCAAAATGCAATTTCCCCATTGAATTTCCAAATGGATGTTTAAAACACACTGCAGCCAAAACGGCTGAAAGGAATTAAACCAAATTTGGCAAGAAGCTGGATCTTGTTCCAGAAAGCGTGCTTATTGTTATTTGGTATAAATCAGTTCAGTAGTTTTTTGTAAATGAAGGTTCAAAAATATTTGTGTAGCTGGAGGGTTGGGTTCACAGGACTCTCGCGAGAGTCCTGCCAGCACAACTTAAAAAAAATGGAGCGTTTTTATTGGCCAAGGGGGCTTTTTTCCCCCCATTTGGCCATCTCGCTCCTGCGGGAATGAGCTCTCTAATTGGCTGGGCACAACATGAAACAAATGAAAGCAATATAAGGAGAGGGTAGGGATACCCTTCACCGCGGGCCCTTGTGGGGGGGGGGGCATTGGGAACCCCCTTTGGGCCAAAATAAATAAAAAAAATTTTTTCGCTGCAATCCTGAGCGCCATCGATTTTTTTCATTGAAATTGCTCTTAGGGTGGGCCAGAACCCAGAGGTAAAAACACAAAACACACACATATATATATATATGTATATATATATATATATATATATATATATATATATATATATATATATATATATATATCCCCAAAAAGAATTGCACCGCACTCCAGTAATCACTTGCAACTTGCATGGTAACCGTGAACAAGACCATTTCTTGGTCGGTGGTGGTGATAATTGTGCTTTGAGAATAAATGGCAATGAAGTTGCAAGTGATTACTGGAGTGCGGTGCAATTCTTTTTGGTGATAAAGGTAACTGCGAGGTTAGGTCCAACCTCGACACCGAGCACCTGCTGTGTGACAGAGCGCACTGATTACGGACTGGTTGCTAAAAGGATATATATATAAAAATTATTTGGAGAGGGTGTCTTGCGTGGCCCCCCTACTCTAGCCGATTTCAGCCCTAGGGACCCCAACTCCTGTGGCTCGCCATGTTTTTCAAAGGTGAAGAGGATGTGTGGCCTCCTTCTCCAAGGGTCATAGGGCTCCCGGGGCCCCATCCCCTGGGACCGATATTTTAAATGAGGGAAGGGGTGCAAGGTCCTGGGGACTCCATCCCCGGGGCAACTAATTCCCAAAGGGTAGGGGTCCAAGACCCCCCCTCCCTGAGCCTGCAAAGGCCTGGTGTCCCCATCTCCTAGGGCCGCCACATATATTTAAAGGGGAGGGGGCATGCGGCACGACTCACCTAGCTTCTAAAGACCCTCTGGACCCCATCTCCTGGGTCCGCCTACATTGCTGTGTCCCAGGGAGCCAACTCCCGGGACACACTTTCCCTGCCCGCAAGAGCACGGCAGGGGAAAGAATGTGCACTCCCACGCGACGGGAGATGAAAAATACATTTTTGTCCCTGACTGCACTTTTGCGGGCTGGAAAGCTGAGATTATTCCCGCCCAGTGGGAGCAGAGAAAAATACCCAGCGGCGGTTCCTCCATGGGAGCGTAGGAGCACCGCTCCCCTCCCCACACAGCTGCAGAAAGCTGGAAAAATAAAATGGTAATAAAAGGATTATTACCATTTCAGTTTTCCGGCTTTCTGCCAAACAGAGAGGGCAGGGCCAGTACGTCATTGCTGCTGATTTGCAGCAATGACGAGTGGCCCTTTCAGTGTAAATTGCGCATGTCGGTTTGGCCGGCTACATTATTACGGCCAGACAGACATACTTAATTCAACCTCTCCAACCCGGCTGTCATAGACAGCTGAGTTGGAGAGCAGGCACAGGCCCTTCAGTGCTCTTCGGAGCGCTGAAGCAGCCTGGTCCAGCCAATCCAGACACTTCGCTCATGCAGCATGAGAGCAGTGTCTGGATTGGATAAGGAGCTTCGAGACCTGCGCTGGAGGAGTCAGGAGTCAGGAGCCGGGCGAAGAACACCGAGGACGTGCTGCAGCCTAAAGGTAAGTGAAACTTTTTTTTCATTTAAAAATGTAAATGTTTATTAGTATTTTGTTTCATTTCATTTATGTCGACTCACCACTTTTGTGGGTCACCAACCGCCACTGAAAATATCTGCTCCCACCGGGGTGGAGCAATGCCAGCTCCTGTTGAACCCAGGATGGCTGCATTTGGGGAGCCGGCTGCGTCCGGGGGGGTGGGGGTGGAGTTATGCTCGGGGTCCACTCGCAGTACCCAGCTTTCTATTTTGTGGGTGCCCCAGGTGGGCACTGGGGGGCACCCACCTAAGGCCCTGATGGATGGGCGTCCCTGGGGCCAGTATTGGCTCAGGAAGGGGGGCGTGCCCCCCCTTAATAAATACACCCGCCCAAGGGATGGTGTCTCGTCGCCTGTAAAGCCTAGAAAAGGGACTGCACACAGCCCTCTCTTTTAAAAAAAAAAAAAGACTACGGTCCCGGGGATGGCATCCCCCATGGTCACCGGGGCCTTTAAAACCTCTCAGAGGAGGGCCACCAGTCGCAGCCGGCATGACGCGCGGGTGAGCGGGTCGCGCGGGGAACGGGTGGGGGGGGGTAAGGAACAGGAATCAAGCAGCCTCCCTCTCCTAAGCCAATCACAACACTGCAATGGCAGCGTTGTGATTGGTGGGGACGGCGCCCAGCCGGGCGCCTATGGGGAGGCCATTTTCTCTATGTAGGCTGCATGCAGCCTACATAG
This sequence comes from Calotriton arnoldi, assembly GCA_963921515.1. Taxonomy (NCBI): domain Eukaryota; kingdom Metazoa; phylum Chordata; class Amphibia; order Caudata; family Salamandridae; genus Calotriton; species Calotriton arnoldi. The sequence continues at coordinate 255,280 of CAWUFW010013213.1, forward strand.
AGAAAAGGGAGAGTGCGCATGACTGGTTTGGTTGGCCCCAGAGGGCCGACCAAACAGTCAGGGCCCACAGCATTGGGCTAGCCACTCCTCCTCTGCTTTCCAGCAGACCCAAACCAACCAAACACTTCTGCTTTCTCGCAGTGCGAGAAGCAGAAACATAAAATGGTAGTTTTACCATTTTATATTTCTGCTTTTCGCACTGCGAGAAAGCAGTGGGGCGACACTCCTCCGCACTAATGGAGGAGCCGCTCCTGAGAGCCACATGCCACCAACCCAGTATTATAAAAAAAAAAAAAATGTGCTAGCAGGAATTGACAGCTCCTGTTGGCCCCTAGGATGGGTGCTCAGTGTTGAGCCGTAGGGACTGTGGGGGCCCTTGGGCTCCCACCACAGCCCCTCAAAAATAAGCATCTGGGTGTACTGGGTTTGCTCTATACTCTTCAGCTGTTGTGCAGAGCCCCCTTTAGGTCAGTACTATGACTGCAATTTGTAGCATGAAAAATGTTTCAAAAAAACCTCAAAGACATGTTGATGATTTTTTTTTAAATAATGCTTTATTAAACTTTTTATGACAGTCCCTTTTTATTAAACATTGAACTGTGGGAATTAATGAAATATACATTTCATTATGCTTACTGGTTATTTTCTGATCAAGTCAATAAATGTGCTTTATATAAGTTGATATTATGATCCCTTCCTAAAGCTAATCGGCCCACTTTTTTTATTTTGGTGTTCTTACCCTTTGACGAAGTCAGTACCTCTGACTTACTTTAAATGACACCCCTTATTTTCAGGAATGTGCACTGGCGGCAGTTTGGGCAGAAGGCCCTGCGCCCAACCCCCCGCTGCACAGAGGGAGTCGGGGGTGGCGTGGGGTATGCTGACTATGGTGAGTTGGACGTAGGGCCTGGCCGAAGCCCCCACTCGTGCCCTAAGGTAAATGTAACTTGCACCCTCGCCAGGCATTGCTAATTACACCACATATTACATCACTCATGCCATGAACTGTGAAATCATAGATAACATGACTGCAACATCTGAAATGACATCATTGATGACAAGACTGTGCATGACTGGGCCCAAGTTATAGTTATATTACGGGACAAGTGATAGTTACTTGAGCTAACTATAACTGGTGAATTTAAGTGGTTTTGTTAATTTAAAACGGAATGTATGATCTGACATTTTCACCTAACTAGAATGTCCCTTTAACCTTTGCTTTTTTCATTGAATTTCTACGATTTTTAAAAAAATGGAAATTGAGATAATATTACCATATCTAACTATAACGTCACTTTACCTTCGGTATAATATATATATATATATATATATATATATATATATACACATATACATATATATATATTTGAGCAGGTCCTCATGCCAGGTTCCCCTGCTACAGTTCTCCTGTCGAACTTGTCTACCTGCTACCCTCGGTTTGTGCCTCCTCTGCTTGTTGCTCGTTTCTTGCTCTGTTTTGCCTTTACTGCTCATTTTTCTGCCCTCTTTTTGTTTTGCCTTTTCGGCTCATTTTTCTGCCCTCTGTTTTGCCGTTTTCTGCTCGTTTTTGTGCCCTCTGTTTTGCCCTTCTTTCTCGTTTTCCTGCCCTCCGATTTGCCTTTTCAGCTCATTTTTTCTGCCCTCTGTTTGCCCTCTTCTGCTCTGTGTTGCCTTTTCTGCAAATTTTTCTGCTCTCTGTTTTGCCTTTTCTGCTCATTTTTCTGCCCTCTGTTTTGCCTTTTCTGCTAATTTTCTGCTCTCTGTTTTGCCTTTTCTGCTCATTTTTCTGCCCTCTGTTTTGTCCTCTTCTGCTGTTTTGCCTTTCCTGCTGGTTTTTCTGCCACTTGTTTTGCCTTTCTGCTAATTTTTCTGCCCTTCATTTTGCCTTTTCTGCTAGTTTTCTGCTCTCTGTTTTGCCCTCTTCTGCACTGTTTTGCCTTTTCTGCTCTTTTTTTGCTGTCTGTTTTGCCCTTTCTGCTTGTTTTTCTGCCCTCTGTTTTGCCTTTTTCTGCTCGCGTTACTATCCTCTATTTTGCCTTTCTTCTCGTTGTTCTGTATAATGCTGCACACAAACTAGATCAAATGAATACTGACTAAACATGTTGCCAATAATAATAATAATAATATAATTTTCCCATAAACAAGAATTCAAATCACGAAACCCTTTTCAGATAATGAAATCACACGAGTTTACAATATAAAACAATGTTTTAATAAAACTTTATGTTTATATTCAGGCATAAAAAAAATCAAGAGTAGCCATTGAATACCAAGGGAACTATGTATTATATGAACAGAGAAAAAAATAGTTATCATTTGCTTTCAAAGAATAACAACACTGTCGGCAAATTTACTCATAAGATACGGTCTTACTGTGGTTTTGTTAATGTTCACTTATACCATTCTGTCTGACAAATAATTGACCCTTGCTCAGCCCTAACAGCCTTTAAGAAACATGAGCATTTTGGAAATCTCTGGATTTCTACAGACACCATCCATGTCTGGTGGGGGGTTAATGTTGCTTAGCTTTGACACCTTCCCGTACTGACACATGATCTCCTCTGTGTACTCAGGACCCAGCTGAGCTTCAGCAATTGGCAGTCACTGACTTCCAGTCAGACATGAATGAGGGTCTAAGGGATTATGCCCCATTCCTGCTCTGCGTGCAGAGGAAGAAGGCCCAGCAACAAGAAACCCTTCACAGAGGCACACCCTACCACCGCCCAAGCTTTAAGACCCAGATGAGCAGTTGGATTCAGGACATGAAAAGTAAGTCAGAGATGGATCAAGAGAAAAATTAACCCCAATATGAGTTTGGACGTACAAATTATAGTGACCATTCAGTTTCATCACACTGTACAGTGTGTCATCTCTTATTTTGCATGCAGATACATCCAAAGTTCTTCCTTGTGTAATACTAGTTACAATACTTTATAGTCCAATAAGTCAGACAGGTGGTCCACAAGAGCTTACTTTCCTCGTCATTGCAATATTTATCCGGTTGTATGGGTGATGCCATTTTAATTTCTGGCCTTTGCCTTCTTAACATAGATCCGTCAAATTGTCTCTTGTGGCTTGCTCTTACTATGGCAAATCGAGGGAGACTAGGAGCAGATTATTAGGTCCAGCACCCACGCTCCTAAATAATCGTAGTAATGCGAAAGGGGGTTGCTGTTCCTCCAAGAGAAAGAAGAAACTTAAGTAAAGCTGTTGGTCGGGACTAAGGGACTGACCAGAGGGATCCAGGGAATCCGAGTGATCAGAAGTGAATGCCCTCACACAGCCTTAAAGATCAGTGCAAGTGAGGATGTAAGTGTAGGGTGGTGTACAAGGTGGTTTAAATGACACCTCCAGGATGGCAGAGGAGGGAAGGTCCCCGGTCAATTACCGCATTGGTCCAATTGTTCCCGCAGCTAGGCCCGGCTCTCTGCTCTACCTAGAGGGCATTGTTACCACTTAAATAGGATCAGAACACATTTTGTTCTGTACCACAGCAAGTACAGTAGACACACTGCGATTGGGCACCTTCACGGCACACTCTTTGCTCCCAATCAGTTGTAGGGTAGGTGTCAACAGTCAGTCCTGATGAAATGCCTAGGAGCCTGCTGGGCCACAAGGCATCAAACATGTTAACCCTATGTCACTCTTTTGAAGCTGTCTAGGAACATAGATAGACTCCTATGACAGCTCCCTCGCTTTTATCTCTGTCAAGGAGACCACTTTATTGAAACAGTCCTTAGGCTATTTTAAACGACCTTGTTCATCACCCTACACTTACATCCTCACTTGCACTCATCTTTACAGCTAATATCAGAAGATCTCTGATAAAGAGCCCCCTCTAGGAGCCCGTTGGGCATTGCAGCGCCGGCCTAATGAGGACCAGCCCAATGATGATGCATGACACCCATCTGGATGTGTGAGGGCATTCACTTCTGATCACTCGCACCCCCCGAATCCCTATGGTCAATCCCTTAGTCCCGACTGACAGCTTTACTTTCATTTCTTCTTTCTCTTGGAGGAACAGCATCCTCCTTTCACGTTGCTCTTAATATGGATATAAACCAACTTTAAGATGTTATCTAATGTTTTCACTTCACTTACGTTCTACATAGTCTGTAACAAGTTTCATGCCCTTCCTGGTACTTCAATCATTTGCCTATGGCCCAACAGGTTGTCACACACTTAATAACCTATGCACTCAACAGTTACAGCTTGACAACATAAAACAAAGAGAAAACGTATATTGATAGAAAATATGCAAACAATGATTTTACAAGACAATGCAAGGCAAAAACCACCCATTATTAATTAACGTGAAGGACAAAACCATTTCTATAATTGTGCACAAGACCCCAAGTCTCAAATGCTACTGGCAACATAATCACATCAAGCACGTAACCATCCACATGATAATTATCACCATTTAAGTTTCATTAGTTTGTCCGCTCTCAAAAATCTGTTATGTCATACTATGCAACTCAAACCAAGTCTTCAAACAGAGAAAATAGTACCTGATGACTAGCACAATGAGAGATTCCTCAATGGACTGTTAAACATGCACAGAGATAGACAGACAGACAGACAGATAGATAGATAGATAGATAGATACTATTTGCAGAGCTTATCTGCTGTTTTTACAGGTTCGTCACAGACGAGGCAAGCTGGTCTTACTGTGTTTTTATATGAAGATACCCTTTTCCATGCACCATTTATGGAAAAGTTATTTTCAAGAATGTCTTTCTACTCAGAAGTAGTGTACAAACCAAAGCATCTTGGTCTCTGCTTACCATAAGTCCCACAGCATTGGCAAATGTATTTGCTTTAATTTGATCTGTGTGTTACTGTTTTTATTTTCACAGTGTTGTTACTTAATCTGTAGCTGGTTAGTTTTGCTATTTTATTTGCATTTCTTTTTTTCTAAGTCATTTTTATTATTCTACATTTGGAATAGCATCAGTGTAGGAAAGTGGGTTATTAGTAGGTAGGGGTATTCACCCTCAACTAGTAATAATGCCACAATCCATTCATAATCTTTATTCAATTTTAAAAATACCACAATCACTAAGAGGTCCAGTCAAGTCTCAGTAAATTAATCCTTGCTCAACCCATGGTAGCTTAGCAAACGAGCAGTCAGACTTAATTTAGGAGACAGGTATGTTTAAAGAATTTAATACCACCAAAACAGTAAATAAGTAAAAGACACAACATAAGAAAAATCCTTATCTTTAAAATTACACCAAAACGACAAAAATCCAATGTAGGGAACTGAAGATATGAATTTTTAAAGATTAAATAAAGCATTGTGCATTCTAGTGCCAAAAAGCTTAAAGCGCCACTTGTGGCTATCTGGTCGCTCTGGACCGGGAAAAGTCAAAGTTTTTAGGCCGACAACACTGGAGCGAGGGTGTGATAGATTGAGTGCTAGGTCCCAGTCAAAAGTTTACCTTCAGACTTAGTCTTTTTCTTTGAGCTTTTCTTTCGACGACGAGTCCTCGGGTTTCTCGGATCCGGAGCTGGAATCAATGACGGCAGCCTGCTGCAGCACAAAGCCTCTGTGAGCCACTTGAAGTGTTTGTCCCCGACGGCGAGGAGCTCCTGAGCTTTCAGCTGGACAAACCAGCATGGTCAGGCCGTTTTGCGAGTTGACAACGGTGGCTTGACTCGACGTCGAGCTGGTGTCCTGGAGCTTTTCTGCAAAACTTTGCAGAAAGTTTCTAAACTTTGAGTTATTGCAGTTTCTTGGTTCGGTTGGGGAAAATAAGGGTCCAGTAACAGCAGTAAAGGATTCAGAGACTGGATTGCCTCTTTGGGGCTAGGACTCAATTTCTCACAATGCACTTGTACAGTCCAGGAAAAATCCAGTTGCAACTAGTCAGCTGGGGGTGATCCTCTATTTGGCTTGGCAGGCGACTACTTCCAGCTCTCTTGTGCGTGTTGCTGATCAGGGAGTCCACTCTTTTTCCTTTGAATCACGCACAGTCCTTTCTTTGTGGAGCCTTGTCAGTGCATCAGGTGCAGTCCTTCTGGGTGCAAGCCTTTTGTGGTGCAGTCCAAAGGTCCAGCAGGGCACTCCTTCTTCTGATGTTCCAGGCAGTGTTTTGAGGTGCTCCTGCAGCTCTCCCATATTTATCCTCCATTCTGAGCTGGTGGGGGGTGGGATGTCACCCCAACTAATAGGGGTAAAGCTACCTCCCTCTGCTATGACCACTTCGTGCAAAGTGTGGCATATGTTTGACCAAGAATGCACTATTCTGCCAAAAATCAAAATTAAGACATTCACTCCGTGTGTGGCAGTGTAACCCAATCCAGATGTGTAGCTATCATCTGATTACACTCCCCTCCCAGCCCCTCTCCTAATCTAATTAGTGGGGCTCCCATCTGGCTGGGGATCAAGGAAGTGGGAGCTGGCCAGGGTCCTATGGCATCTGTTCTCCTGCCTTTGACGTCCAGCTTATCTCCCCAGCCCTCTTCCTTTACCTGGCTTATCTAGGAAGCAAATCTCCTCTTCCCCAAATGGCTGTATTGTTTCAAACCCAGGACTCTTCACAACTACTCAGAGAAAAGCTTGGCACGGGCTGTAAAAGCCTGACCAATCAGAAAAGGCTGCCACAGGGCTGCTTTAAGTACCATCAAGATAGTAAGTTCTAAAACTACTTTCCTGTAATAGTTATAATAAATCCAACTGTGGCAAGGTGTTGGATGTATTGTAACCATTGTTTTGATACTTTGAATGATATGTCTAGCTAGCACCAATCGAAAGTAGGCCTGGGGGGTGAACTCCGCTCCGTTCACAGAGTTTGCAGAGTTTTTTGCACTCCGCTGAGCTTGCGGAGTTCAGAAAAACTCTGCTCTGCATAACGGGTCGGAGTTGTTTCTTCACTCGTGCTCGCCAACAGTAAGTTGGCGAGCGCAAGGGAGGAAAATCCAACGCTAGACTGCTTCCCAGTGATATTTCTCAACGTGGGCGGTCGATAGCGCTCGCGTTGAGAAACCTTCTGTTCATGTTGAGGAAGCTGCTGCTCGAGTACAACTTCTACTCGAGCAGCAGAAAGAAGCAGTGCCATCTTGTGCTGCGCGTGATGTCATTTGCACTGATTTTACACTCGGTGCTAAAAATCAGCGCAAATGGGGCGAGGCAATGCACTCCACCGCTATGCTGAACTCTACGTGGAACTCCGCCCAGGACTAAATAAAAGTTAGACCTTATTAAGTTTAATAAAGCCTTCCCATGTTAGCCTATGGGGCTAGCAGCACTACAATAGGGAGAAACGCCTTTGGCTGTTTTTCCTTACCAGAGCATATAAAACATCTTTTATATTGTCCCTGCTTGTTATAATAATGCACCCTACCCTGGGGCACCTTGAGAAGACCTTAGGGGTGAGTTGTATGTAATAGGAAAGGAGTTTTGGACTTTGAAAGCACTTTTAATTCCAAAGTTGAATTTGGGAACAGTTTTATTTTAAAACAAGCCTGCAAGATATCAGACACCCCAGCAGTGCACACTTAAGTGCATTAAGTCCACTGGGGTCTCTAAACTTACATGCCCTACCATATACTAGGGACGTCCAGGCAGGTTGTCTTTGCCAATCAGAATTATATCAATTACCATATAGCTTTAGAGGACAGAGCACTGGCCCTGGGCCTGGTTAGCAGAGCTCAAAGCACTTTCAGAATAAGTAACCACCTGCATCAGTCAGAAAATGGGGGCGATCATGGCAAAAGGGATGACTTTCCTACAGGGTTACAAAACAAACCCTAAGAGGAACCCTTCAGCCAGAGAGCCATACAGAAGTAAATCTGCAGCAGTAGCTCTGAAACTCAACAGTGTTGCCAAAGCAGTCCTTTTACAGCTGTTATGGGGAGGTAGGGAATGACCACAAAATATTTCTTCCCTTCTGTGTCCATAACAGGTATTGTTTCATTTGCTTTTCTGACCCGCCATTTGTTATCCTTATTATTCCCATTAGATATTCCTATTGTCTATCTGCCTAGCTCTGGGAAGTCTTAAGCTGAGCTTTTATCAGCATTTGCAGCTGTTGTGCTGTCCCCTCTCACCCCCCACCCCTTCTAATACTATACAGCTTTCATGCTACCGAAAAAGTGGGCTACAATGTGAGAGTCAGTTCTCTCTCTTGGGACACTACTGATGCTGGTTTCTTGAAGAACTCATTCTATTCTCACTTTTCTGTTCAATTTAATTTCCTCCCCCTCTACTGGGTTGCATTCATCCAGTACAAAGTAACAAAATAGAAAATCCAGCATGTCAGTAATGAGGAGGCAAATTTACTGGAATGCATTGTAACAACTTGACTTCCACAGTGCAATACCATTATAGGGTTCTAGGACCCTACAGGGACTGGCCTATACAGAGAACAAGTCAATATCTGACATTTCTGAGTGCATAGGTATAGTTAGTCACATGTTTGAGTGACTCACAACTTTTCGATCACTGAATACTTTGATATTGCACAGGACCTTATAATGCTCATGTATTCCTTGACACAGGCGTGGAGGCGGAGCTGGAGAGGACACACTGCCAGCCCCGTGAGGTGTGCATCAAAGTGTCTGACGAGCACCGACCTTCCTCCAGCACCTTCTATGTGCCCAAGTGCGTGTCAGTGCACCGGTGTGGAGGCTGCTGCAACGGAGAAGGGAATAATTGCGTTAATACCAGCCAGAACTTCATCCGCAAAACCGTGAGTATTGTGGGCGTAGAACGCAAGGGGACACACTCTCACAGTATGCGCGTGCCCAGCAGATATAAAGCAGTCAGCCATTTTATGTCATGAGGATTCCAGCAGTAAAAACAATGCACCAGTGTAATATGCAATAGAAAAGACTGTGATTTGATACTGGCTTGAAATCCCTCAATAAAGAGGTAAAATGGAGCCATTTTGTATCTAGAAAAACATGTTACAATTATTTTCTGTTCTGAACGCTCACTCTGGGATTCTGCTTCAATAATTCAAGCTATGAAGTGGGAGCTTCCCATACAAAAGTTTCATGCCCAAAGCTAATGTTTAACCAGTCCGGTTTCTGCTGGTACGCGGCACCAACACAGCAAAACAAACAAGCATTTGCAATGCAATAGGTCTCGCATTTGCGCGAGTTTAAGCTATTGGCATTATAAATGACAATGCCTTTTATTTGTCTGCTTTGCTAAATAACACACAAATAAAAGGCATTGTCATTTACAATGCCAATGGCTCAAACTCTTGTAAATGCAAGACATATTCAAAGAAGCGGCCGCCATTGTACCGGGCTGCTCCGAAAGTGAAAGTGCACATGGCACGCTGAATGTTGCAGGAAAGCATGTTGTGCCTGAAGTAGGAGAAACTGATTAAATAAAATAGTGCTTACAGACTAAAAAAGATTTACCGTGTAACAACCAAAGTAAAAGGGCCAGTCCTCATGGGAGTTTACAAATGAAGACAAGGCAGTACTAAGGAGGGACTAACAAGCCTATTAACGAATCAGAAGCCAGCATTTAAGAAGGAGAATGACACAAGTCAATGACAAATATGGGCGGGCTTCTATTCCATACTCCAATACAGCATGCCGCAGAGCAGTGCCCAGGCTCGACCTAAAAACCGGGCCTTAAGACAGGTTCTTATCGGTTCCTCTAGAGGCCTTAGTTAAAACAAAAGTTGTTGGGGTGGAACACGAAAACATAACATTTATCTGGAGGTGGTGGTGGATTCTGCTTTAAATAATGGAAACAAACAGTAAACGTTATTAATTTGAACGTATTGCGTTGCTTGGATTACATATGAACCTTGCCAAATGTATTATTACTAGTGGCCCAGATAAAGGGTACTCTATAAACTGTTAAATATCTCTTTGCTTACAGAGTTCAGCTATTATTGATACAAAAGAAGGCTCTATTTCGGAGTGTGGAGAATAAAGTTCTTATTCACATGGATTAGGCAACGCCCTTTGTTGCAATGTGCCTTTTTCATCATACTACAACTCTGACGCACATAGTCCTTCATTGAGTCTTGAGTTTCTGGTGGATTCCTTGAGCATGAGGTGACGGGCTTGTATAGTGGATGAGGAGTATGGTGAATAGTTGCTTCCAGCAACAAGCAGTTTAATTTGGAATTATGTATTTAACAGCCCAGAGGCTTCTGCCACTTCTATTCACAATATAATAGGTGAACTTGTAGAGCGTATCCATCCCAAGAGTTATCTTGGCGCAGTTGACCGATAAAGTATGTATGTTGTTAGCCAACTCAATGATACTCATGTTATCATCCTCATAAGGATGATAGTCTCAGTGCACGCTCAGGAATCAAACCTGCGATCATGGGACCAAACATAAATCTTTGATGTGAAAGCATTAATTGACTTAACTACTACTCTTTTCTGTCATTGGTTGTGTCCTCTCTCTTCCATGTACCGTGGCACCATCAACTGGCAGCAGAAAGTGGTGATAAGTTCAGCCATATGTCTACAGCCACTCAATCAGATTGAGGGAGACAATGACACAGATCCGCTATCTCTTCTTCTGACATTTTATCTTCTCCATCTAATGGCCCATCTCTCTTCCAGCTTATTGAGATAACCATTCCTCCAATACGGGAGCCGAGAACTGTGTCCATGTTGTTCCTCAATCACACCAACTGTGGATGCACCAGCCTCCTGACCCAACGGCGCTCCATCATGAAGAGGGCCTCTGCTGACAGGCATGTCACCTATGCTGGAACATTCACATCACAAAATGGGGCCAAAGCACAGAGACATGGAGCAGGTCCTGCACGGTAAGTCAGTGGAGTGTACAGGTTCACAGTTTGAACCACAGTCAGATTGCATGATCACCAAAAGAGAGAGGACTGATAGATTCACATCTCCAAGAAGTAGGACCACAGAACTCAAGTCTGCTAATACACCCCAACAGTAACTTACAGAACTCCTGCTATTTCAGTACAGAGACTAACCGACTACACTGCCATGCACTTCAGTCATGACCCGGTGACAAAGAGCCCTCTCCTTAGTCCATTACTGGAAGTCACACACACATGCCTTCTACTGCAGCTCAGTCTAGACAACCAGCACTGTTAACCCAGTAATGGCACAACCTGTTCAAAACTCTGAAAATGTATCCGTGGCCACTTACATATAGCACTCACATTACAGTTCTATACTGAGATACAAGAGGTCTGCAGGTGTATGTCAGGTCTCACCAGAGTTAATTTATTGGTATCCACAATCCAACACCGCACCAATCATGTTGTTCTATCACTGGAACCTAAAAGTAGCTGATCCAGCAGAAGCGTTTTTCTAACTCACCAAGAGTTCATGGCACTGCTCCTGGTAAGTCGCAAGGGCAGCTTCTCTAACCAGGTGAGAGACAGAACGTATCACATCATCCAAACCTTTGCAGTATTCCGGGATTATATCATCTGTTATATTGAAAAGAGCATTTGCAGGAACAGCTGGCTGTCTCATCACTCGGCCCCCATGATGACTTCATGGGGTGACAATCCTGCCCTCCTGTCTGGTGTACTTCTCAAACTCATCAACACAAGAGGCAATGCATCAGGCCACTTCAAAGACATTGAAGCACACCTTCGCCAATCGGGATTTCTATGTGCCATTTATGCTCCACCAGTCCAGAAGCCTCTGGACAGTAACTGTAATGGAGCTTCTGCTCAACTTGTAGTGCTGCACATAACATTTTCAGGACCTCATTGTGAAAATTAGTTTCTCGGTCTGACTCAAGAGAAGTTGGGTATCCAAACCGTGGAATCAACTCTCTTAACAACAATTCAGGTACTATGAGACCGTCATTTCTTCGTGTTGGATATGCTTCTACCCATTTTGAGAAAATGCAAACAATGACCAAAACATATCTTGAACCGTTGCAAAAGGGCATTTGTATAAAGTCCATTTGCATTTGGTTAAAAGGACCTGCGGATTTTCCTACATGACTCATGACAACTTGCGTTTTTCTTTCATCATTTTGTTTTTTACACACTATGCATCGAAGACACAACATTTCAGCAATCAATCGGAATATGGGATTAAATCACATCTGTCGAAAGAGGCACAGCATTGCATCTCTTCCTACATGTGCAGGACCATGATAATGTCTAGCCATAGGTGACAACAAACAATGAGGTAATACAGGTCTGCCATCAGTGTAAACTCAGACTTCATCTTCCCTTTTAGTACATCCAGCTCACACCCAACTTTGTTGTTCAGCTGCTGTGACTTCTTCCTGTAATCTCCTAACCTCGTCCCATATATCTATTGCGGTCAACAACAGGTTACAATTTGTGACGTCTGATGTTTTATTCAACAAATCCCCATTAGAGGTATGGGCATTAATGCACAATCCTTTGTGATTTTGTCAGCATATCCATTGCCAACGGTCACATAGTTAGTGCCTTGCCTGTGAGCTACGCACTTGGCCACTGCTATTTTATGCCGGCAATTGTAGGGACCGCAAAAGGTTCCTTACACTTTCTTAATTTCGTAAAGGCATTCTGGAGGAACTCATGAAACACTCTGTGACCACAATTGCCTGAAGTCATGTACAACCCCAAAGCCGTACTGACTATTGGTAAAGATCGTAACTCTTAGTTGTTCTGAAATGTCGCAAGCCTGCATCAAGGCAACCAGCTCAGAAACCAGAGCTGAATGCACTCCTTGCAACCATGACGCTTCCACAACACCTGCAACTGTACAAACAGCATAAGCAGCTTTCAAATTTCCTTCAGGCTTGCAAACATGAACAATCTACACATGATCAGATTCAAGCAATGGCTCATCCTCTATATCAGGTGGTGGCTTTGTGCACAATTCAGTCACATCCGAGCAACCATGTTCAACTTCTTCAGTCACATTTTCATTTCCAGGCAGTGGCAACACAGTTTATGGGCTTAAAATTGTGCATCTTTTAAGGGTCACATTCTCTGCACCCAAAAGAATCTGTGAGATGACTATTAGTTAGATACTGTGTATGAGTCAACAGTATCTCACTTAATGAGGTACAAATACAGTCAGTGGATGCCCCATGACTATACTTTCACACTGTTCAAAACACACACGCAGATGCAACTGCTTTCAGACATCCAGGCAAAGCTGCAGCAACAGGGTCAAGAGCTGCCGAAAAGTAGGCGATCGGTCTGCGACTACTTCCATGCATTTGTCAGTACTGAAGAGAGCGCAGCCTTCTCTTTCACTACATAACACAAAGCACTTATTATAATCAGGCATTCCCAGAACTGGACCCCTGCAAAGGCATTCTCGCAGCTCAGTGAAGACAGTCAAACAACTGTCATCCCAAGGTACCGGATCAGACCTCTGGAGATGTTTTGCTGTTAAGGAAAATGTTTGAATCCATTGTCGGCAATAGCCCACCATTCCTAGGAACATGCAGACTTCTTTTTGAGAGGTTGGCGGGCTCATTTTAAGAATCAGAGAGATTATTTCTTGTGACACTTTCCCTGCTCCTTTTTCAATGTGGTGTCCTAACTCCAGGACTTCAGTTCTGCAAAACTGTATCTTAGTCGGGTATACTTTATGTGGAGCTACTGCCATTTTAATTTCCTCAATTTTCCCCCACCATGATAAGTTGAGGGAAGACCATTTGTCCAATGTTTGCAATTCAAATCAACTGTATTTATTATTATAGTAAAAAAATAAATACCAGGATACTTAAGATCCATTGTATTCTATATAATGCCTATGTCATGTGTCATATCTGCAGTACAAAATATGTTTAAAGGGAAAACTTCGGTTTTATTGATATTTAAAGTATATCCTGATACTGATGCATAACCTTCAACAATATAAATTATCACTGGTATAGTATGTACAGGGTCATTTAAATAAAGCGAAACATAATCTGCATACTCAGAAACCTTGAGAACTGTATTATTGATGGTAATACCGGAAATGTCCATAGAAGTACTTGTAAGAGTTATTAGTGGTTCAATGGCTAATATAAAAAGCAAGGGGGTGAAAGGACATGCCCCCATGCCCCTAGACAAGGTCTAGTGCTTCTAAAAAGGAGAAAAGGCAGGGGCGTAACAAAGGCCCCCGCAGCGCGGGGGCCCCCACGCTTCCCTACACTTGGAGGGGCCCCCTCAGCCCACCCTGAAGTGAGTGCTGAAGCATAGGGCCAACAGGCCCGAGCACTGCACATTAGTTCCTGTTTAACTTCAGCCTTTCTTTGGGCAGGTAGCAGTGTTGTGAAAATCTCGGGCACAAAAAAGAAACAATTGCAATTTATAGCTTTTGTTTCTCGCCCATGTAGAGAGGCCTGGAAGGAAAGGCACCCCAGGATTTATCTGTGAATCTGAGTGCTGGAGTGCAGAAAGAAACAGTCAAGAGAGAGGCGACCAGGAGAAGGTCAAAAGGAAGTTCAAAGGAAGAAGCAATGCTGAGACAGAAAGACAGATGATAGAACTGTGTGTGTGCATGCACAGGGGCTTAACACTCCCCCCACCCCATGGTGCAGGAGGCCCCTGGGACCCCTCAGCCACGCACCTTGCTTGTCCTGATATCATGCAGCAGACTGCAACTTGCTCTGTTCTTTGTGCAGAGACAGTGCGACAGGTTGACACTGCTCTGCAGAAGTGTAACAATTATTGTTACATTTTAGAAAGCCACTGATTCTACAGGAAGCCAGGCCAAGGTTTTTTTAATTGCAGGAGTGGGTGAAGGGCTCTTACAGAAGGCCTGGATGGATGACTAAAGCAGAATTCAGTGTTTTGACTGTGGACCCTCCCACATCCAGCCTGCACCCTCAGTAAGAGTCCAGTATTGGAGTCAGACTACAGAGAAGGCAAGCAGCAAAGAGACAAAGGGCTGCATTTGGGTTTCATGTGTCCTGGTCCTGTAGCAGCTTTCTCCCAGGCCATGTTGGCATCCTTCAGCTGCTGAAGGGCTGTGATTCCTGGGATTAAAGAAGAGGTGAGGCTGGTGCTGGACCAGCTGGTGTCCTCCAAACAGGTGAGTCCACCAACAGCCCTTTTCTTTCTACCTTGATGTAATAAAGAGAGGCATGGAGTAACTGGCAGGCACTGGGGGTATTGGGCCCTTACCACAGAAGCGTTCATTTTGCTTCACCACCTGGTCACACCAGACTTAACAAACACCCCAGAAGCCCCCACAGGGTGCTGTTCACTGGGGCCCCTGCAAGTACTGAACAAAGGCAACTGTTTTAACAATGCCAGACAATGGATGGAATCTGGGTAGGACTGACTACTTCAATTGCTTGGTCTGGCTTTTCAGAGGTAGGTTCTGTCCCCCACCCCCCCAAACAAAAAGTGAGATCTGACCGAGTAAATCACCTGCATTACCACTAGCACACAGTGCAGTTGAGAATTTCCAACCTGAAGCAGAATTACATTTAGCGCAGATGTAGATTGCACATGTTGTTCTGGTCTGAGAATGTAGAGGAGAGCCAAGCCAGGTTTAGATCCTGTGACGCAGGCAGTGGTGTTGTCAGCTCAGACTCTCAGTGTCTAGGTTTTGTAGCAGGGTGGCCCTATGGCTCTGAGCCCTGGCCTGCAGCTCTATCCCAATGATCCTCTGAATAGTGGACATTGCTCCTTTTATGTTTTTCCTCGATAATTATTGAAAGCTGGGTGATAAAGATGGGACAGCTTTTCCATTTTTCAAACTGCACTAAAATTAGTGCACTGCACTTCTTTAAAATGTATGCTTTTCAAGTTGTAGGAACGCACTGCCAACTTGTGTAAAAGCTCTCAGAGCTCTGCTCCTTGAAATAAGGCAAACATTTAAAATACCATAGCCATGCTGCTTTCAATGTACTTATTCCTAGTGTCTTCCCATCACCTTGCAAATCTCTACTACCAACACATCCCTTTCTGTTTTTTTCCCTTGTTTTCTTCTCTTTCCCATAAATGTCCCTCCTTTCTGCTCTTACCTCTCTGACCTGTTTCTCTCACACTTTCCCTCATCTCTTTGCCAACTGTCGTGACTTTCTCAGTAGTCTTTCTCTCTCTGTATCCCTAACTCTTTCACTTACTCTCTCTCATACACATTCTTTAAGAGTGCTCCTCCATTACTCACTGACTCTGTCTACCCACTTTTTGTTATGTACTGTCCTTCTCGATCACCTTTCCTTTCTCTTTCCTTGACTGTATCATCTTGCATCCTCTTTCAGTCTATCTTTCCTCTTATATATTCATTATGGACTGCTGTATCTCGCTATTTGACCACTCTTATTTTCTGGCTGCTTCTCTCCTCCTGTATTGTTTCTCATGAATGACGGTCACTGTCTCCTGGCAGTCTCCACCTCTCTTTCAGCTGCCTCCTCTTGGTCGAACTATGATTCTACCTCATGCACTACCAAAAATCTTTCATTATGTTCCCTTGACTGTTAATATTTGTTTACCCCCTCCACTCTTTTCCCTTCTATCAGTTCGTTGGCTAATCTGATTGGTGTGTGGAGGGTTGCTGAATAAATGAGTGTGCCAGTTAACTGTCACTGTGCTTAAATGGAGGTGACTATGCCTTAAGGAATTGAATGTAAATGTTGGATGTGAATGTGAATGTACAGAATGTTTATTTATGAGTATGCCTCGAACCTGTCAGAGTTGCATGCACAAACCTCTTTTGAGCATTTCATGGAGAAGATTAAACATGCTGTGGTGTTTAATTGTTTGGATGAGGTCAGCTGACAGCACATAGGAGATGGGGTCATAAAAAGTGTCTCTATGTTCGTCTTCAGAAGCTCAGAAGCTTTGCATCCGTTTTACTTCCATTTTTCTCTGATATCATGAGGGGCAATGACGGTGGTGGAAAAATGCATCTTTGCCAACAGTGGCAAAAACCCTGTGCTTTTGGTCCCTTAAGATTCCTTGGTACCATCTAATCATGTCATACACAGAGCCCACACTAATATATAAGCACATCTAGCTTACATACTCTTATCAACACTCCTTTCTCTTATTAAGAGATACTAGGCTGACATATTTGTCAGTATACCTCTGCAGCTTTCCCTTTTTTTCCTTGACTTCCTCTCTCTGAAGCGTCTTGTGTGTAAGATTGTGAAACTCATTGTGTATGTGCACGCTTGTAGGATAAAAGTGTGACAAAGTGTGAAAAAAGTATTTGTGAGGAACCGTGTTGGAGATTATTAGTTTGTGTGTGTGTGTAGATGTTTGTGTTGATGAGTAGGCGTGTGCATTTGTGTGAGTGCTAAGATGTGTGAAGTGCATCTAAGAGAAATTGGAAGACAGAGCTTGCAAGAGGCAGTTCAAGACTTCCTACTCATTACATGCAGGAATTTACTTTGGATATGGTAGCTGTCAACATTTACTGTTCAGAGAGATGTGCCCTCCCTGATCACTACTACGTAGCTTTTTAACTTGCCTGCTGTGCACTAAAATGCTCTTTTTTTTTGCACAGTTTTTAAAAGGACCCTTGAATAAGACCTCTTCAAAACAGATCAGGCTTTGGTCAATTTTGTTGTGCTAATTTACCTTGAGATACACACTATGTCACTTATTTTTCAAAAAAATCCTTTATAGAGAGCACCTTAGCCTATATCTAAATATAGCCTTTAGAATCGGTCAATTTCAAAGTACTTTTACTTATTAAAATCATTTGTACCCATACCTAATGAAAAACAGAATTTATGTGTTGCAAACTTCATTGTCAGCTGAGGATAAACTAGGCTTTTTACATGCAGGTAGGTTGAGGAAAGATGCTAACATTCAGCATTTGAGCTGGATGAATTTTGGAAGTCCCCAACCATATCCTTCAGGGTATGCCCATCACTCTCTGTTACACCACTGCAAGCAACACACTTGAGACAATATGCCAAAAGGCAGACTACTCGTGTGTTAAGTGATGATCCTGCTATGGTTGCATGATGGAGAAGCAACGAACTGCTTAAAGGGTTTGAATGCTCCTATATTAACGCACAAATATCCATATTTAAAAATATCATTTACCTTAATATGAAAGGTTAAAAGGGCAGGAGACACTGAATTAAAATACATCTGAGAGCTAATGTGCCTGATGCAGAGTTCTTTGTTCAAGTCTTATACTCTCTCTTCGTGTTCAGGATGTATTCAGGATTCTTCCTGAAACTTAATTGTTTCCAGGAAGCTTGTTAGAAACTCCTCTTCGAGTCTTTGTTGTGGTAACAGTAGGGAGTAGGATGTCATAAAAGGCACTTGTAGCTTGAGGAGTGAGGAGGTAATTCTGTATTTAACTTACAACATTAAAATCCTTGAAGGATACTGCAATGGATTGATGTGGCAGCACAGCAAACTTTGTATAACTGCATTTTTGGTAGATAATGGACCTGCGGTATGGGGAGAAGAAGTGGTTTGCCTAGGATCACACAATTTGTTGGTGAGTGCAACTTAGGAGCACATACCTATGACAGCAACGTCTGGGCCCATGTCTTCGTTTCTGGTTTAAATGGAATCCTGCCTTTTCTGTTGTAATGAAATTTAATATAATAGGCATATTCTTTTAGACTGTATTGACCAATAAGTGCAGAGGTAGAATGATAAAAGATGACTATGCTCAAAAAGGCATCAAATTACATTCAAGTGATATGTTGCTACTATAGTTGCCTCATGCTTGAAATCAGAAAATAATCTTAGTATTTGTAAATGAAGTATGCTATAGTTTAATCTTGCTTACCTGTATTCCTGAAAACAAAATAAAACGCTTGTAGAGCATACAATAGATCTTGTGTTTGACAGTCTCCTAAATGTACATGCCATTGAAAATAAATGTGGCCCAATAACACACGTAATGGGCTAAGAAATCCACATTTGCCTATTTATCACCATTGTTGATGAAAGAACGATTTTTTGGCCTTCATATCTTTCTAAAGCGAGGGACATGCTATCCATCAGTCTCCTACTTTGTAAATCAATCTCATAGTGTTAACTTTGCTTATATGTATGTAGTGCTTCATACCGCTGTAAATATCACAGAAATAATGATTTTCTGAAAGGGAAAGAGAGCAGAACGTGATGAAGGGGCCCCTTCAGCATATCTTGCAGGGGGGCCCCTTCAGGTTTTGTTACGCCACTGAGAAAAGGGGAAGTGTTAATGCCATTAACAAAAATGGTAGCTGAGGGTGAACAATATAGTGCTTAAACTATGGAGATAAATGCAGTACTGAAACAGAATTTTGACATAGTTCTACATAAAAATTTCCAATTGACCATGTCAAAAGCTTTTTTAGCATCTAAAGCTAATAAGCCTATGGGATATTTAAAGTTCTTTAGGGATGTGATAGTGTGACATAGTAATCTAGTATTGTGTTAGGATAACCTACCTTTCAGGACACCAGACTGATCAGGATGAATAAAATGGTCCAGAATAGGAGAAAGTCTTTTTGCGAGAATTTTTGCATACATTTTGCAAAATTAATGCATTTGATTAATGAGTGATACAGGCAATAATTAGGGATTAATGCAGGATCTTTATCTGGTCTAGGAAGAAAAATAATTGTTGCTTCTTTAAAAGATCCCTCCACAGACAGCTTTATTTGTGGATACCTGAAACAATGGTAGTTGGAGAAGAGAAAGTTGGTTCCTAAAAGTTTTATAAACTTGTGCTGGAATAACATCAGAACCTGAGGATATTTTTGCATTTAAATACCTAATGGCATTAGCAAAAGGAGCGTCAATAATTCTTCCGTCAGTATGTGATAAGGGCAGCAAGTTGCACTTCAGTAAACATTTCTCTAATACGGGATCTTGAATATCATGAGGTTTACTATAAAGGTTTGAATTCAATTTCTGAACTTGTGTAGCAATTTCTGTGGCAGAGAGAAGTAAATGGCTACCTGGAGTTCTTAGAGCAGGTATCTGTTTTTTTATCTTTTTTGATTAGTAAGTACTTAGCAAAAGTGCATCCAGATTTATTTGCATTGAATTAGAAATTAACTTTTAGTTTGCAAATAAAAAGACCTGCTCTTTTACTGAGCGAAGTATTATATTCGTATCTTAAATTTTGTAAAGGTGTATCGACTTGAATGTCTGAAGATGATAGAAATATCTTTTCAGCTTTGGCAATTTGCTGTTCTATACTATTAGGATTTGAGTTGAATAGTTTATTCTCATGTGCCGTGATAGAGGTAGTAACCCCTCTAGTATAAGCCTTAGAAGCATACCAATGAGTAACGTTAGAGGTATGCTCTGGTTGATTATTATGTAAGTATTCAGAAATAGCAGGTAATAGCTTTTTTTGGTTTGCATCAGATAGTACAATATCAGTAATCACTCCACATCTGGGCTTATGTTTGGAATAGTTGTAAGAGTTAAAACATATTAAATTAAGGCCTGCATTGAAATAGTTAAGGGATCTATTTTAGGGGTTGTAATTGAATGGCATAGATTCGTGGAGGAAAATAAGTAGTCAATACAGGAATATATAGCATCAGTAGGTAAGTGAGCCTCCAGTGATCATAGCTTAGTATCAGCCAGGAATGCTTTAAATAGGGCATAGCGCCTAGGTGGATAACATGTAACTGTTGAAATTCTGTCGAAGGTGGATCAGAAATCATGTTAAAGTCCCCTCCTAGAATAAGGGGTACATTTAAAATAGTCACAATTTCTGAAGAAACTGATTTCCAAAAATGAGAATCATCTTGTGTTGGAGCAGGAACATTAAAGAAATGAATATGTTATTTGTCAATTAATGTCAATTGTTTGAACTTACACATATCAACCATAAGAATCAGGTTTGTAATTTAAACTGGTAACTTGAGATATATATAGCCACACCATTTTTCACCCCGTGCAAGCGCTGAAACTATATTAACAACCCACAATTGTGACATATAAGACAGAATATTATCAATATGAGTTTCATGCAGAAAACAAACATCCACTTTATCATTTATGAAAATGGTCTAATATTTTCCTCCTCTTTATTGGATGACGGAGACCTTTAGCATTTAAAAAGGCAATTTTTAAAGTATATCTATTTGCCCTAATGAAAAGAATAAGTAGGCAAGAATAGAAATGAAATTTGAAGATTGGAACTGAATATAAGAAATAAATAGAGACAGTAGTCCATATAACAACAAACAAAACAGACAAGACAGATATAACGCTAAGGAAAGAAAATACTAGCTGAAATATTGAGACAGCGAATGTACAATCTAAAATTGAGAAAGATTACAAAAGTGATATGGCTGAAAAAGCCTCATGTATCAAGAATAGAAGCTTGAGAATCCATTGCAACTGAAGCATGAAGATCCAAATCAGGAACCAGGTCTGCAACAGTTTCTTTAGCAAAGTCTTGATTATATATTTTACTGCCGTCCATTATTAAGGATGAAATTTCCATGACACTTTTACGGATCATTATGAGGTGGTGATGACACAAAACACTTGAAATATGACTTAGTGTGGTTTAGATTTATTGTGTTTACGATGTGAGTGTATGCAATGAACTTTATTTCAAACTTCTCCTAGAGTTTTAATTTCAATAAAGATGGTGATAGATTTTTCCAAAAAGGCTTTGCAATTCGTACCTTCAATATTCTCAGGCAAATTAAAGATATGCAAATTAAATTGATGATTACTATTTTCTAAATCCAACAGCATCTTTCTCACAGACAGTGTGTAACTTGGGCAAATGAGCAATTTCAGCTTTATTATCATGCATCTTAATCTATTATTGTTAAATAGTCTATGTCTCTTTGAATATGCTTAATATCAGAGCAAATAGCATCAGTGTTATTACGAATTGATTGAACTTCCAGAATTTTTGCAATGGACTTTTCTTGTGACTTATTCATTTTAGACTTAGAAGGTTGTGGTGAAGTAGTTTGCTTCCATTTATTAGAAGTATGCAACATAATTTCATTTCTGAGTTGGACATATTTGAACCTTGTTAGGAAAGCCAACTGTCAAACTGTATATGAAATACAGTAGTATTACTTATCACTTCAAATAAAAGTTCACTGAGTGAAAGTATTAATGAAACAAGCAGTGGCATAGGCAATCGATCTCTGAAATGGGAGTGCCTAATTACAGAGATGGCAAAAGGGGCGTTGCGGCGGGGAATAAACCAATTAGTATTCAGGCTGCTGGAGCAGTGCTGGTTTTAGAAGCACATACTACACTTCCTCATAGTTTCCAGCATGAACATGACCAGAAAGCTGCATGCGCAGCTAAAGATAGGAATGGAAACCATTCACTTATAACATGGAGTGCAATGCGTGCATTTAATAGCTCCGGTGGCACCGCTGCACTAAAGCTAGGCTGCACAATACCAGTGCAAGCAAGTGCTCATCGAGATATGACTCATGTTCAAGACAGGCTGGCACAGCTTGGAAGAGCATTTGAAGAAGATGATCTAATGATCTCTGAAACAATGCAATCATGATGGATGAAGTGCAGCGCAGTGTTGTTGGAGGACATTTGAGCCAATGGCTGTGGTTTCTGCACAGAACAGCCAGTTGTAGATCTAATAATGTAGGCCCTTAATCTTTGTGCCATTGCTCATCATTGTAAACTGCTTCGTCAGGGGTAGTAAGCGCTATGTAAATACAATTTACAATCAAATTGCTATATTTCCATTCCAATCCAGTACTGCCATGATGCAAAGTAAAGAGTTTGTGGTAAAAATGCTCCATTCTTTATTAAATAAGAACTTGCTACCTAAAGGTGCTATTGACTGCATTCACTTCCTTCTGCCTGACTTGAAATCGTCCTTGTTTGAATGCAGGTCCATACACAACCCTCTGCTTATGTACGGTTTGTGTCTGGCGAAGAAGCTCCAGTTAGCGCAGAACACGGCAGATGAAGTGTTTTAGCCATGTTGTGTAATATGATCCCTTTACACTCCAAGCCTATGACTAGTAGTGACTTCCTGGAAGTTTGTGGTCCATGGGAAGGCAGCCCTGGTAACATAACACAGGTTACTTACCACGCTTAGGAATAGTAGAAATCGATATGGAGTGAGATAAAAATAAGTCACTTTGAACTTGAAGTTTACAGCTGACCAGTAGCCAGACTGAACATATTTACTAAACTGTGTGTGAGTGTGTCTTTATGTGCGTGTGTGTTTGAGTATATGTGTGTACCTGTCTGATTGCACTGTGTGTGTGCATGTATTTGTGTGTTGATGCATGTGTTTGAGTCTGTTTCTTCATGCTTCTTATGGACTGGTGTGTACCTTTTGTGTTTTATTTTAACTTATGTGCATAACTGTATGTGTGGTAGTGTGTGTGCCATTACTTTTGTTGTACCGTGTGTGCTGTGCGCATTGGTTGGTGGATGTGTTTAGGCCTGTTTCTGTGTGTGCCCTGGTCTATTTAAATGTGTGTGTTTTATGTTTGTGGGCGTGTTTCCATTTGTGGGATGCTTATTGTCTGCTTCTGTACTTCGCGCATTCCTGAAAGGCACACGTGGCCATTGCTGCCATTCAAGGTTAATGTGTGTTATTTTGAATAAAGAATTAAAGGGCCTCCTGTGAGTCATTCAGTCTTTATGCTATTTTAAGATTGCAGCCACAAGGTGTGGTAAAATGCAACAAATCTGAAAACAAATGTTTGATTGCAAATTGATAGAGAGAGAGAGGGAGTGAGACAGGGAGAGTGAGAGAGAGAGTTTGTATGTGTGTATATATATATATTACCTACTGGCGGTCGCCAGTAGGTAGTTATAGTTGGGACCTTGTTTCTATTCAAAAAGCATTTTTCCTTTTGCCATTAACTTTGGTGCCGTTTGACGAATCTTTGCGAAAGTTTCAAAACTAATGGCACGCTCAATTCAGCTGCTGTGTTCAAAGTTTCGGGGTGATTCGTCAAGCGGGGGCCAAAAAAAAAGGGGGGTCCCAAAACACATTTTCTCCATGTTAATTTCCATAGGAAACTGTTGACGCAGCTACAGCCTGAACTGCTGAACGGAATTACACCAAATTTGGCAGAAAGGTAGCTCTTGGTCTAGAGTGTACTTTTTTTGTTAAATGTTGTAAATCCGTTCAGTAGTTTTTGAGAAAATTAAATATTTACAGGTATCTATATATGGACGCGAAGGATCCGCGAACCCTCCCGATCTCGAGCCTTGCAATCTGATTGCCTGCCAACAGTTCCAACCAGGAAGTGTTTGCAGCCATCTTGTGACTCGGTTCAACTGAGTCACAAGAAAAAGGGTTCAAGAAAATAAAAAAATAAGAAATGGGGGTAGGGTAGAAACGCCCTAACCCCCTAGGCCTGCTCAGGGGGTCCCACAGGGACCCTGAGGGCCAAAAAAAAGCTTCTTTTTTTTTTTTTACAAAGATTTCAGCGGGATTCATGCCCTCTAGTGGGCCTTGCAGGTAAGTTTAATTTGTTGGTGCAGGCTGGAACCTGTAGTGCCGAACCCACTGAAGGGCGAGAATGTAACAAAGGACACTACAGGTCCCAGCCTGCACCAACAAATTAAACTTACCTGCAAGGCCCACTAGAGGTCAATAAATTTGAAAACACACGAGTGTCCTTTGATCTGCGCAGGTGCACCAAAATACACTTAGTTTTAAAGTGTTATTTAAATTCATAGTAATTTGAGCCGAAGAGGCTTTAGCATTTAAACCTTGCTCTTGCGCAGATCTCAGAACAGATTTAAAAAGTCATATTTAACCATTTTACTTTGAGCTGTGAAAGTCCCTCCACTAATGGTCAACATCAAATATTAGAGTGTCCGAGGCTACCAAGTGGTGACTTTATGCTGCAGGTCTCTGTGTTTTTAGGAACTATTTACAGGCAGTGACTCAAAGGGAACCACAACACAGAAATTAGGGCTCACTGCTGTAATAAAACATGCACCGGTGTAAACCCACCAAGCATGAGTGTTCTATCCATTTTACCACACACACAAGGCGAAAATGTGATTTATAAGGTGCACTGTGATCTATATTAGAATGGTTTCTTTTAAATTCTGATCTCTTAAAATACGGTGATAAAAATGCTAGCTGCAGGAACAACCTTGTGTAACAGTGGCACAGCTCATGCAGTCAGCGAGTGACCCACAATAAATACATAAAAGAATAAATGCTATAGTATATCCTACATAGTTATTTCTGGCTTTATATTTTTCTCTCTGATTTGCCCAGTAATCATTCGCCCTTCCTGTCTGTGTGAACGGAGGCAGTCACCCCTGCATGCTCACTGCTGCAGTGACAGTGTGCATACAGTAAGGGCCTGACTACGAGTTTGGCGGTGAGGAAATGGACCGCCATGCTGCCGGCCTGCTCCCGCACTGCAAAGTCCAAGCTGTGCTTGAACTGGGGTGCATACACACAGGGGGGCATACGTTGGGCCCCCCTGCATGCATCCCCATGCAGGGCCCCCTTTGTTTCATGACCGCCAGCCTTTTAATGGAGAAAAGACCTCCATGACACCGCTGGCGGTTCTGAAACTCGTAATATGCATGGCAGTGCTGCAGCGGCACCACCAGCTTATTACTGAGGCCCTGCCCACCGTGCTACCATCAGGGAACGGCGGTTCCTCTGTGGCTCCGGCGGTGCAATGGCGGTTCGACCGCCCAACTTATAACGAGACGGTTTGACTGCCGGGGCAGTGGTGACTCGACCACCACCACCGCGCTCCCACAAATCTGGCTGTCCTCGGACCGCTAGACTCTTAATTAGGCCCTTAGTGACTTTAGATGCTGGGTTTGGTAACACCCACATCCTGATGCCCTGCAGGTATTGTCTCGACTCTGCAGCCGTGTGCTTAGCAGTTACTCACCCCTGGCTTTAAGTGCAACTTATTAGTAGTGTGTGTGTGTAACTTAGTACCTATTTGAAGTGTGCCCATAGTTGCAACACTCATGTTACACAACAGAAAGCACTTGAACTCTGAGAAGTCACACCTATTAAGGAAATAAGCTGAAAGTTTAACCAGAAGGGAGCTGCTGAGGCACAGCATCCTGAAGAAGAGCGCCACCATGCAGTAGCCCAGGATGATCTGCAGCAAGCTGAGCAACAGCAGCGGCCTTGCTGGATGATGGTAGGTGGCCACGCTGGAGGTTGCAGGTCCCCGGCACAGAAAGAGGAAGTGGTGGGTGCAGCCCCAGTGGGCGCAGCCATGGGGCAAACAGGAGCAAGCCAGTGGCAGAGGAATTATAATTTTTTCTTTTAAATGCGCTCGTCACTAAGGAAAACACTAGTGCCCCTAATGAGTGGTGGGACTGGTCACCCATTAAAAAAATTAAAAAGTAGTCCCGAAACAATGGATAAAAATGGCTGCTGCATATGTTTAAAAGTAGTTGGGCGGTGCTCTCTGGGAGGGCAAAACACCGGAAGGGGCATGCCCTTGACAAATGGGGAGAACGAACAACGGAGCAATGCCAGCAAATGGGAAGCCTATGGGCGGGCTGTAAACCCACAAAGTAGATACAACATGTCTCTTTCGAGATGCATGCCGTCTAGAGCCGAGACCTAAAAGGAGCCTTAAGTTCCTTGCTAGTGTAAAAAATGTCACAGAATGCCTTTAAGAACGTCAAAGCATAGAAAAGACAGCACCTTTAAGAAAACCAGCCTCCTCAGGCTAGCCCTCCTCTCATATAATCAACAAGGTTTCCTTTGGACAACAATACACACCCAGCAATGTCTGTTGCAGCACCCAAGTCTCCAACTTCATCACTCAATCACATCCATTGCACTCAGAACAGGAGAATATGTCTGTATACCCAAGACTACTATTAGATACAAGACTAAAAAAAGAAAATTTAAAATTATTTTATTCGTCACGAGACACACAATCAAATAAAACAAGTCTAAACAATTAAAAACATTGCATGATAAAATATAAGAAACAGAACAAAATTCATAGATTCATTCGGAAAACACACTCAAAGACAAATAGCAGCATACATTTAAAATGTATACGAGAGTACAAGTAATAGACCAGTAAACTTTGTCTTAAACTGATCACATCCGTAGTAATTGTTCCTCAATGACTGAGACTAGGTGCCATACCCTCTATAGGCACTCAAACGTCTCAGTGATAATGTGGATTGTGTTCCTAACAACTCAGGCGTCGACGCGTTTCGATGGAAATATTATAATGTCATCTTTATCAAGACCAACGTTTAATGACTCTCTCAAGCTGATAAAAACAGGAACAGTTAAATCACCTCGTTTACAATAGAGGTTTTTGATTGATATATTTGTATGTCTCTTGGACACCAGTATATTACTATCTCTGGACTTCAGGGGCAAACACCTCCGGTTCTCAAAGTTGCAGGTCCATAAATTGACCAAAGAATGTATCTTTCTCAGATCTTCCAAAACACCAGAGCATAAAAATGAAATCTGGGGCTAAAGTAGTGTAGAGATCCTGTCGATAGCGGACGCTATACTCCTCACGTTCATGGTATAAAGATTCTGCGGAGAATATCCTCAACTTTCACCCTTCTATCAATGGATTGTTCTTCCAAAATTCTATTTTCCCTTTATAGTGGAGATGCAAGGATCACGAAACTTCTTGCAGCAGTCCTATAATAATTAGGATTTGCTAACGGGCGGCAGCCTCACACCCTCCTTTCGGTAGCTTCTGTATCTCGCGAAGAGATACTATAAAGGGAAAATAGAATTTTGGAAGAACAATCCATTGATAGAAGGGTGAAAGTTGAGGATATTCTCCGCAGAATCTTTATACCATGAACGTGAGGAGTATAGCGTCCGCTAGCTCTACACTACTTTAGCCCCAGATTTCATTTTTATGCTCTGGTGTTTTGGAAGATCTGAGAAAGATACATTCTTTGGTCAATTTATGGACCTGCAACTTTGAGAACAGGAGGTGTTTGCCCCTGAAGTCCAGAGATAGTAATATACTGGTGTCCAAGAGACATACAAATATATCAATCAAAAACCTCTATTGTAAACGAGGTGATTTTAACTGTTCCTGTTTTTATCAGCTTGAGAGAGTCATTAAACGTTGGTCTTGATAAAGATGACATTATAATATTTCCATCGAAACGCGTCGACGCCTGAGTTGTTAGGAACACAATCCGCATTATCACTGAGACATTTGAGTGCCTATAGAGGGTATGGCACCTAGTCTCAGTCATTGAGGAACAATTACTACGGATGTCATCAGTTTAAGACAAGGTTTACTGGTCTATTACTTGTACTCTCGTATACATTTTAAATTTATGCTGCTATTTGTCTTTGAGTGTGTTTTCCGAATGAATCTATGGATTTTGTTCTGTTTCTTATATTTTATCATGCAATGTTATTAATTGTTTAGACTTGTTTTATTTGATTGTGTGTCTCGTGACGAATAAAATAATTTTAAATTTTCTTTTTTTAGTCTTGTATCTAATAGTAGTCTTGGGTATACAGACATATTCTCCTGTTCTGAGTGCAATGGATGTGATTGAGTGATGAAGTTGGAGACTTGGGTGCTGCAATAGACATTGCTGGGTGTGTATTGTTGTCCAAAGGAAACCTTGTTGATTATATATCTATATGGTACCCTATTCCTTTGGTATAAGGGGTCCCTCTCAGTTTTTATAGCCCTCCTCTCACACAGTCACCTGCCAGGAGCTGCAGTGGACAAAACTCCATCCTCAGTCAAGAGAAAGTGAGGAAAACACCAGCATTTTGCTGTTAAAAGCTTGTAAGTTGGTAGAAGTGCCTCAAAATGAGCCAAAATACCTTATTTTGGCGTTAAAACATTGGCGTTTATGCAGGCAAGAACGGAGGTCACATCGCGCCCGCTATCTTGTTCGCGTGTGCTCAAGCATCTCACAATTCTCGGATACACAGCACTCCTAGGGTCTCACTGGGAAGGGGCAGGTTCCACGGCTTCCAATGGCAGGAAAGGCATCAATAGGTCATTGGAGGATTAGCCTGGTGAACACAGAGAGGATCTTATTGGCTCCACAGAATGGAGGAGAAAGGGTGGAGGGCAGCGAATATGGGCACCACATACAGCTGTCAACCTTCTAGCTTGGTTAGGGTACCTAAGGAAGCCACCTACCTACATTTTATGAGGGTGAGTGCCCATAATAACAGGTCCTCCCATGTAATTCACCATTTCAAACAACACTTATTAATATTATATATAAAAACATCTTTGTTAGAACTGTGAACGCTTTATGCATGCACACTTTACAGTTTGGGTCACATTCCAATGCCTCAGTTGTTAATTAATTCCTTCTTTCACAGGTGCAACAATCTTAATGGTAGCTGCAGCAGTGGTCTGTCTTGGGACCCGCTCCTGTGCCTCTGCGTAAAGGATCAGAAAGTGCAGGATTTAGGGGGTAAGTACTACAATAGTAACAGAATACTTACTAAGTGGCCCAGTAGAGACCCCAAACTAAATACATTTCTTTGCTTTGTTTGTAAAGATACAACAGAAGGAATCGGTGTGTGTGGAGCCCACCGGGTGTTCAGTGAAGATTCCTGCAGCTGTGTCTGTAAGAACAGCATGGAGAGCTTCGACTGTGGTCCTCACAAGGTGTTCACTAATGAATCCTGCAGCTGTCTCTGTAAGAACAGCCTTGAGAAATTTAGCTGCGAGTCCCCCAAAGTGTTCAATGAGAAGTCTTGCACCTGTGTCTGTGAAAACAGTTTTGACAGACCCAGCTGTGGACCCTACGGAACGTTCAGTGAGGAGAACTGCAGCTGTGTCTGCAAGAATGCCCTCAATGGATCGAGGTGTGGGCCCCACAAGATGTTCAGTGAGGAGACCTGTAGTTGTGTCTGCAAGAATGGCCTTGACAAATCGAGCTGTGAACATCACAAAGTTTTCCACGAGGATTCCTGCAGTTGCGGCTGCAGCAGCCTTGCTCGCGCAAGCTGTGAGCCTCCCATGCTCCTCCAGGACAGCACATGTGCTTGTGTATGCCCTGAGCATGCACAGAAGAATTCTTGCAAACCTGACTGGGGTTGGGACAAGCAGAAGTGCGGCTGTGTATGCCAGAAGAGTTGCCCCAAAAACAAGCCACTGAACATGAACACCTGCCAGTGCGAGTGCCAGGAGAAGAGCCTAGGCTGCACCCGCAGAGGAAGTAAATTCGACCTTCACTCCTGTAGGTATGATTTCTTTTGAGTAAATTCATTAATTTATTTTTTACCTGGCTCGTTTGCTGCAGAGAAACGGAACCAGTTTATTGAACCTTCTGTGTCAAATTGCAACCACAAGCATATGGCTGTCATGCCTGGAAGATGGACTCTAAGCATTTCAGTTGCTGACTAATGTAGGAACAAACCCTGTACAAATAAGTGCGGAAACAAAGTATTGTGTCCTGCAGAATTCCATGTGAATTAGTGTGGATCCACTTAATAGAAATAATTTAATTTTAACCTGTATGGGGGAACGCAGGTGTTCCAGGTTTTTAATTCATCGCCGGATATTAGCAGGTTTCACAGACTTACAAAGGGGAGGGTCAAAATCAGTCACATCACTTTTAAAGGGGGACAGTCATTCCACGGTACAGATAGCTGCAGTTTTGTGGTGTAACTGAAGCGAGGCAAACCTTTCCACCCAAAGCAATGTTCCATCAGAGCAAAAAACAGCACTGCATACCTTCATCAGAGCAGCCAGAGGCAATCACATCTGGGAGCAGGCAGTCAGGAGGAACTGGAAGTACTCTATGACATTGCAGTAAGTACTAGTGATTGTGAGTGAAACTTTAACTACACGTGTGCAAATGCAGGCATAGCAACGTTTTATAGGCAACGGGTTTACTCTGGAAGACACTGGATGGCCATTTACATACGCACACCAAATACTACTGTCTAACAGCAATCTGCAAGTTGGATAGAAAGTGCCACTAAGCCTGAATCGAGCACACAAGCCCCTGCGAGAGCCTCTAAAATGAGCCTCAACTAAAAGGTTGGTCCTCTGCTGCTGCAGGATAAAGGCAGTGTTAACCCACAGATTATCCATCTATATACGGACTGAAAAAAGTTAGAAGATATTTTTTTATGAGGCGTAAAGTAATTGTAATTATATATATATATGTATATTTATATATATCTACTGGCAGTCACCAGTAGGTAGGTATAATTAGGACCCAGTTTCCATAGGAAAAGTGTTTTATAACTTGCCCACATCTTTGGCTCCGTTTGATGAATATTCACAAAATTATCCCAAAAAGTGCCCTAGTTATTCTTGTTGCGCATGGAAAGTTTCTGGGTGATCCGTCAAGAGAGGGCAGAGGAAAAGAGAGGGGGGGGGGGGAAGAGGATTAAAAATAAAAAATAAAGTGTCTTTCCCATGTTAATTCCCATAGGGATTTTAGACACGACTACAGCCCAAACCACTGAACGGAATTACACCAAATTTCGTAGAAAGGTAGATCTTGGTCCAGAAAGAGACCTTTTTGTGATTTGGTGTAAATCCATTCAGTAGTTATCGAGATATTAACTGAAATCCAAATTTGTATACTTAGGGCTGCAGATCCTCCTCGAATTCTTCTTGGATTCGTGAATCCATGCGCCAAAAGCAATGCCATGATTGGCTGACCGCAACCTGAGAGGAAAGTTGCGGCTGCCATTTTGTTTATCGGGACTCGGTTCCCAGCCTGGAAAATAAAGTTAAAAAGTGATAGAAAGAGTCAGGGTAGAGGTACCCTGACTACATGCGACTTACGGAGGGGTCTGTGAGGGACTCCTCTTGGGCAAGAAATTGTCCCAAAAACCTTTACCACGCGAGGAGCCATGGATCCTCCCCAGATCATCACGGATTTGGGTGGATTTGGATGGATCTGCGGATCCAGACGCCGATTAATAAAAAACCACTCACTCACAGATCCACAATCACACTCACACACCCACTCCCACACCACCAGACACACACACACCCACGTACACACACAGGTTGCAGAGACATTGTAGTTAGGAAATCATTTTTTTTTTTTTTTTAAACTTAGAAATTCAATGAAAAAAACAAAGGTTACAGGGACATTATAGTTAGGAAATAACATTTTTAAAAACCCCAGAAATTCACTGGAAAAAACACAAAGGTTACAAGGACATTATAGTTGGGAAATAGTCTTTAAAAAAACCTTAGAAATTCACAGAAAAAAAAGGTTACAGGGGCGTTATAGTTCGGCTCAGATTTTACTTGTACAAAATAGAAATTCAGCAGTTATAGTTACCTGAGCTAACTATAACTTACACCCCACAATGCACTGCTTATAACCTCATGTATTACATCACTCATGACATGGTCAGTGACATCACTCATGACATCTCATGGCATCACTGATAACATCATTCAGTGCATTTAAGTTTTTTCTAAGAGTTTATGATTGTTAAACATATAATAAGCTACTACAAAAGTTAAATTATTATACTAGGTGTACAACTGAGTGATACTATTTCTGACATATATAATGTGAGTGACTGTGTGAGTGGGTGTCTAAGTGGCTGTGTAGGTGTGGGAGTGGGTGTGTGAGGGCTATATGTGTGTATAAGTGGGTGTGTAAGTAGCTGTGGGGGGGGAGTGAGTGACTGTCAGTGGCTGTTTTGGTGAGTGAGTGCGTGTGTCAGTGGCTGTATGGGTGAGTGAGTTGCTGTATGGATGAGTGAGTGGGTGAGTGACTGTATGGGTGAGTGAGTGGGTGTCTGAATAGCTGTATGGGTGAGTGAGTGGGTGTGTAAGTGGCTGAATAGGTAAGTGGCTGTTTGAGTGGGTGTTTGGTTAAGTGAGTTGGTGTGTGAATGGCTATGTTGGAGACTGTTTCTTTGTGTGAATGGCTGTATGAGTGAGTGAGCAGATGTGGGAGTGCTTGTATGAATATATGAATGGGTATGTATGTGGTTGTGTGTGTGGTTGTATGGGTGAGTAAGTGGCTCTGTTGAGAGGCTGTATGGATGTGTGAGTGGCTGTATAGGTGAGTGACTGTATGATCAAGCTCTATGAGTGAGGGAGTGGGTGTGTGAGTGGCTCTATGGGTAAGTGAGTGGTTGTGTAAGTACTTGTATGGGACTGTCAATGGGTATGCGAGTGGGGTGTGAGTGGGTGTGTAAATGTTTTTTTAAAGAAAATGCATTGGCACACAAGTCCTGGCTTCTGAAGGGTACTACTTTTAATGGTGGGAGTCATGTTGTTCACATGGCATCACTATCGAGAAGGGACACAGTTGCTCAAGTGGGTTGACTCATTGTCCCAAGCTGAATGCTGTGGTGGGTGAGAGCAAAACGTGATACTTCAGCAGAGCAATCGATAAAGAGAGCGAGCTGAAAGCCCCTCAAAGAAGTCTATTATATACATATGCATTTTTATCAAAACGCCAGACCTAAAAAGGAAACTTAGCCATGGGTTTACCATATAGTGAATGGTTTAATTGTTGCTTTTCTGAGGGATAAGAACATTTTTCGGGCAATGAATTTTATTTGCCTTTTTTACATTTCTTTGAAAATAGGTCCTGAGTAGTGTACAAATCTCTATTGAATGCATGAACAAACTTGTTTGCATCTCATTATTTGGATCATCATCCAGTGTGCTGTTGTTTTAACAAATAGCCTTTCCTGTCATTTCGTTGTATTTAATTGCAAATGTTCCACAGTTAACCCTTAACTGGCCTCCTTTCATTAAAAAGCTGCACACCAAATCACGTGACCTATTAATTTAGGATTTCTATTACTAAACTCTTACTAAAGAACCCCAATTCAAAAGAAATATTCAATGCTAGTTAACCCCCTACAATACTGTACAAGAATATCGTGCTCCAAAATTATTGACTTTATATAGTCAAGTATAAGTTTACTATGCTTAATCCTATATATCAATCAATCAACGCTCCAAGGTGCCCACAGGACAAGGACGCACTCTGCAGTAGTTCCCAAAGGCATTTAATCGGGTAAAGGACAACACCGCAACCCGATGTGATTACAGCCCTCAAGTCAAATGATGTCAGCCTGACGTGTTTCTGAGCCGCCGCTCGTCTTCAGAGGCTTTGACTGAGTTCGTGTTTGGACACTCCCACATAATTACACAATTAACGCCCTCAGATGGGCTGGTCGAATGAATTCCGCACACAATGTCTTGTGGGACTTGTAGTACGTGTCCCAATCATCCCTGGATGGGTACACTTAAAGCTGATTCCAATGCGAAGCCCTACCATGGGACTCGGGGTGCGTGTAGTCCATATATATATATATATATTCGCAACTGGGTAGTTATAGTTAGGTCAGCATATCCATAGAAAATGCGTTATTTGTATTGCTAATAATTTTAGCACCTTTTGGCAAATCTCCACAAAACTCTCCAAAAAGGTGCTACATATTGACTAGTTTATGCACGTAAAGTTTCGAGGTGATTCGCCAAGCGGGGCCAAGAAAAAAAAGAGGGGTCCCAAAATGCAACATCCACATGCATTTTCCATAGACTTCTTTAGGCAGGGCAACAGCAAAAACTGCTGACCGGATTTACAGACAATTTGGCAGGAAGCTAGATCTTGGTACGCAGATTGTGCTTTGGTGTAAATCCATTCAACAGTTTTTTACAAACATAGTTAAAAAAAATGTTTTTATATCTGGATGGTTGGGTTCGAGAGACTCGCAAGAGTTCTTGAAACCCAATTTTAAAAAATAGAGTGTCCTGATGGACTCAGTAAGCTTTTTTTCCCTTGGGGCATCTCGCTCCCGTGGGAGTCCGACTCCTGCAGGACCGAGCACTCTTAGTCACTGCCAGCAACATGAGAAAAATGTTGCTGACAGCCATTACAGGACTCGGGGACTTTGTCCCCTTTCCTGAACTTGTATAAAAAATAATAAGAGAGGGGGCAGGGTAGGGATACCCTACTCCTCTTTGGCCCCATAGGGGGATGCAAGGGGACCCCCCCCACCCCTCTGGGCTAAAATAAAAAAAAGAATCTAACTTTTGACGCAATCCCAGTTGACTCCTGCTGGATTGAGGCAAAAAGAAAATGGCAGACCAGGTCGCATTATTTAATTAATCTTCGAGCCGTTTTCAGCCCCAGGGACCCCATCCTCTGGGGCCCGGTGTATTAATATGGAGGAGGGGGGCACATGGCTCCCTTCCCTGAGTTGTATTTGGTCCCAGGGACACGATCACCTAGGGCCAGATTTCATAAATGTGGGGAAGGGGGCGTGTAGCCCCCCCCACACCGAGCTGCATTCGGCCCCTGGGACCCCATTCCCCGGGGCCTAATGCATTTTTTAAGGGGAGGGAGGCCTCATGGCCCCCTAACCAATTCTTCAAAAGGCTCTGGGGATCCTATCCCTCAGGGCCGTAATTAAAACAGAAGGGAGGGGGGGCCACGTTGCCCTCCTTCCTGAGCGATTAATGGACCAGGAGACCCTGGGCCGGCTCGCATACTGTGTCCTGGGGAACCCACCCCCAGAAAACAGTAGTTTCCTCGCCCACACCTGCGCGGGTAGTGAAACTTGTGTTTGCTACCGCTTAGCAGGAGCATTTTTAATACTCCCACCAAATAGTAGCAAATACAAAGTCTGCTACCAGTGGGCGGGAGATTTAAACATGCTTCCGCCAGCTGGCAACAGGCTTGTGATCTGTTTTTCTATCCTTACTGATGCAGGCAGGGAAACAGATCAAGATATTGCTCCCATGTGGAGGGAGCAGCCTAAATATCTACTCCTGCTGGGCGGGAGCAATGCCGGCTCCCGCCGCATGCAGGAAGCTGGCCGGGTAAACGGGGCCCTGGGGCTCCCCCTGCATGTCCCAAGGTTGTGCATGGTGGGTGCACTGGATGGGAACTAAGGCACCCACCTTTAATTAATGCGAGTCCAAGGGGGATGGGGTTCCCAGGGCCAAAACAAGCACGGGGAGGGGGGCTCGACAGCCCCCCTCCCCTTTATATATAAAAAAAAAGGGCCATGGGGTCCCCAGGGCCTAATAAGGCTTGGGGAAGGGGGCCACGCTGTGCCCACCTCTTTAAAATAAAAATAAAAAAACCCATGGGATGGGGTCCCCAGAGCCTAATGAGGCTCAGGGAGAGGGGCCCCGTGTCCCCATCCCTTTTAATAAACTTAAGGCCCTGGGGTATGGGGTCACCAGGCCCAGGGAAGGGGCCACAGGCCTCCCCCATTAAAAATAAAAGTGACCCTGGGGGATTGGGTCCCCAAGGCATAAAGAGGCTTGGGAGGGGGCCACTTGGCCCCCTCCCCTTTAAAATGCTGCAGGCCCTGGGGGATAGGGTCCCCAGCACCTGAGGCTTGGGAAGGGGAGCCAAATGCACCCCCTCACCTTTATAAAAAAAAATGTGGCCCTGGGGGATGGGGTCCCTAGGACACATTGAGGCTCGGGGAGGGGGCCACAGGGCTTCCCTCCCCTATAGAATACTTAAGGGGATGGGGTCTCCAGGGCCTAATGAGTCTCGGAAAGAGGGGCAACGCAGCCCCCTTCCACTTTTTAATGGTATGGCCCAAGGGAATGGGATCCCTGTGGCCTAATAAGGCCTGGAGGGGAGGGGCCGTGCAGTCCCCTCCCATTTTGTATTGCATTTGGCCCCATGGAATATGGTCCCTGGGACCTATTAAGGCTCGGGCAGGGGGCTTCATGCCCTCCTCTCCTGTTTGATTGTATTTGGCCCTTGGGGATGGGGTCCCTGGGTCGGGGAAGGATATGCACGCTCCCTTCCCCTTAATATATATGTTTTGGCCCCAGGGGATGCGGCCCGAAGGTCAACCCTATGCTGTGCACCGCAAAGGCTGTGCAAGGTGTGGGGTTGGCAGCCTGCTGGGGTTTTGGCCACAGGGCCTGGTGGCAGGCCAAGCCCTGTGTTCAACTCCCCACAGCGCATGGCAAAGGCTGTGCGCAGCGTGTGGCTGGTTGCCTGCAGGCACTTGGAAGCAGGGGCTGGTTGCAACACAGGCTCTGTGACTAATGCCAAGCACAAGCAGAGGCCTTGCACGGTGTGGAGTTGGCTGACTCTGGATGGTTGCCTGCAGGGTGTTGAACAAAAGGCTGTGCACAGCGTGTGGCTGGTTGCCTGCAGGTACTTGGAAGCAGGGGCTGGTTGCAACACAGGCTCTGTGACTAATGCCACACACAAGCAGAGGCCTTGCACGGTGTGGAGCTGGCTGACTCTGGATGATTGCCTGCAGGGTGTTGGACAAAAGGCTGTGCACAGCGGGTGGGTGGCTGCCTGCAGGCCAGACCCTGTTGCCAAGCCCCTGCTGTTCACTGGCAAAGGCTGTGCGCAGTGTGGGGTCGGCTGCCTGTGGGGGGATTGCCACAGGGTTGGCTTTACGTATGGTAATAAAATATTGCTTTACATTAGCAAAAGCCTAGAAATTCACTGAAAAAAGCAAAGGTTAAAGTAACATTATAGTTAGGTGTGCTAAAAAGACCTTTTTTTTTTTTTTTTTTTAAACCATAGAAATTCACTGAAAAAACAAAGGTTAAAGTAAAGTTATAGTTAGGTGTATATGACCATGATAACATTCACTTTTTGAATTTTCAAAAAACACAGAAATTCACCAACTATAGTTAGCAGAGCTAACTATAACATGCGCCCCAGCCATGCACTGCTTATACTTCACATATTACATCATTCATGACATGTTCTATGACATCACTGATGGCATCATCCAAGCTTCTTTTGCACACACTACTCTATAAACTAGTATGGGATTAGAGGCCTAAAAACTAAGTACAAAATAGTTCAGAATAATATGAAGGGTCATTAATGCCCTCCCAGATGCAACTCCCTTGGATGTAGCAAACATGGGTTATGTGTAACATTGACCCTACACCATACACTTCACGGGTAGCCTAGTTCACATTAACAATCAACCACAGATCTATGGGAAACCCTCACTGCGCACAGTGGTCAATCTGTAAGCAACTGTTCAGAGAAAGCCATGTTCCTCAAGATACTCAGCATCTGTTCCAAAATGAAAGCCCTACTACAGACAGCTTTTATCTGCATCAAACCCCTCACCGAACCTACATTGAGAAATTATGTTGATATGCGTAGAAAAGTGGGTACTGTAAACAGTGTTTCCTCTATGGAGAGAGTTTACTCTGTGCTACATTGTTTGCAGATAGTGAACCTCTCATGAGAAATACACGGAAGAGTATTAAAAAGTATCTACTACGAACAGTGTACACTATGCAACACATGCCAAAATAAGATACTATTCAGTTAAAATATGCAAGGTCTGAATGTGCTAAAGATTATACTACCTGCTGCCTTCATACTGTGGTGAAACTTTACAGATAGCCCATCTTCTGAAGCAAAAGAAGCACATGTACATAGGTTAGAACCTGGTGCACAAAGGCTTCTATGTTATGTAGAAATTGTCATGCTAAGACAATTTGGTCAAATAACTCAAGGCTGGTTACAGTACTTAGTATCTACTACGTAGAATCTTTGCCCTGTTGGAAACTATTTCTGCAGAAACTGGACTGGACACAAGTCAGCTGTCATCTGCACACAGATTTACTCTTCAATACGAACATTTATAACATATTCCTTACTTCTACACACCTATGATGCATTAGCAGCACATGCGTTTTGTAAACACTTACATCCATTAGCTGGACACAGGCAGTACAAAATTAGGTAGAGACGTAATATGGGAGTTACCCACCACTATGTAAACTATAAAATAAACTAGCACACTCATTTGATGATGTTATCAATGACGTCATTTGAGATGTTATCAATGATGCGATACCAAAGGGGATGATGGACGGAGCGTTTGAGCTAATCAAACACTCACCCCCAGTCCACTGATCTGGGTTTAATCCATCATCATTCTTTAGCTCACTCCACCACCCCAGTTCAGACATGGCCATATGCAAATCAGTCTGACCCTGTGCCTCATGGGAACAGTCCAGCCCGAACTGCCAAGCCATGTCTTCCCTGGACCGGAAACAAGCATCCTGGGACCGGTTTCTGGCTATTCAGCCAGCATCAGCCAGGCTAGCTTGAATCCAGTGGCAAAGTGAGCAAGGGACCCACGTCTGGGCACACCCTGCCAACTTAGGGCGAACAAAGCGATACCAAAGGGGATGATGGACGGAGCGTTTGAGCTAATCAAACACTCACCCCCAGTTAACTGATCTGGGTTTAATCCATCATCATTCTTTAGCTCACTCCACCACCCCAGTTCAGACATGGCCATATGCAAATCAGTCTGACCCTGTGTCTCATGGGAACAGTCCAGCCCGAACTGCCAAGCCATGTCTTCCCTGGACCGGAAACAAGCATCCTGGGACCGGTTTCTGGCTATTCAGCCGTCATCAGCCAGGCTAGCTTGAATCCAGTGGCAAAGTGAGCAAGGGACCCACGTCTGGGCATACCCTGCCAAGGGCGTGTCTGTATGCCCTTCTAGCCAACTTTATTTCAGTTAAGTTTTTAATGGGTTTATGTGGGGCATTTTTCAGATCAGAAAGGGCTTTAGTGTATTTAGTGTCGAGCCATCCCTGCTTATTATTATGGGCTTTTTTGCTTTCCACAAATAGGGTCCTTTTGACCTCTTAAGTAATCAGCATAAAAGATTTCAGGACTTCAGCATAAGAAGTAGTCTCATCAAGACAAGCTAAAAATTCTTGTTTACATTTAATTAAGAGGGACTTGGTGAATTCAGACGGTTCCACTTTGGGCCAGCGCAATGTATATCCATTGATTTTATTCAGGGCAATATTCTGTACAATGTGTTCTGATTTACCCTTTTTATTTAACGCATTGCGTGGAAATTCAAAAGTAATGCTTAAAGGAAAGTGGTTGCTCATTGCATTGGAGTGAGTCACAAAGTTATTCAACCTGCCAGAGTACCTATATGAGATCTTGATTTAATCAATGGTCAAACTCATCCCTCTACCATTAAATGTACAGCTAAAGGGGCCTGCAGGAGAGCATAAATCATTAGCAAACCCAAGATCAAATGAAAACATAATTTCATTTAAATTGTCCCCAAATATTGTATGAGAGAAATGGACATAATCAGTTCCATCGTCCGACATTATTCCACATGTGCCTCCCTCCATTTTCGGACACAATGCAGAATTTAAATCCCCACCCCAAATAACACACACATCTTTGACAGTATCATTCTGAATATTACTCAAATCACTCCATAGTTTTTTCAAGACCTCCACGGACTGATCTTTAGGAATGTTATTATAAAAATTCAGCAAGGCTATACAATGCATATTATCAATGTTAAACATCACAATCTGATAGTAAATATCCGTTATCCTTAGTTCAATCTTTTTAACATTAACTCGGTTGGACACATATGTACACAAGCCACCCTTATTTCTCCCGTGCAGATAATATCGCAGGGGTATGAAATGTTTTGTATCCATTAATATGCATGATATTCTCCGCCGAGGTTTCTTGAAGACATAGTATAGTAAAATCGTCCACAAAATCTAACCATGAGGGATTAGTCATTTTAGAATGCAAACCAGCCACATTCTAGAATAGTATATGGCAGGTGTGCGTCCCACTGTGGTCTAGGTTACTCACTTCTTTTATTTTGCGGTGAGGCTCTACGATGAGGTTTTTTTCTGACAAGACCGTTATGCCCGGTGTACAGACTGAGGAATTTACATTGGGAACTAGATTGGTACCTATTGCCGAGAGTGTTACCAAATTGGGAGAAGGATTCTGTGTGACAGATGTTAAGGGTAAGCCGAGGTCCCTTGGGTGTACAACGCATTTATCTGATTCTTTTAGTCAGTCTGTTTCCTATAATGTGGGCAAGATGTCAAAACAATTATATACAGGGGCGTTGTAAGTATAAGGTGTGTTTTCGTGAGGGCCCCTCCTTTGTATTCTCGAGTAAGGTGCATTTGACGGTTGGTAAAAATATCCCAGGGGGACTATGTTGATAACAGAAATCGTAATGTATTGATTTTCTGCTCTGGTCAAAATCGCTTGTATTAATTGCGGGGTTTTAAATGTCAGTACCACAAAATAGGCCCTGAAGCGTTTTATGATCTCTGCCAACCCAGCTGACCCTTCTTGCCATTTTAAATTCGGCAAATAATGTCTGTTAGCCCAGTTTTAGTACCCAACCAGAATAAAGCTTTGTTTCTCAAAGCATCCCAGGGTTCTTTTGCCTGAAACGGTAGTCTCAGTACATTGGCCAAGACTATCGTATAAGGAGTAGCTGCCGGGGGCAAGACCAGCGTAAACGTTTCCGATTGCAAATTAGTTAATGGTGGGGATAGGTTCAGCTGATTAAACCTTGTGTCTGATTTTATAGATGTCCTTGAGTTGTTTTCTGTATTATAATTAACTATATTTGCATTTGTGTTAGAAAGAATTGAACCCGTTGCTGTTTTTGCAGAATTTGATGGAAGCATGGACACCAGCATTATGTAGGGATCATTGCGATGTACCCCCACTGGGTACTGATCTACATGCTGGGGCATTGGGTCGCTACCTGGGCACTCTACTGAATTAGTCTTAGTGGGACACTGTTGGGTTGCTAAATGCTTATTTAACGTCTCTTCAATTGAGGCCACCCTCATTGATAGATTATTTAAAAAGTCCCTTATGAATTTATGTAGGTCTTCTGTTTTATCTGTTGACTTACTAAACTCGTCAGACTGATTATTAATTAGGCTATTAGTGAAGGGTTGGCCCCACCTTCCCACCTCAGATTTACTGTGTTTAGTCGTTTTTTTGTGTTTTTTTAGGGGGTCTGACCTAATTACTGGGTGATTTTTCTCAAGACTTTTTGGAGCTCCCTCTGGATTTCTGGGGCGCTTCGAAGGGGGTTGAGGGTCGCAATCCTGATCACTCACATAAATGTGATTTGACACATTTTGTACACATCCGTTCAAGGGTGGTTGACCAACAATAACCTCAGGCTGATTTTTTGGGGCAACATTTCCAGAGGGAATTTCTATACTGTGAACCACCCCTCCTCCCAATTTTCCTTGATTTAATGACTCTTCCACAGAATTAATCTGTTTTTCGATGGCCCCCATCGCCCCTGTTAAATAGTTCATTAGGGATTGCTGTGGGCCCCCTACGGGCTTTGATAAA
Source organism: Calotriton arnoldi (assembly GCA_963921515.1). Lineage (NCBI taxonomy): Eukaryota > Metazoa > Chordata > Amphibia > Caudata > Salamandridae > Calotriton > Calotriton arnoldi. The sequence goes on from CAWUFW010013213.1 coordinate 297,186, forward strand.
CTCGCAGCCTTTCTCTTACCCATCTCTCACACTTGCTTGTTAAGTTGTAAAGTTACAGGAACTATTGATGTTGTGAGTCTCGGTTCACTTGCCACATGGAGCCTACAAACTGGGTCCCCGTTAGATCTAATTAATAGAAACCAAAGGGATAGTAAAAAGAACCTCCTTATGCCAGGTAATTATAGGGCCAGTTGTGTTCAAGTTCCGTTCCAGTTCCTAGGATATGCTTTGGCCCCAGTTGTTCTGTATTTACCGTGCTATAAAAGAGGTTGCTGTACTAAACCAAGTGGCAATGTCCTCCTTCACACTAGTGCGTAAGACTTATCGATAATGGCCCGAGACGGTCTAAAAATATCGAGCGTGATCTTGATGAAGAAATAAGGGACTCACCCCTGTGTGCTCAGTGTCCTGAAGAAGATTGATCAAGGGGGTGGTCCAGCCCGGCCTCCTCCGGTCTATGACAGGCTAAGACGGGCCCGTCTTGGCCCGGTCTTCGCTTGGGCGCGGCCAGGGCACGCCCACATGCATGCGTCCCGCGCTGTGGGAGCCCTGGGCAGATTATATGTGCCTCCTGGCGTAAAACGGCAGTGGTAGCGGTGGCGGCAAGTGACGCTTTGCTGGCTGGGACTTGTGGTTTCCTGGCCCCTGCGGCGTCCAAACAAAAAAGCAGATTATATGCGCCTCCTGGCGCGAAACGGCAGTGGTAGCGGTGGCGCAAAACGGCAGTGGTAGTGGTGGCGGCATGAGAAGCTTTGCAGACTGGGACTTGTGGTTTCCTGACCTCTGCGGCGTCCAAACAACAAACGGGCTCCCCATCACATGAGTGATGTAATAAAGTTAAATCCATGACCAGAGGAGAACTGTATGTTTATTAAAGCACTTCTAGCTGGAGCTCTGTGCTCTTCAACTGGAGTGCAAGGCCCTGATCCAGCGCTACACTTTATCAGGGATCGATACTCAGCAATATTTCATACAAATGGCCCATACACATTCACCCAACTCATAAATCTTGCACTGGAGGTCAAGTTTCAATGTTGTGAAAAATGATTTCCTTCACAGATTCATGTTTAACATTTCTAAATACATAACTAGACCTATATATCAACTCTCTTTCCTCTCGGTCGACGGACCAATTAGTTGAGTAGTTGATGGTAATAATAGAACTAACTAACTATCTAACCAGCTAAATAATCACAGACTCTCGGTAAGATTAATAAAGTTTATCTCAGATAAATGTAATTGATAAATGCTCATCGCATACAGGTTGTAATGCAAACAATGAATCCCACCAAAGGAGAGAAAATCAATTAACAAATTCCAAACAGTGTCATACTCACCATCCATTTACGATATGCATATGAAGGAGTGGATAGATGAAGAGACATAAGTTTCAGCAAAATAATGCGAAACAATATACTTATGACGGAGTGGATAGATGAAGAGACATAAGTTTCAGAGACAAAATTACATTTGCAAATAATTATGCAAATTACGAGTCAGAAGATAATACAAACCCAAAGATCAATGAAATACCACCCCCCTGGCCAAGGGAGTAGTGGGGTTCTCCGGAAATAGAGTCAGGAAACAAAGATTTCAGGAACGGGACAGGACAAGGACAGGAACAGCTAGGCCTCTCTGCAAACCCACGGACTGCGACGCATCTCCCCTCTCAATCTCTCGAACCTTCTCCTCAATCTCCTACTACTAACCACACCCCCAAAGGCACCCCAGTTATACCCTAAAACCTACATGTCCAACCCACATTAATTGAAACATTACACAGAATTCGACTGCTCATTGGATGCTTGGGGAGGTGGTGTATCACACCACCGTGATTTCATTCAAAATTCTTCATGCTCATTGTGCTACATCCTTTTACATTACATAATTGTTGACCAGTCCATTCAATTTAGTTCTTGCTACATTTCATTATTTTCACACAAATTCCTCAGCCACGTCCGCGGAAGAAGTCTTGAGCCCCACGGCCAGTCTCATCTTTTGGCAGGCAAACAATGTTCTCTGAGCTGATCAACCTTGAACTTTTGTTCATCATTCGGCAGTGCTCATCGCTTCTGTCTGTTTTGTCAGGTCATTCTTGCTCATTTTTCCAGCCCCTCATCTATCCGGTCAATTTAAGAAAATACAGGCCCCTTCGGCTCACTATGACGAAATAAACACATACATTCATTAATTACATGGAAATGCACCTTTCACTGTTTACCACCCACCTTTACACTATTCCCTGTTAATATTTTCTTAGCATAAGCTTCATGCAAAGCGGCATTATTTATTATCGTTTTTAAAGCAAGATGCAAGATGCGAAATGCGGCCTAAACGTGCATTAATTTTGTTTCTTTTGAAACGCAATGTAAAATGCGGCCTAGTTCTTTCATGCATTAGTTCACATTAGTGCACGCATGCGCAAAGCAGTCTCTCATGTGGTTCATGTGATTTGCATGTTAGTTTTTACTGCACATTGTTAGTAAGTATTATGGGGGAGTTAATCCGAGCAGGTCTCTTTTTGAGAAACCCTGCTCCATCAATCACCCCTCTGATGGCTTCCTGGAGCCATCATAAAATACCCACCATACCAAGTTCCATATTTATTTATCTAAAGATCAGTATTCTTTTCTCTTTTCATCAGCTTTTCATCTAACTCCTTCATTTTGTCATAGTAGTCTCCTTTCATATCTTCTAGTTCCATCTCATCTCTTTTTCTCTTCCTTGCTTTTCATTTGTTATTTGTTTCTGTCATCTCTTTTCTTCCACATTTACACTTGTAACATTTATATATTGTTATCAATACTAATGCTACTCCAGCTACTGAAATGATTGGCATTATTATTTTCCCTAATAAGCTACTTCCAAAGGTAGAAAACCATTTAACAGCAGAGAAACTCTTACCAAGTTTCTCCCAGACACCGTCAACCTCCAGTTGGGTCAAGTCTTCATGTAATTTTGTAATATTTTTAATATATCCCTCAATACCTTTACTTTTGTCAGGGATATAAGTACAGCAGTGCTGAATTTTCAACATGCCACAGACTCCACCCTCTTTTGCCAGATAAGATATCAAGGGCAAGTCGATTTTGCAAAACCATAGATCTGATTGCAACCATTTCGGTATCAATCATAAAGAACCCACCAGCAGTATCTGTCGATAAACGATCAACCACTGTGGACAATTTTCAAATTTTATGCGAATTCAGAACGACTCCAACTGATGGTATCAGTGCACCAAAAATATCACCTACTATTTCTGAGAAACTAGCTCTCTTCTTACGTGTTAGTCCTTGTTTTATTTAATTGATTCTGTTATTACTTTTGTATACATGGTAGACCTTTGGGAAAACAATTGCAAAATAACAACTACCATACCAATGTGTGGGTAACCTGTAATAGGCTTTCTTACCACACACATAATAGACTCCTGGGAAAACAGGATCAGTTCCACCCTTCAATCCCCAACCTCCAGTAATTTGGTAAGTATGCTCACATTCGCTAGAACCAATGAAATAATTATTATAGTTAGTTTTCAGTCTAAGCAAATAGATTTTCCCCTTTTGATACCAGTCCATGGACATTGCAGCATATGTCTCGCCTTTCTCATAATTTCCTTCTCTAAACGCCCATGGTGGTACCTGTGACTTCTGTTCAGCAGCTTTTCTTTGGAAACTTTCTCTTCTATATGCTACCATATCTATGAACACTTTTTCTTCAACCCGCAAACTACATGTTAGATTGTTTTTGTAAGCATATCCTATATCTAGTGGCTTAGTAATATGGAAGAATTCTCCCATATAATGTGCATTTTTACTACTTAAAACCTTGTTTAGTTCCTTTATAATAGGTATCTCTGAAAATACTAAATCTATATTGGAATAATGATACTCCAGCTTTCCCGTCACGTAAAATAGGCTGGTTAAAACACTGCAAGACACACCATATGTTAAAGGTAGGTGATGATAGGTCACCCCCTCTGAGACAGACGAAGGTAATTGCATGCACACATAACAATCACTCACATTCATTGTATTAACATACTCGTACAACAATTTTGTAAAAACATTTAACGAGAAATCACTAATTGATTTATCATGATGGAAAATACTTCCATTTATCTGTTCTATGTTAGTATTAGGGGTTTCTTTAGTAACATCACTCACTCTTTCACTTATTACATCATTAGTATTGTTTCCATTATTAGTTACCATTAGAATAGGTACAACGACTTAATAATATCCACATAAATGTCAGTAAAAAGACACTACATAAGCAAGCTTTAATACATCTATCATTTAGGCTAGATTTTGGATGTTCAATCACTTTTGCTTCGGCCATTTTTGTATTCTACTAAAAATAAAAAATCTAAATCTATAAAAACTCTAAACTTTACTCAAACATTTCTGAAAAATAGTGTAATCCTACACGTCAAGGCTTTCTTCTTTACCCCTTGTTTCTCTTCTCTAAGTCTTCTGAGTCTTTCCATTCATTTTGTCTGGCAAGGTTTCACCTTAATTTTTCACAGTTCTTTTAAGGTGGTTTTAATTTGCTTTCATCCACTTGCTCAGTGCCAGTACCATCTTTTTCTTCACTTGGATCTGAACTTTCAATTTCTTCCAAGATCACGTACGTCCATTCCGGTGCTGTGTATTTCTTGCTTGGAATTCTTACTCTCCTTGTTTTTCGTACTGAATCTTCTCCTGACTCTTCTTGTTCGGTTTGGCTTGAGACCTCATTAAGTTGCTCTGGTCTTCTTTTTGACTTTCTCCTCGCAAGATTGTATTTAAGTCTTCACTCCACTTGGCCAATAGTTACCTTTTCTCGGTCTTTTAGTTTGAACTATTTTTTCACCTTCTTCATCTGGTTCACAGGTTCTTTTATTTGGCCTTTCTTCCATTTGTTTTCCTTCTTGACTTTCAGTAACTTCCTTTTCTTCTGGTTCTACAGCAGTCTCATGAGACCCAGTAACTGGTGCCCACTCTACTTGACTTGTGCTTGGCTGTTTGTCATCGGTTTGTTCTTCAGAATTTGTTACTCTAGATTCTTCAGCTTCACACACTTCAGCCTTTGGTCTTTGGCTTTGGTTTACCAGTTGCTGCTCTTCTTGTCTTTCAAGTGGACTTGGGACTCGTCTGGTATGGCTCGCATGGATCCAATTTGGCAAACCACCACACTTCACTGCTGTCGTTGTCACCAGAATCACCTGATAAGGTCCGTTCCACCTGGGTTTTAAACATGATTTCCTCACGTGTTTCTTCACGAGCCCATTCTGAAGGACTCAGATCATGAGCTTGATTCAGGTTTGTCGTAGTAGCATTTTCTCCAACCTGGTGAAACACAGAACGCACCAGTCAGCCAATCCTTTGCAATAGTCAAGCACTAGATCATCAGATATATTCATCAGTTTGTTCACTGGTATAAATGCTTGTCTCATTGCTCTTCCCATTAGGATCTCATGTGGACTCAATCCCGTCTTTTTGTCAAGAATGCTTCTAAGACTCATCAATACAAGGGGTAAAGCATCAGGACATCTCAGTGTTGTGGATGCACACACCTTTCCTAACCTAGATTTTATTGTGCCATTTATCTGTTCAACCACTCCAGATGCTTCAGGTCGATAGGCACAATGCAGCTTTTGCTCAATCTGTAATGCTGCACAAATCATCCGAATTATCTCATTGTTAAAATGGGTTCCTCTATCTGTTTCTAAAGTGACTGGAAATCCAAATCTAGGTTTCAGTTCTCTTAGAAGTAGCTTCGCAACTGTGAGACTATCGTTCCTTCTCGTTGGAATGTGCTTCCACCCAACGAGAGAACAAGCAGTCAACAACCAACACATTTCAGCCCATTGCACGGGGGGAGCTCAATAAAATCCAACTGGAGTCGGGTGAATGGTCCTGCTGCCTTTCCAATTCGTCTCCAACTAACAGCTGTCTTTCTGCCTGGATTTTGTTGCTGACAGGTGACGCATCTCTGGCAGAGACTCTCTGCAATGGCCCTGAACTTTGGGATATACCATGATTGCTTGAAGAGCCTGATCATAGCATCTCTTCCAACATGTGCAATTCCATGGTATACCCTTGCCATTTGGGATAGTAAACTATCTGGCATGACTGGTCTTTCGTCTATATAGACCCACACTTCGTCCTCTGCTCTCTTTCTGCAGCCTGAATTTATCCAAATTTTCTTTTCCTCATCACTTGCTTCTTCCTGTAGCTGTCTAATTTCGTCCCAAGTTTCAAATGAAGAAAAAAACATGAGATGGCAATTGGTATTTTCTTTCTCCATCCCTCTGTTTAGAGCAATAAAATTTCGTGCACAGAAATGCGCTACTTGATCCGCGTATCTGTTGCCCTTCGTCACATAATCATCTCCTGATTTATGTGCGGAACATTTGACCACTGCGATCCTTTTGGGCAATTGTAAAGCATCCAATAAATCTTTTACAATTTTGCTGTTTCTTATAGGAGAACCTGAAGAAGTCAGAAATCCCCTTTGCATCCATAGCTGTCCGAAATCGTGCACAACCCCGAAACCATATTGACTATCAGTAAATATGGTTACCCTCAGGCTTTTGGAAATTTTGCACACTCTAATCAGAGCTATCAATTCAGCAATTTGGGCATAGTTTACTCCTTTTAGACAGGATGCTTCTAAAACTCCCGCTATGATGCAAACAGCATAGGCAGAGCATAGTTCACCTTTCTCATTTCTCAAACATGACCCATCAACAAACATCACACAGTCTGGTTCTTCTAATGGAACGTCCTCAATATCGGGCCTGGCTTTTGTGCACAACTCTGTCACATCCAAACAATCATGATCCGCCTCCTCTCTTACTTCCTCACAATATGAATTCGGCAACAGGGTTGCCGGATTTACTGTTGTGCAGCTTACCACAGTCACATTTTCAACACCCAAGATCACTCTTTCGTACTTAGTCAGCCGACTAGAAGTTATATACTCTGTCCTTGTGCGAGTCAAAAGGATCTCAACTGAATGTGGCACATACACCTTGACTGGATGTCCCATCACAATTGCGTCACTCTGTTCCAGACTCAGACAAGTGGCAGCTACTGCTTTCAAACAGCCTGGTAACGCTGTGGTCACTGAATCCAAAGTAGCAGAAAAATATGCTACTGGACGTCGTGCCATTCCATGTTTTTGAGTTAAAACTGATAGTGCACACCCATCTCTTTCACAACAGTACAATGCAAAATCATTTGCATAATCTGGCATTCCCAATGCAGGTGCTCGACAAAGACTGTTTCGCAATTTAGTAAAAGCTTCCATACTTTCATCATCCATCACAATCGGATCTTTCACATCTTTTCATGTCAACCTCTGTAGAGGTTTTGCAATCAGTGAGAAACCACTGATCCACTGCCTGCAGTATCCAACCGTTCCCAAAAACATTCAAACCTCTCTCTGAGTTTTTGGTGGACTCACTTGTTTAATTACACTAATTCTTTCTGGTGTCACCTTTCTGACTCCTTTTTCTATTTTGTGTCCTAGGTACCGGACCTCCGGTTTACAAAATTGCAATTTTGCTGGTGACACTTTGTGTCCTCCTTCTGCCAAATGATTCAATAAGGCAATGGTATCTGTCACACATGCCTCTCGTGTCTTTGATGCCACTAGTAGATCATCAATATATTGAACCAAAACTGAATTTCCTGGCATGACTAAGGTCTCCAAACATCTTTTCAGAATCTGATTAAAAATTGAAGGACTCTCTGTGTACCCTTGAGGAACTCGGCACCATGCCAAAACACGGTCTCCGAACCGGAATGCAAACAAATACTGGCTTTCCGGATGTAAAGGAATTGAGAAAAATGCTTGGCACAGATCAATCACTGTGTACCATTCAGTATCGCAGGGAATTTGGTAAAGGATCACTGCTGGATTGGGTACTACTGGACAACAGGGTACTACAATTTTATTGATTTTCCTCAAATCCTGCACTATCCTATATTTTCCACTGGGCTTCTTAATTCCTATAATAGGCGAATTACAAGGACTACTCATTATTTCTTTCAGAATTCCCTGTCCAATCATTTGGTCAATCACAGGAGTGACTCCTGCAATTACTTCCGGACTCAGTTTGTACGGAGGAGTGTTTGGATATATGGCACCCTCTTTCACCGTAATCTGAATCGGATCTACATTTGTCATTAGGCCAATCTCCTTTCCTGTAAAATCCCATACATCCAACCTCACTGTACTTTTTAATTCTTCGGTCAAATTCTCTTCTTTGAGAAGTGAAAACAACTCATCCACTTCTATCCCTTGCTTCGCTAACATCATTTTGGATTTGACATCCTCATCAGGTGTCTGAAACGCAATATCATCTGGCATACAATAGATGGTACAATTCATTTTACACAATAAAACCCTTCCCAAGAGATTTACTGGACTCGAGTCACATACCACGAAACGATGCATGTCTCTGAAACTCCCAATATGAACTTCTATTGGATTTGTGACTGGAGTTCTAATATGCTTGTTTGAGACTCCTACAACTTGGATAGTTTCTCCCGAGAGGGGTAGGTTCGGAATTTCTGCTGCTCTCACAGTAGAACGGGTAGCACCAGTGTCCACCAGGAATGTAATATCATTACCTTCCACCTTTCCGTCAACAAATGGACCTGACTGATCTACCGCCAAGGATGTGCCAAGTACGCACTCTTCCTCCCCCCTCAGGCACTGTCATTGAGAGGAGTCTGAATCACTCATTGCACTGCAACCAGTATTACGGAACCATTTGCACACTTTGATTCTTACCAACTTGATCACCTCCGTGAAATCCAGTGTTCGCACTGCACCTCTGCACTTGAGCATTCACATTATTGGGCATAGGAGCTTGTGGCGCCTGTAACTGTGGAGCAACTACCTGCTGCTGATTCACACCCACCTCATTCTGCATTTGTGGATTTAAATTTTGATTTACCCCATTATTCTTTTGAACAGATCTACACTCGTTCTTCCAATGTCCATACTGTCCGCACGCATGACAAGGAAATTTCTTCTTAGCCTCTTCTTTGCTCAATTTACCTCTACCTCTACCTCCACTGGATACCTGACCAATTTGATTCTGACCATTCATTTGATTACCTGTTTGAGAATCATTGTTTACTTCTTGCTGCTCTGCTACCTTCACTTGTGCCCACATCATTTTCTCCTTTAATTTTTTATGTCTTGATTCAATGTCCTCACTACAATACTTCGCATACCTCAAAATTTCATCAATTGTTTTGCTCTGCCAAAAAATCAAGTGCTGCTGAATCATATTACTAATCTCCGGTTTCAAACCAAACACAAACCAATACACAAAATGTCCCATATCTTTGTCTCCAATATTCTCAAATCCGCTGTACTGTTTAAATACCTGCAACAACCTTTCATTATAGGCATGAACTGACTCTTTTGGTTCTTAGGTCATCCTATCTTAACCCAATCTGTTTCCTTTGGAGAAATTTTTCCTTTCAAAAAGGTGATTGCCTGATTATACTTTCTCATCACCTCATCAGATGGTGCACCAGTTTTAGGATCGCTAGGATATTCTTCTTTTGGCCAATCGACAGTAATTTGATATTCTGTCCACAAATCAGCTGGTACGACAATCTCAAACAAACCATCTAAATCTTTTAACAAAACCTTTGAAACTTTCACAAACCTCTCTACCTGTTTATACCACTCGACAGGTTTTTCCCTTAACCTGGGAAAGTCATTCATAAAAGATAATATATCCTGTCTCGTCCAAGGAACATGAACATATCCACCACCTGGAACTTCTCTTATTGGACATGCTCTTTCAACTTGTTCCGTCTCTCTTAACGGAAACATCAATGTTCCTTTGCCAGCTGCCTCTTTCTTTTTCATCCATCTACCTTTCCACCGTTCTACATCTCCCCATTTTTTCAGAATATTCATCAACTCTTTTATCGGTAATCTTTTTCCAGACGCATTCAAACTCTCCAAATCCTTTTCGGTAAAGGCCAATCTGTACGATTTCTGCAGCACCTTTGACTTCTCTATATCTATTCCATATTCACTAGCAGCCTCTGCTATTTTCTCATGAAGATTCCTTGCTCTCCAAGTGATACCTTTACACAAAAACAACAGCTCTTCATCTCGGTAAGTCCCTAGTCTATCTGGACTTATTGTACCAATAATCATCTCTTCCAAATCTACTTTCAATTGGCTCACATTTATACTCTGTGGTTGAGGTTTTTGCTTTTCCATTCCCTTTATCCAATCATTCAATTCCTCTGGTGAAGGACCTGCTGAACTCCCTGTCGTTGGAATGACGCTTGTCCCTATTCTCCTTGGATCTATTTGTATACCTCTTCTAGGGGTTTCTGTTATCTCACAAACCGGAAGATCTAACAATGTAGTATTCGTGTCAGCCTGTCCATCCTCATCTACTACAGTCACCATTCCACTCCTGACGCTACTCTTTGGAACTGCCAACGTATGTACTTTTGATATATTCTGTTTTTCTCCATACAATGGAACTACGGGACCAATTGTTACCGGTACCGTCAATGCTTCTGCATGTAGACTTAAATGATTTATTTTCTGGATCTGCTTTACTCTTGCCTTATTTCTTACGTCCATTTCTTTTTCTCGTACTACTCTAGCTATTTCCGTAATCTGTGGAGCTAATGGAGTTCCCAGTAGTGGTGCCACCTCAACTGAATTTTCTTCATATGGCGGAAGTCCTTTGGTCATAATGTCCTCTAACAACTCATCATCAGATTCTATATTTTTCTTTTTCTCTTTACACTTGTCTCCTGTTTCATCTTCAGAGACTAAAACTGGGTACAAACCCTCAGTTACCACAGCTCTCCTCCATCTTTTCATTGTATCTTCTCTTCTCTCAAAAGGATATCTAGTCATTAAATTTCTAAATCTCCTACCACCTCGATATTTCTCCCTTTCAAATGCTTCTATTTCCCATTCCTCTAGCGCTTCATACTGGGTAGGTCTGGGATTTGGCTCTAACAAATTCATTCGACTGCTCAAATTCTGCAAAATCCTTATATTAAACGAACCATGCTGTGGGAAAGCTATAACACCATCATCCTTTGTGTATTCCACCCAATTCTCTAACCAAGTACACGTATGGTATCCTCGCTCTAACATCATATAGGAAGCAGGCGTTCTCGGTGTTGGAATAGGAATTCCCTCTCTAGTCACTATTGATTTGTCCTTTTTAAAGAAATTCTTTATTTTCTTAAGCAACTTCCTTTTCCGACTTTTTACGCTAATGTATCTCAGCAAAACAAACAAGGAAACCTTTCTGTAATTCTACTTATTTTATTTGTCAGTTCTCGTCCAATACCAGCGAGACTCACTCCAACTGTCCAATCACGGCTCTCTACGCATCTGCTATCTCAAACAATACCAGCGCGGCTCACACCAACCGGCCAATCAGAGCTTACTTCACGTTCGCTGCCTGACCAATGCCAGCGCGGCCTTTTTGTGACATCAGTATTACTCCTTCTACTGACCCTCCCTTTACAAAATAATACAGCGATGTATTTCTAAGTTTTCTTAATCAAAATTCTTGTTAGTAACAACACAAAACAATGCTACCTTGTTTGTTCCTCTAAATAAAGAGATAGTTCTTCACTTCAAAACAAGAAATTCTTTCACTTCCAGTAAAACAACCACCAGCGTTATTTTACACCTAAACAAACTACAGGTGGACTTGGTACTCCTCTAGGGATAAGGCCAAAGTTTCGCAAGAGGACTTTTTGGTGTAAAAGAGGTCTTGGTACTCTTCTGGGGATAAGGCCAGAGTTTCGGAAGTGGACTCTTTGCTATTTTCAGACACTCTACTCATGTACGAAATTATCCCTAATATAACACCTACAGCCTTCCACCGTACAGTATTATAACAGACAAAGTACTTCTGCAGTGTGATATCATATCCACACTCTTCTTCTGCCTACTTCAGGCTAAATTTCCATCCCGGGATTTCTCAGGTACCTCCGTACCTATACTTCTAGACAACATAGAACAGGACACTAACTTTTTCTTGTTAAAAACATATAACCAATAATTATTACCAAACTAATCAATAATTAAACCATCCTCTGCTACCAGAAAACCTGATCCAGTGCTAAACTTTATCAGGGATCGATACTCATCAATATTTCATACAAATGGCCCATACACATTCACCCAACTCATAAATCCCTGTTGTGCGGGAAGTCAAGTTTCAATGTCGTGAAAAATTATTTCCTTCACAGATTCACGTTTAACATTTCTAAATACATAACTAGACCTATATATCAACTCTCTTTCCTCTCGGTCGACGGACCAATTAGTTGAGTAGTTGATGGTAATAATAGAACTATCTAACCAGCTAAATAATCACAGACACTCGGTAAGATTAATAAAGTTCATCTCAGATAAATGTAATTGATAAATGTTCATCGCATACAGGTTGCAATGCAAACAATGAATCCCACAAAAGGAGAGAAAATCAATTAACAAATTGCAATCAGTGTCATACTCATCCATGTACGATATGCATATGAAGGAGTGGATAGATGAAGAGACATAAGTTTCAGCAAAATAATGCGAAACAATATACTTATGACGGAGTGGATAGATGAAAAGACATAAGTTTCAGAGACAAAATTACATTTGCAAATAATTATGCAAATTACGAGTCAGAAGATAATACAATCCCAAAGATCAATGAAATACCACCCCCCTGGCCAAGGGAGTAGTGGGGGTCTCCTGAAATAGAGTCAGGAAACAAAGATTTCAGGAACGGGACAGGACAAGGACAGGAACAGCTAGGCCTCTCTGCAAACCGACGGACTGCGACGCATCTGCCCTCTCAATCTCTCGAACCTTCCCCTCAATCTCCTACTGCTAACCACCCCCCCAAAGGCACCCCAGTTATACCCTAAAACCTACATGTCCAACCCACATTAATTGAAACATTACACAGAATTCGACTGCGCATTGGATGCTTGGGGAGGTGGTGTATCACACCACCGTGATTTCATTCAACATTCTTCATGCTCATTGTTCTACATCCTTTTACATTACATAATTGTTGACCAGTCCATTCAATTTAGTTCTTGCTACATTTCATTATTTTCACACAAATTCCTCAGCCACGTCCGCGGAAGAAGTCTGGAGTCCCACGGCCAGTCTCATCTTTTGGCAGCCAAACAATGTTCTCTGAGCTGATCAACCTTGAACTTTTGTTCATCATTCCGCAGCGCTCATCGCTTCTGTCTGTTTTGTCAGGTCATTCTTGCTCATTTTTCCAGCCCCTCATCTATCCAGTCAATTTAAGAAAATATAGGCCCATTCGGCTCACTATGATGAAATAAACACATACATTCATTAATTACATGGAAATGCACCTTTCACTGTTTACCACCCACCTTTACACTATTCCCTGTTAATATTTTCTTAGCATAAGCTTCATGCAAAGCAGCATTATTTATTATCAGTTTTAAAGCAAGATGCAAGATGCGAAATGAGGCCTAAACGTGCATTAATTTTGTTTCTTTTGAAACGCAATGTAAAATGCGGCCTAGTTCTTTCATGCATTAGTTCACATTAGTGCACGCATGCGCAAAGCGGTCTCTCATGTGGTTCATGTGATTTGCATGTTAGTTTTTACTGCACACTGTTAGTAAGTATTATGGGGGAGTTAATCCGAGCAGGTCTCTTTTTGCGAAACCCTGCTCCATCAGCCCCCTTGATGTTGTTTTTATGATTGCATTTTGTGGGCTGAAAAATACTGAAAAAAAGACTCGAAGATATTTTGGCTTTATTTTTTTTTTGTTTAAAAACACAATACATCTGAGTCTTTCTTTTAACATTTTTCAGCCCACAAAATGCACTATAAAAAACTGCGTTAAAAGAAAGACTCAGACATTTTTTTAAATTAAAATGTTATTAAACATTTTGATCATAATCACCATTAGGAAACATTGCATCATCAGTAAGTCTGCTTGAGTGCGGGCAGGACGTGCAAGTCCAACTGCATGCTGCACATGCCAGAAAGCAGTGTGTGGTTTGGGGCTGGCTGCTCGCAAGGGGTTGGACATCAGGCCTGCTGCATGCATGGCCTTGCGGCCAGCCCCCATGCCATGCACTGCTAATTACCTCACATATTACATCACTCATGACATGTTCTATGACACCTTTGATGAAATCACTGCAACATCTTAAATGACATCATTGATGACAACACTGTGGTGCCTGGTAGGGGCACAAGTTATAGTTACTAGAGATAACAATAACTGGTGAATTTCAGTGTTTTTTGTTTTTTTTACATAGTCACTAAAATTTTCAACTTACTATAACGTTACCATAAACTTTGGTTTTATTATTTTTTTATTTATTTTTATTTATAAAGTTTTGTATGGCGCGACCATAACCAAGGCGGGTAACATAGCGCTTCACAATTACGGTAGGTAGGATACAATAGTGGGAAAAGAACATTTGTTACATATATGTGCATAGAGCAAACATGACCCAAGTGGGTATCAGAGCGATTCACATTTTGGGTAGGATGGATACAGTAGTGGGAAAATAACATTTGTTACATATATGTGCATTGCATGCTAATGCTGGGATTCCCACATGTACAACAATGTAGTAGTCAATCAGGGCATCAGAATAGAGGCATTAAGTAAGCAGTGGAGCCAAGGCCCTTTAGGGCAGAAACTTGTTCATTAGGGTTTTTTCACTTCCTTTCTGAAAGAAGCAATGGATGAGATTCGACGGACTTCCGGTGAAAGAGAGCTCCAAATCTTTGGGGCAATGACTGAGAAAGCTCTGTGACTCGTTCCTTTTTTTGTGGAAAATATGTGGTTTCAGGAGCAGAGAACTTGCACTTCGTGATGCTCTGCAACCCCCTGATAATTCTAGTTTTTGAATGAAATGAAAAATGGGGGTCTTGAAATGTAGAGCTTTGCGAGTCATGCAGGCAATCTTTAGCTGTATTCTTGCTTCGTATGGCAGCCAGTTTAGGGATTTTAGGGCTGGGGATATGTGATTGTTTCTTTTTGTCCCAGTAACCAATATGGCTGCGGCATTAATGGAAGCCCTTAGTGGGGCCAAGTTATGTTTGGGAAGACCACAGAGCGTGGAGCTACCACAGTCTAGCCTTAGCAGTACAAGAGCTTGTACCCCCAGCTTAAAGTCTTCTTGTGGAAGGAATGGTTTGAGATTCCTTAGTATACTCATCTGGTGTTTAGCTCCCTTGGTTGCATTGCTGATATGATTCTGCATGTTCAAGTGCATGTCTAGTGTGATTCCAAGGGATTTAGCTGACTCAATGTGGGGAGAGCAGTTGAAGGATGTAAGATGTTTCCTCCAGAGGTCGATTTTGGGAGTGTGATTAGGGGGAGCGATGAGAAGGAATTCTGTTTTGGAGGTGTTGAGCATGAGGTGGTTCTCAGTGAACTAGTTTTGAGTGTTCATCAGGGTGGAGTTGAGTGAAATGAGGTCTTCAGGGGAGGTGATTTTCAGATATAGTTGAGTGTCATCTGCATACATATGAAAAAGAATGTTGGCGGAGTTCAGAGCATTTGCTAATGGTTCCAGGAATAAATTGAAGAGTATGGGCGAAAGGGCGGACCCTTGTGGAACCCCCATAGTTATTGTAGAAGGCTGAGATCGGGATTGATTCACCTCGACTCTTTGGGATCTGTTGTGGAGGAAAGAAGTAAACCATTGCAATACCGGCCCTGAAAGGCCCATCCTGTGTTCTAGACTGGATAGTAGTTTGTCGTGATTAACAGTGTCAAAAGCAGAAGAAAGGTCAAGGAGAATCAGGAGGCATGATTCATTTTGGTCTAGCATTTTTTAAATGTCATCCATAATGTAAATGAGTGCAGATTCCATGCTGTGACCTCTCTGAAAGCCAGATTGATGTTGATCCAAAAGTTGGAATTTCTCAATGTGTAAGCAGAGTTGCGATTGCACGCACTTTTCTAGAAGTTTCGCCAGCGTGGGGATGTTGGAAATAGGATGGAAGTTATTAAGATCAGAGCTGTCTGCGTTAGGGTTTTTTAGAATGGGGGGATATCTGCGCTGCTTTTAGGCAGTCCGGGATCATGCCTTGAAATAGTGAAGCATTGCCAATCTTTGCCCATAAGGGGAGGATGGCAGCCTTTATTTCTTTGAAGATGGGAGGTGATCGCAAGAAGAGTGTTGTAGATGTTGCTTTCGCTGAGGGGGGTAAAGGTGTGCCAAGAGGCATTGTTCTTGGGGCTAACACTAGGGGGAACGAGCAGTTAATGGTGGGCAAGAGGAGCAGCAATCCCTGAAATTGGAAGAAGAGCTCTCTTTGATTCTAGGTCGATATTGATGCTTTTTGTTTTCTCAGCGAAGAAGGTGGCCAACTCGTCGCATTTTGGAAAACAGTCACCAAGCTCAGGGCGGTTGGGTGCCTTGACCGATAGTTGTTTAACAATTTCGAACAGTTTCTTGGGGAGGTTTTTGGCTTGATTAAGTTGGGTTCTGAAGAAGTCTGCCTTTGCAATCTTTATTTTTTTGTTGTAAGCGTTCCTAACAGATCTAAGGTGGTTTAATGTTTGGTGGAGGCAATGGATCTCCAGGATCTTTCGGCTGCCCTTAGGTTGTGGCGTTCTGAGTTTAGGCTGTCGTTGAACGAAGGTTTGGAGATTTTGGAGGAGGCATTATTTTGTTGTAAAAGGGCTATAGAGTCCAGGATACCAGAGACAGAGGAATTATAGAAATCTGTGAGGACATGAACATCTTTCATGTCTGCTTGGGAAGTCAAGGCATTTTATTTTTAAAATCTTTTTATTGAACATGTAACAATCTTCAGATAGACATTGTACATAAATTATAAAGTCCCATAAGTTTACATGTGTTCCTGCACCCCAAGTTACATCGTACTTTGGATTTCACTGGTTTGCTGCTGCTGCTATTGCTCTCCTGAGAAGTATCGCTCAGTTATGCGGTCTAGGGAGGCTTGTAAGCGGCCCTCATTCCTCTGCCCACAGACCTCTATATTTTGCCCACACTCCCCATATCTTCCCCCAATTGCGCGGCAGCCCCTGCTTTGATAAACTGATGGTTCCACCCTGTAGCACCAATACATATCTCTTTTCCAGGCTTCTACTGATGGGGCGTCACCTGCCCCCCATGTGCAGGCGATGTTTCTTTTGGCCACCCCCCCTGCCAGTGCCAGCCAGGTCTTGGCCCATTGTGGCCATGTTGTCTCCCTAGTTACTCCCAGGATGTGCCACCTCGGTTCTGTCAATACCGGTTCTCCCACTACTTTAGACATTACGCGGGACAGGCTCTCCCAGTATGTTCGGATCACGGGGCAGTCCCACATTATGTGGAAGAATGACTCTCTCTCTCTCCACATCCCCTCGCGCACTCCTCAGACATACAATTACCAATACCAAATTGAACCATTCGCGAGGCATAGGATTCCCAGGCTTCCCTTAGTGGTCCCATGTAATCTGGAGAGTTATTAATAAGCTTACGATACGTGAGGTATATTGCCTTATCGGTCATGGGATCCAGGAGGAGTCTATCCTCGAGCGGTGAATACTCCAGTATCGAGGTTCCCTCCTTCAGATGGCAGTGTAGCGCATGTCGTAGTTGTCTATAACGGAGATATTCCCCTTCCCCCATCTGAAATTCCTTCTGCAATCTATCGAACTCTATCATCTTACCTCCCTTCCAGACATCCCCCAGTGAGTCAATTCCTATAAGACTCCATTTCCGGAAGTCCTCTATGCGGTTCAGCTCCTTCAGGTGGTCCCCCACCCACAGAGGTGTCTGTTCCGTGAGTTTAGTTCCCCAGCCTGTCATTCTAGTGGCCTTATGCCATATTTCGACCACCGTCCGTGTGTGCACCGGAAGGTGAGTCATATGTCTCCGCTTCCTGTATAGCTCCGCCAAGTAACTGCCAGTGCCCATCGTCAGGCAGTCAAACCTATAAGCCAGTTCCTCGAGCGGGGAAAACACCCACCCATTAATGTTAAAAAGTTGCGAGGCCCAATAATATTTCCGAAGGTCTGGAACGGCCAGTCCCCCGTCATATACACCTTTCTGTAACTTCTTAAGTGCAATTCTAGGACAACCACACCCCCATAAGAGCAGTCTCTGTTCGGACTCAATGGTTCGAAAGAATGTCTCAGGTACTTGATATGGAGTATTTTGGACGACGTATAGTAGGCGTGGAAGTGCCATCATTTTAAAGAGGACTGCTCTGCCCATAAGGGAGACAGGCAATCGCCTACAGTACGCAGTGTCGTCCCTCAGCATATCCAGTTGTGTCTGTAAGTTCAGTCGTAGGAATTCGTCCTCTGACCTCGTGATCCATATGCCCAAATACTTGAACGTCTCTTTCCTCACTAGCTCAGAACATGCCGATGTCAGGGCTGGTAGTCCCCCCGCTAGAGAGAAGACCAGGGATTTGTCCCAATTGATACAATATCCCAAATATGTGCCAAAGGATTGTATTATATGAATGAGTCTATGGAATGTCTGTCGGGGTCTGTTAGCATAGAGCAGGATGTCATCCGCATATAAATAAATACGGTCTTCCCAGCCCATGTCAATACCCCTCACCATCAGATCACCCCGAACCCAGACTGCCAATGGTTCCAATGCCAATGCAAATAGCATCGGTGATAACGGACATCCTTGTCGTGTGCCCCTATGGAGTGTGAAAGATCTGGATATTGCCCCATTAACTCCGACACGTGCCATCTTGGCGGTGTATAATAGACGTATCCACCTCTGTAGGTTTGTACCAAGTCCCACCTTATCTAGAACCGCAAAGAGGTATGTCAATTCAATACTGTCGAATGCCATCCTCGCATCGAGCGATAGGAGGGCTGCGGGAACTTCTGTCTGCTTTTGGGTCATGTGCATTATACTGTAGAGTCGCCTTAGGTTGAGCCTAGTGCTCCTGTGCGGCATAAAGCCAGACTGGTCTGGGTGGATTAGGGATTGTATGACTGGACTCAGCCGATTAGCAATCACCTTGGCCAATACTTTGGCTTCAAAGTTTAGCAAAGAGATAGGCCTGTAGGAGCTACAGAGGTCATGAGGTTTCCCTGCTTTATGGATGACTACTATCGTCGCCATTCTCACATCTTCTGGGAGTTGACCCTCTTCCCTTGCCCCCAGAAACATATTGAGCATGTGTGGGGCAAGTTTCCCTGCCACACACTTAAATAGTTCCGTAGGGAGCCCAATCGGGCCCGCCGTCTTCCCTGATTGCAAGTCCCGCATGGCATTTTCCACTTCCTCTACGTTTATGTCTGAATCTAGCATCGCTCTACCGTCAGCTCCCGCTGTCGGCAATGCCATGCCTTTCAGTAGTTCATAGCAGTCCTACTCTCCCCGTTCAGTCTGCGACTGGTAGATGTTTTCATAGTAGCCTGCAAATATTTCTGCTAATTCTGTACCTGGTCCACTCTGCAGGCCCTCTTCATTTCTAAGTTCAGAAACCCAGTTTCTAGACCTATCCCTCCTTTCCAGCCATGCAATCAGTTTGTTGGCCTTATCGCCCAAATCGTATATTTTCCGCTGTGTGGCAATCGCGTGGGTGCGAGCGGTATTTTCCTCTAAGTCCCTGAGTTCTTTTTGCTTGAGTCTGAGTATGTGTTTGTGCCTGGAGTCCTTCTCATGGTCAGTGTTTTGTGTCAGCTCGAGATTTAATATCTCTTGCTCTAAACCGTCACTTTGTGCGCGCTTTTCTTTGCCCTTAATCCCACTGGTCACCTGTACAAATTCCCTGGCCACCGTCTTGTATGCCTCCCATAGCATACAGTCCGATCGCACAGAGCCCACATTCTCAGCGAAGTACTGTTCCATTCGCTCCTCAAAGCGATCCCGAAACTCCTGATCCCTGAACAAGAAGGGATCCAGTCTCGGCGGGAGAGACCAATCCTTCACGGGCCCATACATCTGTATCTCCACTGGCGAGTGGTCAGATATCCCTCGCGCCTTGTGACACCCCCATGAAAGAGTCCTACCGAATTGGTATGTGTGAAGACATAGTCTAGCCGTGCACCACTACTGTGCGCCGCTGATGTGTGTAAACTGTCTCGATCTAGGGTTGTGACACCTCCAAAGATCCGCTGGTCCCATTGCACTCGCAAATGTGTTCAGTGGTCGGTGTCCCCTAGTGTTAAGAGGTTGTGCTTCCCTGTCTAGTTTCGGGGCCATCGTGTCGTTCATAACCCCCCCATAATCAGTGTTCCCTGTGGCATGTCGAGTAGTAATTTGCTGAGGTCAGGGAACGTAGTAGTTCCGTGTAGTCTAGGGGGAACATACACCGAGCAAATGTTCACAACCTGCCCCTCCCACAACCCCGACAGGGTGGCATAGCGTCCCATCTGATCATCCCAGGTGTGTTTCACCACGAGGGAGACCGAGTTTTTACAAAATATAGCAGCACCTCTGGAGCCCATAGTAAATCCAGCATGCACCCGGAGTGTATAACCATATCGGTTCAATGCTAAATAATTATTGCTTTTAAGGTGCGTCTCCTGGAGGAGCACTATGTCCGGTGAGTGTCTGCGCAGGTATTGTAGCACAATGGTGCATTTTATTTTACCCCCCCAGACTGTTGACGTTCCAGGAGAGAATCTTTAGTTTTCTAACTTGTCGCGCAGCCATCTGATAGATCTACGTGGTCCTTCTCCCCCCCTCCACCCTCCCTACCCGCCAAACCTCCCAGCCCCCGAGCAGCAATGTACAGCATAGGATTTCGGTTCACGGTCCACATTTGTCGGAACATCATTACTGAAGCATAGATAACCCAACTCAAAACTAAATAGATGAAAACCCCAAAGAGAACTCCCCCCCTCCTGCTACCCTGCCTTGTAGGTCTAAAACTACCCACATCCCAACTAGCAGAGCGCCTGTCGCCCACAAAACAATGTAACGGCGTAGGGATGGCTGGTACCGCCACTCAATACCTCCCGCTCAGAGCCCTGTCCCAGCCCCTCAGCATTCAGTATTGCTGTGTTGATCGAGTCAATGTTCCTGTGTGATAGTGTATCATACTTGACTGTCTGGTGTAGTCGGCCTCCTCTCTCCCCCTAAAGGTCACGATCCGTACCTGGAATCTCGCATCATTATCGTGCCCAGTTTCTAGAAATCGGACAATGTTTGTCACTTTCCTGGTTTCGCTGCTCAAACGGTAGGACTTCTGGAACGTGATTCTCTCGACCGAGTCTCTAAGCTCTTGTCCTCCACTCGTCGTGACAGGGATTCCAAGTTGCCGATTCGGTTTCCCTTCCCATTCTCCTCTCTGCGCCGGCCGCGCTTCTGAGGGCACCCCTCCTCCAGCCATTGCTGGACCTCCGCTGGCGCCGTGAAGTACCAAGATTTGTCATTTTCTATTACCCGGAGCTTTGCTGGGAAGAGCATCATATATTTTATTCCTCTCTCCCTCAAGGCACGCTTCAACCCGTCAAATGTACGTCTCTCCTGTTGCACCCTCAGGGTAAAGTCTGGGAAAAATCTTATGACTGAGTTCTCATAGGACAGGTCACCCTGCATCCTCGCCGCCAGCAGTATGGCATCGCGGTCCCTATAGTTGAGGATCCTGGCCTAAATAGTTCTGGGGGGGGACCCCCGGCCGCGGCGAGGGTATCGGCGCTCTGTGTGCCCTCTCCACCGTAAAGTAGGCTGAAAGTCTTTTCGGCTTAAGATGATTGAGTATAAGGTCCTCGAGAAATAGGTCCATGCTCGGGCCCTTCACCCCCTCCGGGACCCCCACCACTCTGATGTTGCGGCGGGCTCTCCCTTCCTGGTCCTCCAGCTTCAGTGCCATTTGTTTGTGTTGGAACGTCAACTGCTGTACTCGTTCTTCCAACTTGCGTGTTGTAGTTTGTAGCTCTGTAATACTCGTTTCCGCCGTGGTGACTCGTTCTGAGGTCTTGCGCATATCTGCTCGCATCAAGTTCATTTCGATCGTGGCCTTGTCTATTTTTGTTTCCAGGGTCGTGCCCAGTGCCTGGATGGCCGCCATGATTGCTCCCAGGGAAGGCTCATCTGACTCCTCCTTGTCGCCAGGCGCTCCGTCTTCCGATGCCAATTGACACGGGACCGCATATTTATCCAATTTATTTGACTGTAATGAGGATGGGATACCCTTTGGCTTCGTCATGGTCAGATCTGGTGTTCTCGGCACCTCCAAGGGCGGTGTGCGGTCTCTTGTGACCTAATCCGGCCATGGGACCCCGTCCAGTTCACTTGCAGGTCGGAGTGTGAGTAGCGGGAGAGGTCCCACTTTTGTCCCCAGGGCCTCCTGCACACGTTGATGGTCAGACCATGGGGCTTTGCACTTGCAGTGAATATTATGTCTCTCTATCCAGCACTCCACTGGTTAACTGTTTTGCCCAATTTTCAGGGGTAAATTCACCTCAGTCCTGTAGCGTGTGTCCCCAGAGTCATCCTTAGGCCTCCAATCTGCCTTTATTTCCAGCCTTGCCAGGTGCAGACACGCCGCCTGCAGTGTGCACTATCCCTCAGACCGTGGGCCCGTACTATTTGGTGGCAGAGCCTCTGTCGACTGGTGGCCGTACGGTGTGTCCTCCCCCCGGTTCAGCACAGCCCTGATGTACTTTCAGGCCAGTGCATACCGGCACTCTTGATCCCCAGGCCAGCTCCCTTCTGTAGGGTTATGACTTCCCCAGCCGGAGGCACTCGCACACACATTCACTGCCGGCCGCCTCCTTGATGAGTCCACTCCCGGGGGAGAGCGGCAACTGCTTACCGCCTGGCGCGCTGTCTCGCCTCCCTTCTGCCGCAGTTCCACCGCGTCCGCACCCGCAGTCTCACGCGAGGTCTCAGACTGGGCCGATCGTCTCCGCGGGTGCATGCAGGGCCGACTCGGTCTACAGCCCACAGCCTCCTTCCTCGCTGGGGCAGGATCGTCACCTCGGGGTCAGGCTCCAAGAGCGAGTCCTGCACCGCAGTCCACACTCTCCTGTGTCTGGGTCGCGCGCTCCAGCTCTGGGCGACTTGGCAGCTCAACTCCGCCCCACGTCGTTGCCGCTTTCCCGGGCCTGCTGGACGCGCAGGCCCTGCTCCGTCACACACCCGAAAATATTCCTCCGGACATTAAAGTCGGTCCAGAGCCTCAGGGCATCGCTCCGGCATCTCCGCTGAGCCTCTTGCGATTACAGCTACCGGATTTTAGACGGATTTTGCGGGCTTTCGAAACGGCTCCGGCGGAGCTCTTACACTACACAGCCATCTTGGCTCGTGCCAAGTCCCACCCCCCCCCCCCCCCGTCAAGGCATTTTTACAGCGGGTTGCTATCTCCTCAGTGTTAATGTTTCTGAGATTCCTTTTCCATTGCTTCGTTTTCTTGGGTTGGTCCCTCTTCTGGGACACCTCCCTGTTAATAAAGAAGAAGATGCAGTAGTGGTCAGACCAGTCACATGTGATAATGGAATCCAGTGATCTGGTGTTTCCTTTGGATATGATAAGGTTCAGAGTTTCACCCTTTGTATGAGTTGGGCTGTCACAGAACTGTGCCAGCTCATGATCCGATAGGAAGGATTTTAGACAGTTCACTGCGTGATCGTTTGGTTTAGACCAGTGGAGGTTGAAGTCTCCCAGGAAAATTGGGGACACTAAAGGGTTGCATTGGATGAGATAATTTGCAGACAGGGAAGTTTTTGCTAGAAATGTTGATGCATAGATATTTGCTGGAGGTCAGAGTGGTGGTTTCTGATTGTGAAACCAAGAGTGTATTTCGGTGTATACAAGCTATTCCTCCACCCTGTTTAATAGATCTGTCCAGACGAATTATGTCATGACTAGGCGGGACTAGAAGGTCAAGGATAGGGGTGGAAGAGCAATTTAGCCAGGTTTCTGTGAGGATAACGATATCAAGCTCATTAGTGAGGATGAGATCAAGGATATCAGGGGCATGTTTACTAGCTGATCTACATTTGAGTAGTACGCAATTCAATTGGTCAGTCGAATGGGAGGTAGGAGTCTGAAGGATGTTAACACGCTTGAGGTTGTCACTATTTATACCATTGAGATTGTGGGAGGGTTCTCTACACGGATTAGCGCGAATGGCTTGGCCGTAAGGTCTTATAAGTGTCTAATGGGTGGGAATAAGAGAGGAGTAGATCACTGATATCACTGGCCGATAGATCAGCCTTCAGTCTTCTGGGGCAGGAGGAGGCATTTGGGAGGGGTAAAGTTTTTGAAATATGGTGAGAGGTGTGCGTGTCAAGGGCAGGAACTGCGCCAGTAAGGTCGATGGGTCGGGTCTCTAGGGTACTAAAAGTTCTGAGCAGGGGGAGATGTTCGATAGTGATGGCTTTCAATTCCTGGAGTTCATCCGTGAGAAGGCGCAGGTGGATAGAGATCTCATCAAGACGAGCAGCCCATCCGGGTGTGGGTTGTTGGTTAAAGGTTGTGTGGAGAGTTCTGACGGAGGGGTGGGGCTTCGAGGGATAGCTGAAGGGTCAGAGGCAGCAATGAAATGGTCAGAGGGTGCGAGTGAGTCAATGAGGTCTTGTGGAGTACCAATTAGCGTGGAGAGAGAAGCCAGAGATGGGGGGAGGGGGCATATGTGTGACGGATGGGATGTGGGCGAAGAGAAGTTGAATGGGTTTGGTGGGATAGGTTCCATGGAGGGCGGTAGCCTGGACTCAGACTGGGCTGATGGTGTGTTAGGATAGATCATGTAAGGAAGTTCACCAGGAGAGAGAAAAAGCAGTGGAGCGAGAGAGGTTATCCTGGCAAGGGACCCATTGTGTATCCGCGTAGAGTTCGGGGAAGTGTATGACGCAGTAGACCCACTAGCCGCTTGATTAAATGGTCATGTGGACAGTGAAGGTTCTGGCGATACTAAGTCAGGGGACTGAATGGAACAGAGATCGCTTAAGGAGTGAGGAGGTTTATGTGAGGTTGGAGTCACCCTGGACGTGAGGAGAGGTGTGAAAGTGATATCAAGGGGAATAGATGGTTTAAGAGGGGTCGAGAAGACTTAAAAATCACCGCTTTCTTGAGAGTAGGAAAGATATTATCCATCTTAGCTAAATTGTCATTTGCCGCTTGAATTAGGATAATACCATTGCTGTAAAGGGAGATGGTGGCGTTCTCATTGTAGATGGGCGAGGGCGAAACTGATAGTTTGAGGCCATACAGAGTTTTCCTGGCACCAGTTATACGTAGCATGGAATACAAGACGTTACTCCATCGTGCTCGTTTTCTGGAGTAGAAGATGAGGTCATTGGTTGGCACAGAAGTAAAAGTCTGAGATAAGTGTTTCAGGTAGGGTTTTGAGTAACCTATGTCTGTACTTTTTGGCCGCATTTTTAGGGAGGGTAGTTAATAGTGAAGGCATGGAGAACGGTGGGGCCAAGCCTTATATCCATTCTGTGAGGGGCCATGGTGAATTCTTTTGAGGGAGGGAGCAAATTTAAGAGCTCTTAAGCGAGTTGACATTGAAGAGCTTAGAGAGAGAGATCATCACTGCGAAATATGGCCACTAGATGGAGCTCTAGGTTGAGAATGACTCAAGGACTTCTTATTGTTTCTCTGCATGGGATCAGGACTGGTCAGTGATCAAAGTCGTGTGGAGATGACAGGTATACTGGGCCAAAAGATACTGCGCATAAAGGTGAGACACTCCTAGTTCATAGGGTGACCGGCATTAGGGTTTGTAAAAGTTTCAATGTTGTTAGGCGTTAACAATGCAAGTAAGGATCTTGTTACAGGGATGGGAGTGGATCAGAGCTCCACTCTAAGATGGCCGAAACGTTAGTAGAAACAGGATGGAGGCTGTGCTGAAGAGGCAAAAATGAGTCCTTTATCTATTGCTTCTGTTGTGCTGATACAAAATAAATACAAAATAATGAGTACTATAGAGCATGGACCAAACTAAGAAGGAGGATGGCGGAAGTATTGGATCGTATCAATTGTGTGTACCTCCACTTAAAAAACGAAAAAAAAACTGTGTAGCCATGAGATATGCACTGCTGGGGGCGCAAGATTCATGCTGCTAGCGAGGGGTCAGATGCGCTTGGTAATCAGCTGGCACCAATTGCGTTGGTGGGTCACCTCAATGAACTCTGCTCCAGACTGCCCTTGAGCAGGCCCCTCCCAGTGCAGCGGGACGGAGCGGGATGCAGGGCGTTGGCCAAGGGATGTGGAGGGACGGTCCAACCTACTCATCCCACAACGGTGTTCAAAATGGTGGGCTCCTTCACCCACGCTCCAAAGTCCAGTGCTCCAAGTGAGCACAGAGCATGCAACGCCTCCACACTCCACAACCCCGAGGCTGGACCCAACAGCCAGAGGCCCACGGAAGGCGAAGTCGGGTGTGCCAGATCAGCTGCAGTCATCAGGATCCACAGCAGCTGCTCGGCAGGACAGTGTCAGGCGAGGTAGTAGAGTCCTGTCCCGATAGCGAGGAAACAGGTGTTGATAAAGCATCAGGCTGCCATTGACACTGTGTGAAAGGTAGGTGAAGGTGTTTTTTTCCTTCAAATCTTCATCCAGGGAGAAACGGAGTTCGGCTAAATGGGGAAATTCTTAAAAAGGTGACTCCCACTTCTGGAGCCTCTCACAGGCTCGACCCGCTGGCGGCCATCTTAGACATGTCCCTCCGGCAGCCATCTTAGACATGTTATAACCTACTGGCAGTCGCCAAGTCGCCAGTAGGCAGTTAAAGTTGGGACCTAGTTTCCATAGGAAAATCATTTTTTCTTTTGCTAATAACTTTGGCACTGTTTGACGAAACTTCGCAAACTTTTCAGAACTACTGTGCCAATCAATTCAGCAGCTGTCTGGAAAGTTTCAGCGTGATTTGTCCTGTGGGGGCCAAGAAAAAGGGGGGGGGGGTCAAAAAATGTGTTATCCCCAATTTCCCATAGGGATTTTAGACAAGACTACAGCCTGAACCGCTGAATGGAATTACATCAAATTTAGCAAAAAACTAGATCTTGGACCAGAAAGAGTGCTTTTGTGACATTTCGTGTAAATCCGCTCCGTAGTTTTTAAGTAATTAAAAAAGAAAAGATAGGGGCGTGGCCAAGATGGCGGAGTGAGCAGACGTGCATTCCCCGAGCTCCGCTCCCGCCGGGCCTACAACATCTACTACGGCACTCCTGGGTCCCGGATCCCCGGTCAAACGCTCTATCTCCGTGCTGCATACGCACCGGGGGGAGGCGGGCCGCTTTACTCACCTGTGGCGGCCTCCCTCGCTCTGCTTCTGCTCGACTCGTGGCTCCGGTCCGGGGACGGAAGGGCCGCATCGGCTGCTTGGCTCTCTCGGGTGCATCGGAGCCGGGGGCGGCTGCTGCTATACGTTTTCAGCGGGCGGGGGTCGCCTCGCGTGTCTCCGGAGGCCCCCGGGCTCTGTCCCTGTACTCCGGGTCTACCATCGGTTGCGGCGCTGCGCAGAGGAAGACACAGGCATCCAACATTGACGAGCCTGCGCCGGCCGGAAATCTACGAGAGCCCGTGGGCTCACTGGGTATGCTGATCCCGGCCTGAGATGGTGAGGGGAGCCAGTTTGGACTATAGCAGAGCCAGGCAAGTGTTTCCTGCGGACCCGGCAGCACCCACCCCTGCTCCCGGCCCTTCTGGGGCCTGTGATTCCCTGGGCCTCTGTCTGCGGCCTACCTGCGGCCTGCTTGCGGCCCGTCACTCCGAGGGGAGTCCCATGCAATCTGCTCCCATCGGGGGGCGCTGACACATCCTACAAGGGATAGCTTATTCTGGGGCCCTCAATGCTGCGGACACTGCGGCAGTGAAGGTGGCCGACTGGACTTTGACACCTGGGGGAGCCACGTAAATCCTGTGAGGCCGAGAAGGCCTATCGCACTGGGTACTACACGGCCAGCCCGCCGACAAGGCACAGGAGCTTTCCACTCGAGGGGGGGCGAGATAGCCCACTATATTTATGGCCGCACGGCACTGACGCCCTTCCTTTTCAGCGGCCCCACGCGCCTACCGACTAGCATTGCCGGCTTGATTCAGGATGGCTGCTGCAAAAAACAGAAAGGACAGATCAGTGTGTGATCTTCTGCTGAAGGCGGCGGGGGACGCCTCCGGCTCTGGCATTTCACCCACTGGGGACGGCCCGGATAACGCTGTCACCAGGGAGCTCCTGGAATCCCTGTTTGCTTCACAAAGGGAAGATATCCTGGCCATCAAGACAGACCTGCAGGCAGACCTTCGAGAGGTCAGGAGAGATGTGGATGCGGTGGGAGAGCGCGTTGCCGCCCTGGAGGATTCCACGACAGCCAGAGACGAGGAGATTGCAGCGCTCCAGCAAGAAGTCCTGCAGCTGCGGGATCAACAGCTGGGTCTCCAAACACACAACGAAGACCTGGAGAACAGGTCCCGGAGGAATAACATCCGCATTCGTGCGGTCCCGACGGGGGCTGAAGGGGAGGACCTCGTGGGCTATGTTCAGGACCTCTTCCGCACGATCCTTGGCACCCCGTTGGAATCCTCCGTCAAGGTAGACCGCTGCCATAGAGTTGGCCCCCCTCGCCAGCCGAATCGACCTCCTGCGGACATTCTGATATGCGTCCATAATTACACTGTGAAAGAAGAGATCCTTAGAGCAGCCCGTGCCAGTCAACCTCTACACTTCAGGAACCACACCCCACAGCTGTTTCAGGACTTGGCGGCTAGCACGCTCCAGAAGAGGAGAGACCTCCGTCCTATAACTAATCATCTTCGTTCGCAACACATCTCCTACGCCTGGAGCCACCCCTTTCGCCTCATCTTTCGTGTTGATGGGAAAGTGCACCAAGTCCCTTCTTTATCTGAGGCCTGCAAAGTGCTGAAGCTGTCCCTTGATGACCTGCCTTCCCCTTCGGATGCTGCGAGGCAGGACGCACAGAGATCTCCGGGGCGCGGGTCCCGGAACGGCAGAGCTCTGGAGCGCCTCCGCCCTGACCCAGCCACAATTCTCAAGAAGCGGTCTGCCGTCCTTCGGTCCCTGACAGGAGCTGAGGGGGGATCATTGGACACTAATGACTGAGGGTAATGTGCCTTTGTGGTCATATCATTTTTGTGGGTCCGGGAGGAGCGGTGGGGGTGCTTTGTTTCCCATTGGAGATGTCCCTCATTCCCTTGGCAGTCCCCTTTGCGTGCTGCCCAGCTATACAGTTAGACTTATTGTTGCTCTACTGTTATGGGGTTTGTTCTTTTTGTTTCAGGGTGGGGTGGGTCCCCTCTCCGGTGAGCTTTTTAACTAACAACTTTGTGGTAGGGTTGGCCTGTCTGCGCGCACGCACTCAGCCCTTGGTGAGTTCAGTTTCCTATTGTGGGTCCCTAAGCCTTAGCTATTGCGTCCAGCGGTTTTTCTCCCACTGATGGCAGTACAGGTCGTTAGTTTTAATGTCAAAAGCCTTAACAACCCCACCAAAAGGAAAGCTGTACTGTCCCTGCTTGAAAACACACAGGGGGACGTGTGCCTACTTCAAGAAACCCATCTCCTTCACAGTGATACACACCGCATGCAACATAGAGCGTTTCCTGTGCAATTCTGGTCCTCCGGGAAGAATAAGAAAGGGGGGGTAGCCATTTTGCTCTCTAGACACTTTAGGGGCACGGTCGTGGGAACAGTGGCGGAGATTCAGGGGCGCCTGCTAGCGCTGCGACTACACATAGGGTCCACCGCTATCACAATAGCTTCCCTCTACTCCCCCAACGACCACCAAGAGAAATTCCTGTTGCATGCGATGGCTGAGGTGCTGCGTACACCTGACTCCCTGGTGGTGGTGGAGGGGGGACCTGAACATGGTTATGGATGCAAGTGTGGATCGCTCATGCCCGAGAACTGGAGGGGCGGGAGCTATATCTGGGAACGGGAGGGCATGGCTTGACGACTGTGGGGTTCGAGATGCTTGGAGCTGTTTACACCCTGACAACAGGGATTATACTTTCTACTCTGCTGCTCACAAGACATACGCTTGATTGGACCACTTCCTTGTTACTCAGGCAGCATGGGCCTGTACCCAGGCCTCTTCCATAGAGGCTCGTTCCCTCTTAGACCATGCGCAGATCACTTTAACATTGCACCTCCCACCGGCGAATCCATACTCATCTCATTGGCGCCTAAGAGACGCACTTCTGCGGTCCCCGCTAGTGGTGGAGGATCTCCGCCATACCCTGACTGACTACCTAGCGCTCAACGACAATGGCACCACGCCTCTGGCCTCCGTTTGGGAGGCGCTTAAGCTAGTCGCGCAAGGAGCTTTCATCTCTAGGGCGGCCTACGATAATAAACTTAGGCGTGATAAGCGTCGAGATCTCGAAGGCCGTGTGAAGGAGTTGGAGGCCATCCACAAGCGCACCGGGGCCCCTAGAATCTGGCGTCAGTTAGAGAAGGAACGGCTCCAACTAAAGAGATTGGACCTTGACAGGGCCGAATATGCGGTATTACGGCTGAAGCATAAGTATTATGCAGGCTCTAACAGGGCCGGCCGCATGCTGGCGCACTGCCTCCACTGTCAACAACAGGCACAAGCGGTGAAAATGATCCGGGAGGCCCAGGGGAAAGAGGTTACAGCCGACTCTGCTATTGCTGCGGCCTTTCGGACTTTCTAAGCGGACCTATATTCCGCCGAGTCCTCAAACCTAACAGACCCTCTCGAGTACCTCCCCGGTGCGGCGGTCACCCCTCTCCCAACTTTTGAGGCGGATGGGCTGGAGGCCCCCATCCGAATTGAGGAGGTGATCTCCGCCATTGCTCGGCTGAAGCTTCTGAAGGCACCCGGCCCGGACGGGTTTAGTGCCCTTTTGTGCGGAGCTGGCACCAGTGCTCACCCGACTTTTTAATTCATTCACGGACACTGGCTCCCTTACGACCTCTATGCTCCAGGCCACGATCTCTGTCATTCCCAAGCCGGGGAAGGACCCGGCACTATGCAGCTCATTCTGCCGAATCTCCCTGCTAAATATAGACGCAAAATTGTTCTCGAGCATCCTGGCCCACAGGCTAAACCCTCTTATGCCCGGATTGGTCGATCCGGATCAGTCGGGCTTTATCCCAGGGAGGCAGTGTGGGGACAACACCAAAAGGATATGTCATCTCATTGACAAAGTGCACAGGTCGAAGGAAGAGGCCCTTCTGTTGGCGGTCGACGCCGAGAAGGCCTTCGACAATGTGTACACTGGCCGTATTTGTTTGCCATACTGGAGCGCTTCGGCATAGGACCTAAATTTCGCAGATGGGTGGCCAGCATTTACAACGCCCCTACGGCGCAGGTCAGGGTTAATGGCGTACTCTCGAGGGACTTTGCGGTGGAGAGGGGCACCAGACAAGGTCTCCCCACTGCTTTTCGCCTTATACATGGAGCCCTTTGCCCAACGGCTGCGGGACAACCTGCACGCGCAGGGGGTTCCATTTGGTGCTGATCGCCATCTCATCAGCCTATACGCTGATGACGTCATTTTCTCGATGGCGCACCCTCTAACATCCATGCCAGCCATTGTGGCAGACTTACAGGCCTTCAGCCGAGTCTCTGTGTTCAAAATAAATTCGCAAAAGTCGCAGGTGCTGAATCTCACTGTAAAGCCTGCAGCTGTGGAAGCTCTACAGGCCCAATTTGACTTCGACTGGGTGACAGGGGGCATTATATATTTGGGACTGTCCTTGCATAATGGCCTGGAGAAGACGGCGGCTGCAAACTATTCCTCTCTACTCTCGCGGGTTCGGAAAGATCTCGCCCATTGGAGGCGCCTACCCCTGTCTTGGCTTGGCAGACTGGCTGCCATAAAAATGAATGTATTACCCCGGGCCTTATATATTTTCCAGACTCTTCCCTTATCGCCTCCGCGGAATGCGCTCCCGCAGCTGCAGATGGAAATTGAACGCTTCATCTGGGGTCCGATCTCGCCCAGAATGCAGAAAACTCTGCTGCAGCGCCCCAAGAAAGAAGGTGGGTTGGCCCTGCCCAATATCACTCGCTATTACCAGGCCTCGCTTTTGCGTTATCTCGTAGAATGGAATCGCCCCATGACGGAAAAGCATTGGGTATTTATGGATCAGACAGTGGCTGGCCGGCACATTTGGAGGGAGAGTTGGCTGCCTCGGCCAGCGCGCGCTTGGGGATTGTATTCATCGCCAATCACCCGTCCCACCATGCTAGCCTGGGACAAAGTGGCCAAACGTGCTAACCTTACCACCTTTCCCTCTCCCATGTCCCCCATCTTCTTGAATCCAGACTTCCCTCCCAGAATGGACAGAGGTGTAGGCGCTCGTTGGGTGGAGGGTGGGTGTAAGCGCTTGGGGCAACTGTTTGACCTGAAAGGCCATATTCCCTTTAAAGAGCTCCGAGAGGACTATAACTTATAGGGTTCGGACCTCTTTCTCCATTCGCAAATGCTGCACTGGACATCCGGCCCCCTTGTGCGTCCCTTGGTCAGTAGACCGATGCTACCATTCGAGAAGTGGCTTTTTCTGAAAAAGGATGATCGTAGACTCATTTCCGAGTTATATGCCTTCCTCACAATAGGAGTGGGAGGTAATCGTTCTGCGGGACAGAAGCGATGGGAAGCAGAAATAGGCCGCACCTTATCAGACAAAGAGTGGGAGGACATTTTTTATAGATCACATCACTTTGCACACTCCATGGGTCATACGGAGACAGCCTTCAAAATTGTATCCTATTGGTATTATACCCCGGCCCGATTGACTAAATGGAACACTCAGAACGACGGACTTTGTTGGCGTGGCTGTGGGAGCCCAGGAACCCTTCTTCACTTATTATTGAACTGCCCCAAACTCACTAGGTACTGGGATAAAATCCTTGACGAGATTGACAGGGCCTTTGATACCACTATCCCGAGGTTCCCAGCGTACACTATCTTAGGACTCCCCAACGCACTGACCTTCCCTTTACGCTCCATCAAAGGCAAGCAGATAGCCTTGGCATTGAATGCTGCCCACCGGGTTATAATAGCGGGCTGGAAGACAGATAGGATCCCCGACCACTCCCACTGGCTGCACCAATTGTGGTCCCTACTGGGTATGGAACGACTGTCAATGGCCACCTTGGGGGACAATTCCGAATACTCGAAGGTTTGGGCTCCCTTCATTACAATCTTGTCTTCGGAATTCCGGGAGCTCACCTGCCCTGCCTACCTGCGGCTTCTGAAACTGATCCCTGAGAGTCGGGCGGGAGGTCGGGGTGATCGCCCCTAATGTATTCGCCATTGCCCACGGGACTAGTATCCTCACCACAAGTCCGAAGACATAGGCCTGAGTTCAAGGGAGGCTCACCGTGAGAGGTGAGGGGGTGGGGGTGGTTTTGGGTTTTATATGTTTTGTAATTTGGTTTGTTCCTCCTTTTTTATTAAATGCAGACATATTTGCTCCAAAAGTGCTATAGTGCACCTTTGTGGCACTGCCACATGATCATGGGTGGTGTCCTGGAATTTGTTCTGGTTTATTTCACTTAACAATAGGTGTACTTCCTATTCCACGTCGTTGCACGCGGCCGGCCCAGGACGGGTTGTAGGCGACATGCTGTGTTACTTGTCGGTTTCGTTGTCCATGCTTCATATGCCTTGCTTTCTAGCCTTTGCCCATGAAACTGCCGGCCCGCTGGGTTGTAGGCAATAATGCACTGTCTTTTTCCTTTTTGCTATGTGTTCTGCCAATAAAAATCGATTTAATTCTAAAAAAGAAAAGATGTATATCAAGCGGAGGGTCCGTGGATTTGACAGATCGCATGATAAGACCCGATTGGCTTCCACCACTTCAACCAGAAAGAGGTGGCACCCTCCACTACACTCCGGACTCGGCACGGGTCCCAAGAAAAATGAAAAAAAAAAACACAAGGGGACAGGGAGGAATACTCTGACCTCCTCGGCCTGGTCGTGGGGGCCAAAAATGTTTTTTTTTTTTTAATGTTGCCACAAATTCGTGGAGGATCTGTGGCAAAATTTGGAGAAAACAAATGTGCTTGTTTAACACCCTGGGTGGGCCAGGTCCCGGTAAGTTAACTGTTTATGTTAATATGGGAAGAGAGGTGCACATGGCTTCCGTCCCCGGGCCAATTTCAGCCCGGGGGACCCCATACCTGGGGCCAAGCATATATTGAGAAGGGGAGGGAGGATGCGCTGCTCCCCTCCCCAGGCCAATTTCGGCCCCAGGGACCCCTTCCCCGGGGTCTGGCCTTATTAAGATGTGGAAGGGGGGCCCAGCTTAAGTCAATAAGGGGGAGGGGGCACACAGTCCCCCTCCCCAGGTCGTTTCAACAAGGATATGGTCGGTGCCTTGGGTGGGCATCAGGGCACCCACCCTTCTTTGGCCGGGCCCTGGGGGATAGGGTCCCTGGCTCTGAAATTGGCCCGAGGAAGCGGGCCACACGGCTCCCTCTGCGTTTGTTAGTATTTGGCCAGGCCCCGGTGGATTCGGGGAGGGGGTGGGGGGGGGAAATCGGCCTGGGGAGGGGCCTGCGTACCTCTGCCCCCTTATTAACTTTGGCCAGGCTGCAGGGGATGGCGTCCCCGGGGCAGAAATCAGCATGGGAGGGGGGGCTGCGTGCCTCATGACCTCTTCTATGACATGATTGATAATATCAGTGCAACATTTGCTATAAAATTATTGGTGAGAAAACTGTGCATGGTGGGGGAGCGAGTTATAGTTACCTTAGGGCACGAGTTATAGTTACTTGAGATAACTGTAACTATAACTGATGAATTTCTATGGTTTTGTGTCTGTAAAATCTGAACCTAACTATAACGTACCTGTAACCTTTGGGATTTTTTTTT
Source organism: Calotriton arnoldi (assembly GCA_963921515.1). Classification (NCBI taxonomy): domain Eukaryota; kingdom Metazoa; phylum Chordata; class Amphibia; order Caudata; family Salamandridae; genus Calotriton; species Calotriton arnoldi. The sequence goes on from CAWUFW010013213.1 coordinate 331,959, forward strand.
GTGAATTTGTAGGTTTATTTAATTCTATTTCCTAACTATAAAGTCCCTGTAACCTTTGTATTTTTCAGTGACTTTCAACGGTTTTTTAATGTTATTTCCTAACTATAACATCCCTGTAACCTTTGGTTTAATATATATATATATATATATATATATATATATATATATATATATATATATATATATATATATTCACACAGCACTTTAATATATTTATTGGAAACAACTCAAAAACCCATGTCCGTTAAATTTTAAGCATTCATGCAGCAATAAATCACAGAGCTTTTAATGGATTTGTGAGTCAATGTCATCACACACACAGAAAATATCTCTCAATGTTCAACATGATAACATTTGAAAAATTTGATGAATAAGGGTATTCATACCAATGGATGTTAACAAATATGTGACATGATTAATCTCAAAAAGATGATGAACTGTGATTTATGATATTGAATATAATTTGTGCAAAAGAAAGTATAACACTATCACAAGATTCATCTGACAATGTTTTTTTATGTTGACATTGATGGCTGAAATGGGATTTATAAAATGAAAAAAAGAAAAAATGGTAATTGTTGGTTGCAATAACACCGATATAATCAAAGTCTGTTTTCTATGCCTATTTGGCAATACACCATGTGACACCAAGGGGTTAAAAATAATGATTTGCAGAGCGTTTACCATGTGATCAAGGTCACTTCAGGTGACCGAAACGCATAATGGCAAGTTGCGGGAAATAAAGCAAATACACGAATAATTGGAGTCCGTGCCTATTTGTTTTGCACAATTGAATGAACGTTGGGATTTATGGTGAAAAAATATATATATATATATGTATACACACTACGTAGGGGAAACATCCTTCAGACTGAAGCCGGAATCCTGCTGTGCTGTGTCTTTAGTACGCATTCGTTCAGCATGCAAGTCGTTATAACAACTTGCCTTAGGGGGGCGCACTGGTGGAATCATGTTGAATTTAAAGTCCAACACGTTCTCTACTGTTGCACATACTGGAATTGGAATAGTAAATTAACCTATTCCAAAATCCAGTGCCCCCCTTCATGGCAAGTTGTTATAGCAACTTGCGTGCTGAACGAATGCGTACTAAAGACGCATTCCTTCTATTGACGATGCTGCTTAGGCACTGCGTGATTCCGGCTTGCGGAATACAGTCACACATTCACTACGTAGATGAGGAGTTACAAATAGTATACATATAGGTACCTATCTATAGTTACCTTCACAATAATTTGGTCCACGATACTTTGACTATGATATTTTTTAAGTATGGAATTAATGTCCACAACATTCTGACATACAACCTTGCAGGCTTAGTTTTCAATTGTAATTGATCCTTTCTGCTGGGAAAGTTGATGTATTTGACATACTTTAAAGGTTTGTATTTGTGAAAATAATATCCACAAGAAGTAGTTTAGTTGTGCTTCTTTTGCCTGCTTTTTCACCATTTGAAGAGCGCAGCAGAAATTATTTTCTTACAGTTTCGATGTACAGTTCAGTGTTGCTGAACGTTTGCTTCGCTAGTTAAAAGGTCTACGGTGGTTCTAATAAAAGTCCCTTTATGTGCCCGGCCAGCTGCTACAGGTTCCCCTGCCCAAGGAGGAGGCCACGGTGTCCAGACAACTATTACTATAGTGTCTCTGTTTGCTACTGCCTTCCGAAGCCCCTGAGAGCCTACGAGCACCTGTGACCGAGCCAGTCAGCATCGAGAAGGAAGCTTGGCAGCTCAGGGGCCCGAGTCCAGAAAAGGGAGGCCTCAGGCGTCTACTGGAGAAACCGCATTGACGAAAATTGGTGCTAAGAGACTAACTTGGCACATTGAGAATCATTGTCCACATCAACAGCTTGACGTCTTCAAACAGAGCGGTGCTGGACCACCTTGCTTCGAATTGTGGCAGAATGTTTGTATTATATGAACCCTTTTATAGAATAATGCACACACCTCCAAGAGCAGGACGAGAGTGACCAGACCCCCACTGATTTCTAGGAGAATCCGTCTCAGAAGATGGTAAACATCGGAGTTACATTTAATTAAAATTCATCCTGCGCATCTTATCTCTAGTCTGAAAACTTTAACGCTGTATGAAATCATTTCACTCGTTTCCGTTCAAGTAATGAGTGGATCTAAAAGGAACCAGTGTAGTACACACGGCATTGACCAGGCGCACATCTACTCAACTCGGATGCATGCTTGTCAGCCATCAAGATCAGCGCCCCTTAGTAAATGTACTTAGGTCTGGCAGGGTATAACCTTTAAGGGGGAAAATCTCAGAGCCTGGAGTCACAGGACTCCACATTTTAGAACGCCACTCCTCTACTCTTTTGAGTCAAAGTTGATTTCCTGACGCACCAGAAAGGCCTTAAACTGTTTTGTCTGTTGAATGAGAGTGATTCCGACCAGCTTGTTCCTTCTCTTACCCTCCTCACAAACCCACTCAGCCTCAGATAACTGAAGTGCTCTGAAGAGACCGAAGGCTAATAGAAGCACTATACCAACCTAGAAATAGGTAGTACAGTTCCAACACAGTCGAGGCTAATAGAGCTGGAAATTAAGTCAATATAGGGCACAGGCGAACATGTATGACGTTTTTACATTTCAGGCTTATTCCTACAGCCGCTTTACGTTTTGGGAAGAAGGGAAAATAAGGGTAAAAGCTAAATAGTTGGAAACCGAGAACGTATAATACTGAAATATGTGTGATGGCTTAGAAAGTTATAAACTATATTGCTAGAAATTAAAAAATGTCTGATTACCAAAACAAGCATTAGCAAAGCCAATAGGTCTCGCTTTTGGGAGCTATTGGCTTTGCCAAAGGTTTTAGTAATATATTACTGGATATACATTGCATATTTTACATAAGTAAAAACTTTGAATCGTTAGTATTTGTAAACTCTTTGCTTTAGTGCAATTGTGTATTATAATTTAAACTAAATTTACTAAGCATTGGCAAAGCTGAGGGGTCTTGGCGCTAACCGGCTGAGTTATTGCGTTTTCCAATGTTTTATGGTACTTGTGAGCGGAGTTGCATTTAGCTGCCAGGGTGAGGTCCGATAGTGAAAGGATGTTGATAATGGGGCATTATTAATAGCTCTGGAGCTGGGACTGAACACAGTGCGAGTCAGTTGGCCATAACAGTGTTGAGAATACATGCTCATTCAATCTTTGGCCTCTCTCCAGTGCACACAGTGTGATGGTAACATATGTACCAACTGTAATACCAATTCTAACTTTTACAACAAAATCATTATTGTTCCTCATTTATATCAAACTGCTAACAAGCACTGACAAACATTGTCTAACAGAGGAGTGCTAAGAGGCAGCCTGCATAGATCACTACTAAACCTCATACGTCACAGTGCTAGTTTCAATCTCTTCTATTCTCTGTTGCACCCGTCCACTATTGTTCAATTTTTTTGTCTTCATTTGGGTGAAAAACATTAATAGGCGCTTGAAGTTGGAGTGCGGAGGGGGATGCTGTAGCACCACCCAAAATAAACATGCAGGAGTTCAGAAGGTGAATGAGTATTAAATATGCCTTTACATTTTGTGTTTATCTTGTTATACTTGCTGTGCGTTCTAAGAGAGGCTATGTTATCTAACAAATCGCTGCTAATTCCTTTAAAATGTAGAATGATGTTTACTTTTGTTTCTCCGACTACAGAGTTAGAGATTTTGTAAAGTGAAGTACCCGATGATCTTGCTGTAGTACAGGAAATATGTAGGTGCAGGCGGAGTTAGTGCCGTCGCGCTATGCAGAACTCCGTGAATTGTAAAATAAACTCTGCCGTGCTACGCGGAGTTCCGCGATCGGGCATGGGATTGCTTGCTTGCCCACCGTAACTGCTGCACAACACAATTTAAAAAACCTGCTCTCTCCCCAATACCTCTGACGCAATCCTGGACTGCCCACTTGATTGACAGGCTTGTAGGAGGCACATTGTAATTCAACACTAATGGGGGGGGGGGATGTACACATTCATGGTGCTTTTTCCCCGTAGTGATTTTTCCCTGTAGTCCTACAGAATCCAGTGCCGGTCTGGACAACTATAACACTGCGAAAGGGGCAAATGAGGCCAAAAATAAAAGCTTCCTCCACTGAGGCGAACCACACAAACATCACCGAGCCCCCGCGTGGTGCTGTTAATCCAGAGGCAGTGGGAGGGGGCCATGTGGACAATGAAAAAAGAAACCTAGATCGTTGTGCATGACTGAGTTAGCTGACCCCCCCCCCCCCGTTCCCCTCCTCCTCTACCACCACCGCCCACGCCCCAATACCAGTGCACACCCACCTACCGAAGATTGATGAGAAGAACAACTGCAGCAGCGTCAGGGAGCCTGTCTTTCTCAATCCATCTCTAAGACCGGTAAACCGACAGCTTCCTCCCTCTCGCTTTTCTCCGCACGGAGCGGATCGGGCATGCCACACCCAACTTGATGACATCAAACGTTATGGAGGCAGCCAAACAGCCAATGCCATCAGCGCAGAGGTCTTGCTGCAGCAGCATGGCGTCTGCATGTCCTCACGTGTGCCACTAGTGGTTGGGGCTGAAGGCTAGCGCTCCAGCTTTTGTAGTGTGCTGCAGCTTGCCAGGTGACTCCTGTCGTGAGACTGACCCTCTTCTGGGGCTGCAGCCAGTGAAAGTAGGGGGAAGCCAGTGAGCAACACCGGATGTGCTAGTAAACTGCTCCACGGCGTTTGCGTAGTTTTTGGCAAACTCTGCGTTCCAAGCGGAGCACGGAGTTGCAAAAACTCAGTGAACTCCGCAGGCGGATCGGAGTCCACCGCCTACCCTTAGAAATATGAAAGAAAAGGCTGTAGGATGTCAGGTTTTTGTCTAAAACACAAGAGCATTTAAATAACTGTAAATGAACTGTACAAATGTTTCAAAACATAGCAGTTATAAAGGCCCAAATAAAGCACATTTTTGTAATTCTAAAGTGTGATGGAAACACAGATTTTAATAGGATTGAATCCAGAGTGGCTCCTCCGCTAAGGCGGAGGAGTGTCGCCCCACTGCTCTAAGAGCAGTGCAAAGGAAAAATAAAAGGATAATAGAACGTTATTATAATTTTAAGTCTGGCTGCAAGCTCCATGTTAGGGCGGGGCAGGTAAGGCGGGGCTCCATGTTAGGCATGCCTTAACATGGAGCTTGCAGCCAGACTTAAAATTATAATAACGCTCTGTTATTATCCTTTTATTTTTCCTTTGCACTGCTCTTAGAGCAGTGGGGCGACGCTCCTCCACCTTGGCCTGCCAAACCTCCTTCGCACTTAGCATGTTCTCCACCGGCTGAATTGCACAGCCTGGGTGAAGAACATGCACAGCCTCACACTCCATGTCTGAGTGCCGAACCACAGCGCTCAGAACAATCATAACGTTGCGGTCATGCTGATGACAGCAGCATTGTGATTGGCTAGGGAAGTCTGGCAGCCTGGGTGCTTCCGGGAGGCAGGATACAGCGAGGACGGGGGAGAGGTGGCGGCTGACTACCAGCAGGTAAGACTTTTTTTTTTTTTTTCTTTCCTAACCCCCCGCCACCGTCCCCTATCAGCCGCCACTGATCTAAACATCAGGACACTTTACTTGGTGATGTGCAAATGATAAATATTTTCTGAAACCAGATTTCCATACATTATAATTTGTGAGCTAGATAGTTTTATCAGTAAAACTGCATGTCAGTGCGAATTTTGTTGCCATTGCAGTAGAAAATATGCTGTCTGTAATTGGCAGTGCACTACCACACCATACTTTAATAGTGTATTTGCAACAGTGTGCTTCAAAATGCAGCACCAGATACATACCATACCCTTACTGAATTGATGAGGCTTATTTGCTATACTTCTTCTTTGTTTGACGCTTGACATTTTCACAATCTCTATGACTTCAAATGATGTAACCTTGACGACAGCACACCCACTCCAAAAATTGTTCCAACACCATTGAAAACATTGCTATGGGAGCACTGCTTTTTCACACTTTTTTCGCTGTCATCTGACCCTCCAGCAAGGGGAGCAGTTTCCTCCTACAAAACGTTAAAATGAGAGAGTAATAATATTCAAAACAAATAATGAGCGATGATGATGAGCGACAGTGAACTCTCAACACAAGGACAGCACTAAGGGCCTCATTATGACTTTGGTGGTCTCGGAGCGGGGCCACCACGCTGCTGCCCCGCTCCAAGACTTATTTCTATTTCTTTGAAAAAGGCACCGCAATGGGAGCGTCAAAGGCAGTTCCTGCAGGACATGGACTGTTAAGTCCATGCCCTTCAGGAACTGGGGTGCGTGGTCACAGGGGGGCCCATTTTGTTTTCTCATCGCCACACTTTTCATGGCAGTGGCACTGCCATGAAAAATGTGTGGCAATGAGGAAACCCGTAATATGCTTGGCGGGGCCGCAGCAGCCCCGCCAAGAATATTGCGGCCTCAAAACCGCTGCACCGGCGTTTGCGTTTGTCCCAAGGTGGCCCAACCGCCCTGGTCATAATAGGGAGGTCAGAAGACCACCACTGCCGTGCCCCCACAAGTCCGGAGGTCCGTGGTCCACAATACTCGTAATAAGGCCCTTAGCAAAAATTAGACATAACTATTTGAGAAATGGAAGATGAAAAAAAATTCCACTAAATACAGAAGAGGCAAAACTCAGAACAGCATCAGAAGGTAGTCATATCGGCGGCCTGGTTACATTTGAATGCGTTTGCAGAAATTACAATAGGATCAGTTTGGGTGGTATTTAACACTAGTCAGGCTACAAAACTTTGTGTACACCCACAGTAGATAGAATGTGATGCCAAACGGAAGTGTTCCATTGCAGTGTCTCTGGAGGGCAGGAACACAGCTGGCATAACGTGTCAGAGGGGGGGGAGTCGTGCACTTCAGTGACAGAAAGCAGAGGGCCTGACCTCCTCCACTGTGACACATCAGGCTGGGATTGTAGGTTCCCGCTTTGGTGCTGTAGCATCAATTTAGAAGTGGAGCTGCAGTATTCGTTCCCCGGCGAAGTTGATCGCGGGTTGCTCTTTGCGAAGCAGATCCAAATATTGTCAGCTTCTCTGAGTCAAATGTTAAGGAAGAAACATGGGCGAAAGACAGCAATGTGGAGCATGGGGGAGGGGGTGGAAGCAGTACAGAGGGTCGGGGAACCAACAGGAGGGTGTAGGTGTTGGAAAGCAAATTAACAGGGAGACAAAGCAATGTGGAGCACGGGAGCATAAGTAATACAGAGAGGAGGGGAAGAATAATATAGGACAGGAAAGCAACAAGGGCACAGGTGGAAAAGAAGCAACATGGGAACACTTTGGAAGAATGCAAACTATTGGGGAGAAAGAGCAATGTGGAGTGGGTAGGAAAAGAAATGGGTGAGCGCAATGGGAAGGAGCACACGGGCAAGAGAGAGTGCAGCACTGAGCAGGGAGAATCACACTAGGGAGACAGCTGGAAAACACTTCCACTGTCTTTAAGTGCTTAAACAAAACAACAAAAGTATGGCTTGAAAACTGAGCACTAGAAGAACACAAGTAATGCATCCATGCTCCAGGGAAGGGAAAACACAAGAAAAGGAAAGAAAGCTCACAAAAGCGAAGGAATAAGAAGCAAGCTAACGAGAGTGACAATGCAGTCAAACAATGGTAAGCAATGGGCAGACTAAAGCCATTGGTAAGCTAACAATGTCTTGCAACAGCTAGTAGGATTCAAACTAAACAAGGACCTAGGTGGTTACCCATTCCACAATCGAAGCTCCATTCCAGATGAGCGTGGATGTCACAGACGACCTATGCCACTCTCACCACTAAATGCACGCTTTATTTATTCTCTTCAAAGTTTGTAAAACATGAGACATTGCAGCTACTTCAGATCTCTAAGCGTGGTAGTAGACACAGGTCATGGGTGTCCACAGGCTGCTTGAATAGTGAATTGTAGTCGTAACACTGTTTAGAAGACATTTTATGGCTGCACCATGCGGGTGTTGTCCTCGTCGTTGTGAGAGGGAAGGCTTATCTAGATCTCAGTAGTGTGGCATCCAGTGGTAGACTGGATAAGTGCCCTCTATATCAGAGGTACTGACTGTAGGATCAAATTTGGATCAGCACTGCTCAGTATTGTAGCCTTTCTGTATTGTACCAGGGTGTGCTATTTGCAAACACACACCCAGCAAATGCTTTCATTGTGCACTCACTGCACACCACTACATCCCTCATGTAATGTATTCCCTGTAGGCACACAGTATATGCACTAACCACACATACTGCACAGTACTGCTCTATCCCTGTACTGTACCATTCCCCGGCACAAATACATCCAGCGCAGAGTCACTCCTTCTGTGCTGTGCAACACTCTACATCATGGGTACTCACAAACATTTTCCCAGTGTCCAAAACATTTGGTCTGTGGTGGGACCGAGGGCCGTACTGATGCCAGCAGGGCAGTGGTCAGGGGGAGGTAGGGGGTGCAAGGTTTGTGTAGGGAAAGTGAAACATGTACATCTAGTGGCTGATTTGAATTGAATAATGTGGAACCAAAAAACCTGGGATCAGTCCTGGCTTCCGCACTTGACCAAATTGTGTGATTCTAGGCAACTATTTTATTTTACTTTCTCTTCTTTTTCTTCATTATAATATATAAGAGGACCTCAAAATACATGACTTGAGGATGTGTGCTGTACAAAACCTTCTCCTGTCTTTGATTTAATAAACTAAAATGTTGTTCATTTATAATAGTAACCCTGGTCACCCAAGGGGTGCACATAACTGACTTGCTTCCTTGTTCACTATTGGCATTGTTCTAAGGATGGGGGGCAGCATGAATGTTTCTATATTCATGTTTGAAAATTATCACTTTCAAACACAAATACTTCGCAAAGCTCAGATAGAAGCTGTTTTACTAAGGTGAAACTGTTCTGAATGTAAATGAAATTCACTTTTTTGAATTTTGAAGAGACTATAATATTTTTACAGTTTTTGCAAGATGTTTTGAAAAATAAAGGTGTTCCTAAAGTTAAGGCGCAGGACACCCTTGCTACTTCCTTTCTTTAACTGCAATTAACCTTTAAATAAATGCTTGCCCGTTTATTAACATCTTTTTAATGTTAGTGCTGAGTTGAGTAAACAGCAGTGCTGAGTTGAGTAAACAGCAGCCCAGAGCTGGTGCTGTCCAGGGGGCTGCATGTAAAGGTCAGGAGGACCACATGCGGCCTGGCCATACTTCGAATACTACTGCTCTACATCTACCTGATGTAGGCCAAGGGTGAGTTAAGCACCCAGCAGCAGAACCTTTAAAAAGGTGAGTGAGCCACTAGGCCTCACTCCAGTGACACAGGATAAAATGAGCTGTTCACGACTACTGATCCGTACATGGTATGCTGCCAACACCGCGCCTGTGCTACTTAACTCCTGGTGAAGGCGGTAGCATTTTGGGTGCTCCTACAAGACTGCAGTTCATGAGACAAACTTATGTCACAGTGCGCACACAAGATCCGTGTTCACCTATGACACAAAAATCAGCACTAGGAATCCAGACAACAGCACAGTTGGGCACTCAGGTCAGGGGTACATGTCTTTACCCATGCAGAGGACTTTCCCATCCCCACACCTAGGTACGCCCAGTATACAGTGTATAAATTTAGCACGGTGCAGGTCTCGGGAAGCTCGATTTTTGGGCAGTGCCAGCAGAACCCCTGTCCATGGGGCTCCTCGTGATGTGATCATAAAATAAATTCATACATTTGTATTCTACCTAAACTAATGTAAAGATATAGGCACAAAACACATTTGGATTCAAAAAAGTATTATGTACTGGGTAGAGATATAAATGTCAGAATGAACCTCATTCAACTGCGTCTTGGGCAGTACAATTGGAACAAAGAGGGGTGCTTGAAGTCTACCTTGCCTCGACGGAAGAGAATGAAAGGTTCTATGCCAACCAAAGGGTATTCTGCTCGCTTATGCACAGGGCCGGACTGGGAACCAAAACCGGCCTTGGCAAAGTGCTCGGCCGGCCCCCCCGGGGGTTTGGGGGTGCGGCCAAGCGATTTGACAGGGCCGATTTTGTTACAGGGGTCGATATTGTAGCTATGCTGCAAAAACGGCCCTGTAACAAAAACGGCCCTCAGGGGCCCAAAACCGGCCCCCAGCCCTGGCGGCCCACCGGGGAAATGCCCGATGCCCGCTACTGCCAGTCCGGCCCTGCTTATGCACCTGTCTCCAATAAAGAAATCTTCTGAAAGAGTGGCATGGGGCTAGCATCTCAATGATCAGGACCAGGTTATGGTGCCAAGAGACAGTGGAGTGTCTTATTAGATGTAACAGGTGTATGATGCCTGTTAGATGTCTTTCGACTGCCCTGGTAGGTGCCAGTTTCTGCAAAGTAATTATTGCAAGTATTCATCTTTGCTAGGTGACATAAAAAAAGGTGATATCAACTCAGCATGTGAGTGAGATTATGTTCTTTATTGTCCAGTGTCAGATTCTTAGCCATATGCTCCTGTGGGAAGCTCTGGTGGAAGAGTTTGTGTAAGGTGCCAGGACCCCAAAGTCTCTGAGAGAAAGTCTTTCTTCACAAAATCTAAACCTCTCAGGAACAATGCACTCAAGCTGAGCAAAAGTAGGGGGGAGTGCCTTCTCCTCCGTCACACAGATAGGAAGTCTTTCTGCTGTGGTAGGTGGACGAGCTCCTTCTCGTGCAGATGGAGTGGGTTCAAAAATAGACTTGATGAGGCCAAGTCAGAACCACCAGCAAGATTGAACAGCCTGGGCTCCTCCTGGTTTTCAGAAAGACCTTCAGGACCAGAAGAAAGGAATATAAGAAGGTACAAATAAATCCAAAACCTGGGACCCTTATCATTCCGAGAAGTGAGCTGGTTTTCAGATGAATAGGAAATGTCTATGGCTGGGTGGCTCCAGGTCTCAAAGAAGGGGTTGGGACTTCCTGGAGAATGTAACAGTCTGTTCACTCTGGTATTGTCGATCTGGGCAATATGGGATCCTAGCAGGCACACGTTGCACTATAAGGCAAATCCTCAAGGTCCACAGATAGCTGGCAACACACTATGAAGTGAGTACCCTCTTGGTTCCTGATGGCTTTGGTACGGTCCATATGGATCACCATGATTCAGAATTTGAACACTGGTAAAAAAAAAAAAAAGTCAGCGCATGAAATGTTGCCTTATACTCCAAAATGTTTCTGCAGAGAGCTAAATGTCCCACAAGGCACTAATGGATAGTTCTCATAAACTCACTCATCTGTACACTGACGAATTGTTGGAGTGGGACAGTGCCAATAGAGCTTACCAGTTACTGCTCTGAAAAGCTAGCAGAACCTGAATGAAAGGCAGCGTTTAGAACCACCTCTCCCTTATTATCTTACAAGGAAGTAGTGGGAGTAGTATCGAAGACCAGAGCAATTGCCCTTTAAAGGAGGAACCTCTCTACGTTCTCCTTTTATTGGAATGGTGACCGAGGCTGAGATGGCCTAGGTGAGACTAGCTATGGAAACTGCAGAGAGAAACTGTTCATCACCACTGACGTCATCCATTGATCAGTAGTTTTCCGGCTCAATATTACAAGTGGTGAGAACAACCTCCCTCCCACAATGGACCGGACCACCTTGATGGCACTGGGAAAGACAGCTGGTCCATTGGAAAGTCACTGGGGCCTCTCAGACTCATGCTTCTCTCTGAACAAGGGTGGGCACATTTTGTATTGCACTTGCACAGTTCAACAAGATTGAGACAATTTCGCCTTTGTGAAGTAGTGCAAAGAATCCAGATTTCACTGGTTGACCTCCCTTTACTAGTTCCTTCACTAGGATGCTCCATGGGCCGAACATCTTAGGGCAGGAAATGGAGCAATGGAAGCTGCACTCTCCTGTGATCACCGGTTAGTGGCGCTGAGCAGAATTGCAGCAATGAGCATCGGTGGTCCATCTAACGGCATGCAGGGAACGTTGAGAAAAACAGTTGTGCCGCTTGTAAAGGTGGGCTACATAATAGCAGCCCGTCTTGATTCATTGTGCAGTGCGGGCCACGTGCAGGAGATCAAGGCCAAATAGAACCTTTGTGTGATGAGGTGGGGCCCAAGTCAGTGAGAACACATTGACATGAGGGCTTAGAGCAGGGGCTACTGTGGATAGCTGCTGAGCTGTGCCAGTACCCCGAAGACCTGAGCAGTCCCTTGAGGCATCAGGAACTGTTTACCACTGCCACAACGGGCTACTGGAGGTGAACCTAATTGTCTTGAAACCTTGACAGTTTCAGAATGTGTGAAACTCCTGTTTTGAAAAATACATAAGGATGCGAGTACAAGGACTTCACATATTTACGAGCCCAGATTCTGAAGCTTTTCTTCTACTATGTCTGGTTGCTCTGTGAGGAAGAGGATGTTCTTTCTAGGGGGTTTCAAGAAACAGTGCCTCCTTGCCTTGAAAGACTGTAGCAATTGGCTGGAGACCAGTGGTTAACTACAATCTCGTGGCTCTGCAGCGATCTGGAAGACAATGAAATATAGGTGTATCAACTGTGCCTGATCCTTGATGAATGTGTGACTAAAGGACAACACCACGCTCCATAATCACATGACCCTCGAAGGACAGAAGTTCAAGACAGGTGAGAACCTTATGCCTCATGTATGTGCATGGTATGCATGCGTAGCAAGGCAGGGATACATTAAACAGCCCTGAAAAATGCCCCAGATCCCGACGGGCTCTTACTATGGGCAAACACATGCTGGCATTCACATAGCAGGGTTAATTGAGTAATTATGTTCTTTAAAAACCTCAAAGAAACTTTTATTCATACCCCAGGTACCCTAGAAATAAAGAAATTCCTTTGGGTATACCTGCAGGTATTTTTAAACCTTATACTTTCTTTCTGGATGCCTGCTTATCCAGCCAGATTTTATTCTAAGAACTCCCATGTCTTTGTGGTTGAGTCCGCCCTGGTGGTATCACCCTACCAGCGTGTGGCTAGGCATCGATGATGAAGCATGTCACGATAAAGTGAGTGGGGTCCATACTCCAATATCTTTGGATACTTGCTAGAAAAGCATCCTTACCTTTCCTTTTTTTCTTTCTTTTCCTGGTCCAGTTGCTCTTTGTGTGTGAACAGTGACCTTAGGAGAATGCGACTGGTCTTAAAGTTCTCTTGCTCTCCATGTGTGTGAGAATAACCATGATCTGCCAGTTCCTCAATTTGAATAGCGCCACAGTCACTGGAAGCGAGAGATTGGAAAGGTCGAGGTGGCTTGACTGCCGCCACTCTGGATCCATCAGCAGATCCAAGAAGCTCGACTGGCGCGGGGGGCAAACCCACTGGAGGAAGACCAGAAGGGGCCACTCGCAAGCACACAGGACCAGAAGGTGCTCCAGCAGGGACGGGCCACTCAAATTAGAGGTGCATGGCCTCACAGAACTTTCGTAACTGGGGGGGATTGTTCCGGCTCCCGGAAATGCTGGAAGGCGCAGAGACAGCACAGGCACACGCTCCACCACAGAGCTAGACTCCCTCATCTTGTCAGATGACTTGGACGGATGTGATGAAGTCGAAGAACTCTTAGACTTCTTGCTCTTCATGTGCCGGTGGGACTTACCCAATTTCCCAGACTACTTCGACAATGAGCACCTGGAGTGGCTCCATGAACTAGCTCTGGACCTTCCTCTCGACCAATATCTTCAGCGTTACAGCATTGAGTTGAGCGGTGAGGAGCTTTAGGGACTGCTTACTCAAGCCCTAGGGGGGCATGGCGTGGCAATTGACACAGTTTTGGCGTGATGGTAGCTCTCCAAGCACCAGCGGCACACCAAATGAGGTTCTGTCACCGACATCGATCGATGATAGGTGCCACACGGCTTAAAACCAGCTTTCTTAATGGATATCCTGACACCTAAAAAAATCTCAACAAAAAGATCCTGGATCTGCGCCGACTGGTGTGGAAAGAAAAGAACTGACGTCAGCATGCTGGGTGGTGCCTATATAGGCACTGCGCACTTCCCTTCTGGCGTGAGCGGCACCATGTGGAGGTGAACATCGCCACCTACTGGTGTGCTGGGGGTACTGCTCATGAAAAATTTCCACATCAAGTCTGACGCCCGGGGAAAATTCTAAGGTAAATAATCTGTGGCTAAAAGTCTCCCTTGCAACAACTGGGGATCTGAAACTTCTGTTGGTAATATTGAGGATGATATGGCCTGTAGGACTGCTTTTTCTGTTCCTTCCTCTTCTTTATGCCTACAGACTTTATGCTTTCCATCGCAGATTTCATTTGGACCATTTGATTGTCATCTTGTGAGATGAATAAAGGATTGCCTAAGAAGAGAAGATTGAGGTTTCTTTCCTGCACCTTTGGTTTGAGACCTGCCTTAATGGCAGGCTATAACAACAGCCATGTGAAGCCAGATCTGACTTGTTTGCAGCAGCACTAATGATCTCAGTAGAGACCATCATGCCCTCATTCAGGATCTCCATGAACTTTCCTGATGTTCTTGAAGCAAGTTGTTGGGACTTGTCAGATCTGTTTGAGAGTGCTGAAGGACTAGCTGTTTTCATTGTTGTTGCTGAAAAAGCTCAGACCTTTCTACCCACAGAATGCAAACATTTACTTTCCTTGTCTAAAGGCACAGTAGATGTAGCTGCAATGGCATGACTTTTTCTTGTTGCATAGACAAAGATGGAATCAGGTGGTGTGACTGCTCTGAGGAACAACGGATTCTGCTTTGGAGGTCCATACTTCTTCTGTAACCCTAAAGTGCAACTCTTACGGACGCAGGAGTTAGGAAAAGATTAATTGACAGTTCAAGGAGGGATGAGGGACATTTAGCTTGCTATCCTCTCAGGACCTCTTAAAAAGTGTTTATGTCACCAATTAGAGAGACTCTGGTTCATGGAGAGTCTGACAAGGTCAGAGTATACCTTTTGGTACTTGATCTTGATGAAGACCATGAAGATGTAGACTATGACCTCGACATGTGTCCTGACTGCTGTCTTGCGTGTCTGGATGACAAGACTTCTAGATTACTTGGAAAGGTAAGAATGGTGTCTTGGATGTCTTAAGCTTGAAAATGGTATGTAATGAGATCCTGAATGAGGTGTTTATGTTCTAGAGTTCCTTGATGGAGCTTTGTCTGACTTCAGTGCAGTCTTGAAGGCAGAGCTTCCGCAGGTATTATGAGAGGTGGAATGACTAAGGGTGGGGGCCTTGGTGGAGATGGTGCCAAAGGCACTGTAGGCAGAGGAGATGTAGGAGGAGAAGAAAGAGAGAAGTTGTATAAAGTACTGGTGTTGATATTTTAAGAATTGGCATCGCTGCTCTGGATGGAGAGTAAGTTCTTAAGTACTCAGAATCTGAATTCGAAGGCAGCCTCTAAGACATCATGTTTCATAGCCAATCGAAAGCCCTTTGTGGAGAAGCTGGAGTTTCTATGTACCTTGACGCTGAATGGTGCTTCGAGGTCATACATCCCCATCAATGTTGAAGGTCGATTTTTCTTAGACATTAACCGCTTTTCAATGGCGAACTGATCGACAATGGCGAACAGGTACCAGGCAGTACTTTGCTTGATATCATGGAACTCTATGTAACTGTGTCATTCTAAACAATGATCTCTTCTCTTGGATTTCCCATAGAGAAGCCCTCTAAGACAGAAAAGGAAGCACTGGTCGAGTTTTTCCCTTCTTCTTACTCCTCAGATCTTCCAGCTAGTCCTGAGGGACTCCTGCTGCATTTGCTGTTTCACCTGAAACTCATGAAGGAAACATTTCTCCCTGTCCTTCAGGGAGTGCCAGAAAATGTTCCTGCTCTGCTCGCACTTATATCAGCAACGTGGCAATCCGGAAGACAATGTATAAACAGATAATGAGGATCAGCTTTTGACCTTTTTCTCCCACATGAAGAACACCTCATAAAAGACATGGCATTTGTTTTAAATGAAAATATTTTCTGTCAGAAAACGACAGAACTGAACTTGAAATTCTAAGGGACACTGAGATAAAACAGTTTTAAAGCTAGTTTGGAAAGATTTTCAAAGGAAAAGTGCCAAAAAAGGCTAAGCTCAGTTCTCCAGAATTCAGTCACCAGAAGCCAGAAAAAAAGCCGGAGCAACTGTCACATTGACACTACAGGACTGTCAGGCTGGACTTTAATGTTGTTTTCTCTCTGCTAGGCCGCATTGCATGGACTCCCAGAACACTTATGAAATGGCAGAAAGAGTAACCCGAAGAGGGAATAGGTTGAGAACAAACAAATTGAAAAATTAACAACAACAAAAAGGAGACATGTGGAACATTCAACTGCGAAGGCAAATCAAGACGTATGTTAATCTTGATTGTACTTAAGACATGAATTAGGTTTCCCTTCCCACACAGAATGCGATCTACCAATAATGTGCCGTGACTTTTCTCTGATTATCTCTTCTGCTGGTAGTTTTAGACTCTCGTTGTTTTATCTCCCTATTGGTGTCCCTTTGAAAAATATATACATGTGCCATTATTTGAGTGGCACATTTTACACTACCACAGTGATTTCTACTAAAGTTTCCTGTTGATTCTTACCTGCCTTTCGGGTCTTGCTTTTTATTATTTCAAGTACAGTTCCTTTTCTTTCTCAAATAGGATAGCATGTTTGAATTCACACACCATCTAGCAAATCACATTGTCTCGTAAATTTTCTATTGTCTCGTACGTGTGCAATTATCTTTAAACTGATGGTCTGAAACAAATGTTCATTGCCTCTTAATACAACGAATAATCAAACGCATTTATAATATCACTCTAAGTTTTCACAACAAGAACTGTTGAACAGAGTTAGATGAGACGGCACTCCAATGACTTTACAAGGATTCTCTCTTCAAACAGGGTTTCTTTGTAATCCACTGGTTTAAATATTTTTGTGCAATGACTTGGTTAGTCAAACATACTCTTGCAAGCAAACTCCCAAGAAACAAGAGCTTTGTTTTTCCAGCTCTTCCTCAAATTCTTATTATAATACCCAAAACAAAGTTGTTTATAAACGTAATGAGCTTAAGATTTGCAGTCAAGATTCCAGAGCCAGAACGGGGGACACTACGGTATATCATTTTCTGCCAGACTCTGAGGTTTCGGCAACAAGGCTCACAGCTGTCTTTGCATCGAGAGGCACAATTTAAATAAGCAGCCTTTTTCGGTCTCACCTGAGCCAGCGCGCATGCGCTGCTCTGCGAGGCTTCTAGTAAGGGCTTCAAACTTGGAACACAAGCTCGTGCGTGTGCTTTTTTTTTTTCATCTCCCGCTATTGGCCTTTGCATGCGTCTTTCTAAACAAGACAGCACGCAATTGGCCAAAGGCGGGTGCATGTCCCGCCTTCTCTCTCCCCTGGTCTAGGGCTTGCGAGAGCGAGCATCAGCGCCATCTGTTTCCAATTATCGCGCCCGCGTTCGCGTTAATTGGAAACAGATGGCGCACGCGCTGGCCTTGGCTTTTTTTTTCCCTTTCAATGGCGGTCGCTTCACTTTTGCGGCTGTTTGTTTTTAATGGACGTGGTCCTTTACCAACAATAACTGGGCTCAAGATACCATAATATGAAGGAAAGGTATAGTCTGCAATCGTCATTTTAGTGGAAAATGGGGAAGCCACAGACCCATTCCTCATAAGCACAGTAGATGAATACAAAAATAAGCCTGCCTTTATCATACAGCTCTGCATGTATTAAGTCACATTTCACGCAAGTGCTTCACATTAGGTACAAGCTAAGCTAACTACAACAAGGTACCGGGCAGCCCGGGTTGTCCTTTTAGCGCCATACTGTATCAATCGTTGGGAAATTACTCTGAAAGCACTGCAGCACAATCTAGCAGTTCTGTACACAACGCTGATTGATGGCGTCTGATTGACAGTTCTGAAATGCAAGGTGGTCTGGCATAACTGCATTTGCATGTCGAAAAGGATTCAGATGCAAAGGCTGCAGAGCCATTCAAGCCAGCTCGAGCCGCTGCAGTCGGTGCAGGCATCATAGCACGTGCTTTGCAGGGGCCAGTTTGCCACAGAATAAGGCGTTTTTTCAAGAAACGCGTGCAATAACAAACGTGACGCTCAATAAAAACGTTTACACTCTTGTTTAACTGGCCTGCATTGTGTGGCCCGACTGCTCTGAACAACTCGCGGTGTGCTGCAGTAGCAGGGCCCGGATTTATATGGCATGCGTGGCAGGAAAAAGACGTATCTTCTTTCACTGGAAATCCCCCCCCCCAGTCTACCCCCACTTCTCAAACAAAACAGAAAAGACAACCCATGACTGGTTTTTGTTCCCTAATGTATTTGTTCTGCTTTGAAGGAGTAACGCTCAGAAGAGAGATGCTACCCTGATAGTATCGGCAACACCTACAGGCTGTTTGTGCCCCTCTGAGAAAATAATTTTTTAACTTTTTTAGGCTTCCATCATCTGACAAGTTTAGTTTACAAAGATGGACGGAGCAGCTCACCTTAGTTTGCAGCACCCTGCTTCTACATACACGTAAGGCTAGTTTGTGACCAAAAGAAAAACATTAAAAAATAACATTTCAAAAGGGCTTTATTTATTTGGTGCCCTGTATATCTTGGTCAGAAGGCCGTGGCGATCTTTGTTAACTCAATACACATTTCCTTTAGAAGAGCGATTTAAATGTACATCCATGGAGCAGCTCTAGCCGCTGTCCCCATTCCTGCATGAGACAATGCTGTGTGTGTGTCTGCTAATGAGGTGGCCTGTATAACGCTAAAGGGTGAAGCTGTGGGCCTTAACATTACAAATGGCTTCACAGCAGGGGATGTGCAGACCCTTCTACTGCACAAGTCAACTGCTGCCTTCAGTCGACTCCAGAGGTAAGGAGCAAAATAAAACAAGTGAGAAATAGAAGACTTGCAAATAGGGGGCAGGGGGGTTGGGACACCCGATCTACGGACATTTCCAGAAATAAAACCTGTCAAAAGACAAGCGTGCATTCGTTCTTACCCGAGCCTCATGTGCAAGTGAGAACTGAGCCCAGATAACAATTGCCATGCTCAAGAGAGTGGTAGGGAGGGGTGGTGGTAGTTGTGATGCTGTAGAAAGAAGACGTTTCCCTATACCTACAACAACTTCATTTCATCATAAGGCATCGCCATATTTACAGGAAATTGTAAGAAGCATTGGCATAGCCAATAGGTCTCGCCTTTGGGACCTTGTAAGTAAAAAAAAAAACGGAAGTTTAAGACTTCACGTTTACATTTACTTCGTATTTAGGATGCAGTAAATGTAAACGTGAAGTCTTACACTTCAGTTTTTTTACTTACAAGGTCCCAAAGGCGAGACCTATTGGCTATGCCAATGCTTGTTTAAGATGGCAGCCTTGATTTGCCGGCCTCATGAGAACTCGCCTTCCTCTCTAGGTAGAATCAGCACAAGTCATACTCAGATCCAGCACAAGTAAACACTACTGTCTTCCTTGCAGAAATCAATCTGGGAAATCTTTAAATGGTTCTTTTACTGAACAAATCATTTAGGTATTTTGACATATGGACATACATACCAACATAGATCTGGGAAACATTGTCTATAAAATCATAATGACGTTAACGAACAAGTTACTTACCTTCAGTAACATTATCTGGTAGAGACAAGATCTAGCTGCAGATTCCTTGCCTTTGAATTTCCCAGGCGTCAGACTGGATTCGGATGATTTTTGCGTGGTGTCGATTGGCTCCGCATGGTATCATCAGTGGCGTTCACACTGGAAGTGACATCGGTCATCTATATAGGTGCCACCTCAGTGCCCTGACGTCAGTTACGTTTCACGACTTTCCACGCCAGGAGCATGGAGCCATGAAGTGCACTGACACTGGTGTGTCCAAACTAGGGCCCTGAAAGGGATCAGCCTGACATTAGAAACTTGTCCGCAGAGTGGGGAGGATGAGTGGGTCGGTAAGGAAACTGCGGCTAGATCTTATCTCTACCAGATAATGCATTACTGAAGGCAAGTAACTTGTTCATCTGATAGAGACATCTAGCCGCAGACTCCTTACCTTTGAATAGATATTCAAGCAATACCATCCTTGGTGGTGGGCAGCGGATACAATCTAAACTAAAAGGTCCTGCAGGACCAAATGGGCGAAGTGCCCATCCCTGCGGACCGGACAGTCTAGGCTGTAGTGCTTGGTAAACGTGTGCAGGGACGCCCACGTTGCTGCCTGGCAGATGTCCAGGACTGGGACTCCACATGCTAACGCAGTGGTAGCAGCTTTAGCCCAGGTGGAATGAGCCCTTAAGCGCTCAGGGGGCTGTTTCTTGGCCAATGCGTAGCAGATAGAGAGTGACCCAGTGCGAAAATGTCTGTTTCTGTACTGCCGACCCTTCTTCACTCCAACATATCCCACGAAGAGTTGAACGACTAGCCGGAACTCTCGTGTGTGGTCATGGTAGAACCACAATGCTCTTTTTGGGTGCAGAATGTGGAGTCGCTCCTCTTCTTTTGAGGGATGTGGAGGAGCGTAGAAAGTAGGTAAGGTGACTGACTGGCCCACATGGAATGGTGTTACCACTTTCGGCAGGAAAGAGGCCCTAGTGCAAAGCACCAATTCGTCTGGCACAACAGACAGGAATGGAGGCTTGGATGATAAAGCCTGCAGCTCACTCACCCTCCAGGCAGATGTTATTCCTACTAGAAAGGCTGTTTTGATGGTGAGAATCCAGAGGGGACAATTATGAAGAGGCTCTAAAGGAGCACACATTAAGAAAATGAGAACCAAATTTCCCAAGGTCCCACGTAGGCATAATAGAGGGAGAGGGGGGGAAACATATTTATAAGACCTTTAAGAAATCTATTCACAATAGGGGACTTAATCAAAAAGGGTTGGTCAGGCAGCCGCAAAAAGGCAGAGAGCGCAGAAAGGTAACCCTTTAGAGTGCCCAGAGCAGAGCCCTGCTGGGCAAGGGTAAGAATAAAAAGAAGAAAGAGAAGCAGAAAGAGGGTCAATAGACTTTTCTGTACAATATAATACAAATTTGTTCCACCAGCAGGCGTATACTGTCTTGGTGGAGTGATGACATTGCAGACTTCGGTAGAAGGGTCTAAAGCTGTCAATGGTCATCGCTTAATCTCCACGCAAGAAGGCGTAGAGTTGACAGGTTCAGGTGAAGGCTCCTTCCCTGCTTCTGTGACATGAGATCCTCCTGAAGGGGGAGCCTAATCAGAGGATTGATGCTCATGCTGAGAAGCTCAGGATACCAGACTCTCCGTGCCTAGTCCGAAGCCACAATTATGACTTGGGCCCGATTGTTCTGATCTTGAGAACTCTGGTCAGAAGTGGTATGGGCAGAAAGGCGTACAAGAGGCCTGCGCTCCAATCGAGACAGAAGTGTCTTCAAGCGAGAGGCGCCTTGGAAACTCCAGTGTGCAAAACTGCTGACATTGTGCGTTCTCTGCAGAGGCGAATAGATCTAACCAAGGCTCTCCTCACTGCTGAAAGACCTTGCATCACCTCTGGGTGGAGATGCCATTCGTGACTCACTAGCCATCGACAGCTAAGTTCGTCCGCTGTGGCGTTCAGAGAACGTGCCAGGTGTTGAACCAACAGGAATATGCTCTGCTGTTCCAGCCATTTCCAGAGATGCAGGGCCTCTTGGCAAAGGGTCCATGACCCCACCCAGCCCGGTTTGTTGCAATACCACATGGCAGTGGTGTTATCTGTGAACACCTGCTCCAGCCCTCCGTTGATGGAGGGTAGAAAGGCTTTCAATGCCAGTCGGATCGCTCGCAGCTCCAGTATGTTTATGTGGAGTCCGGATTCTGCCGGAGACCAGAGTCCTCTGATCTCCACCTCTCTCAGATGGCTGCCCCCTTCCAGAAGGGATGCATCTGTCACTACTGTGAGATCTGGTCGGGGAAGGGAGAGAGTTCTGCCCCTGACCCAATCGCGGTTTGTTAACCACCACTGCAGGTCTTTTGCAGTTCCCTCCGAGATATGGACCATATCGAAGGGATTCCCCTAGTGCTGCGCCCACTGGAACTTCAGGTTCCACTGCAGAGCCTGCATATGCCATCTGGCATGTGTCACTAATAGGATGCAGGAGGCCAGAGGCCCAGCAGCCTCAGAGTCATTCTCACCGAAATCCAGGCTAGAGGTTGAAACATCTATATCATGGACTGAATATCCTGAACTCGCCACTGTGGAGGATAAGCCTGAAACTGCACGGCGCCCAGAACAGCTGCGATGAAAGGTAGCATCTGAGTGGGAGTGAGGTTTGACTTTGGCACGTTGACAGTGAACCCCAGCGAATGCAGAAGGTTCAACATAATCTGGAGGTGGGAGACGACAGCCTGGAGCGATCCCGCCTTCAGCAGCCAGTTGTCGAGATAGGTGAAGACTGGCGTACCTGATCTGCGCAGATGAGTGGCGACCACCGTCATCACCTTGGTGGACACCCAAGGGGCGCTGGTAAGGCCAAAAGGGAGCATGATGAATTGAAAGTGCTCGTGGCCTACCGTAAACCGCAGGTAATGCCAACTGGGCAGGCAGGACAGGAATATGAAAATAGGCATCCTGCAAGTCCAACACTACCATCCAGTCTCCTGGGTCCAGGGCAGACAAAACCTGAGCCAAAGTGAACATCTTGAACTTTTTCTTGAGGAAAAGGTTGAGGGTTCTCAGATCTAAGATAGGGCGAAGTCCTTTGTTCCTTTTGGGAATCAGAAAGTAGTGGGAATAGCAACTATTGCCTATTTCTGACAATGGAACCCTCTCTATGGCTCCCTTGACCAAGAGAGCTGTAACTTCCTCGTGACAAATGATCCTCCGTCAGAAGATCATGGGTTGAAGGAAAAGGGGGAGGAAGGATTCAAAGGGAAGGGAGTAGACCCTCCGAATGATCTGTAAGATCCACCTGCCCAATGTTATGGACGGTCAGTGGTGCAGATGATGTCCGATTCTGCCACCAACTGGACGCCCATGATCTTGTAGGGAAAGATTAGGAGGGATTAGAGGCTGTGGCTGCAGACCATAACCCAAGGCTGGTGGAAGAAAACATCTTCTTCCCCAAGCTGTCCACCCTCTTGGATTCCCTATCCAGGGGGTGCGGCAGGGATTGCGCCATGAGACGTAGAGGCTTGGACCACCAACCTCTCAGAGGTGGAAGGGGTGTGGAATTGAGTAGAATATCTACTTGCTCATGGGACAGGTTGCTTCATATATATACTGGTCTTGTAAAAAAAATCCACTTTTCCCTTTGGTGCCACATAGTGCAGCTGAAAATTATGGCAGCAACTTCCTTATGTAAAAGCTCCGATATTAGCCTTTCTGAGTATGCCAGGGCTCATACTATAATAGGGTTTAAATTCTAGCAATTTCCTTGTTTTGCCACCTTTCCGCAGATCTACATACTGGGGCTGGAGGTAGCATTAAGCAATTTTCGAGCGTTGGAATGTCCTTTTGAGTCTTTGCAAACCTACTAAATTGCATGTTGTAAGGGTTTTCGCTAGATCTTCTCCAATCTTTTCCCATACTGAGTAAGGTTAGAAATTTACTCCCGACAATGGCAGAAGTAAAACTTTTTCCAGGGTTGGGAAAAAAGTGATTGGAGGGGAAGTGAACTTGTAAATGCTCAACAGATTTTCGCATGAGCAAATCTACACTTGCATATTTGCTCGTGCTAAAAAGCAGTACACAAATGTTTTCTACGAGTACGATTTCCTGGCCTACTTCCGTTAATTCTTGTGAATTCATGAAAGCCTTAAATCTGCACTAATGCAAGGATATAGAGGGGTACAATTTTGTGACTTTCTTTAATAAACGGGCTCCTAATTAGATCGTATGTTAACCAAGACCATTTTTTTTAATTACAATTCTATCTCCATCCATCGGCTTCCCCTCTTTCACAAGGAGCATATCAGCACACAAAGTAGTGTTGTTCAGTCCCAGGGACTACGGTGGCAATGTTTGCTTTTTGAGACCAAAAAATATTATTGCTTTTTGCAAATGTTTGTCATAATGGTGAGGGCCTGGCAGCTCCCACAAAGTTTTACAAAAACCATATCAAAACAAGACAAAACCAAAAGGCTGACCATCAATATCAGACCTATTGGCTTTACCAATGCTTGTTTATTTTCATGTTTCCAATTATCTTGTTGAAACTTGTTGCACTCTTTTATTATGAATATTTTCTGGAAATACATGTATGCATCGACACATTTTACTAAATGATGCTTCAAAGAAATGTTTCATACAATTTCACAGTAGTTTAGCAAACCATGTTTTTCCTAGTTGCATTTTTTTGTGAACATTTTATTTTGAAAACAAAGGTACATCAATCTTACTTTCACGCTTCTGCAGTTATTTCCATCTAATTAGAGAGCATTCTGGGAGCATTGTATGTAGCCTCATATTGTTAAACTTTGGAAATGCATATACACATGTTTACACTGGAACCACTGCCAGAAGTGCAGTCTGAGCTTACAACATTTCCTTAGAGTGCTCACTATTTGTATTAATGAAGGAATATTTTCTTACCTGTAACTCCTGTTCTCTCATAGGGGTATTTCCACGATAAGTCATAAGCAGTGAAGAGTTCCACCCGCCTGTGGGGACCCCGGAGCAGTTCTTCAATATATGCCTTCTTAAGTGGAGCTTTACACCTTTCTTCAGGAAGGCCTGTGAAGACACTTAAGAAAAAGACAGATAATGCAGCCTATATACCTAGGCTACAATGGTTAGATTCTTCATCATGAACTCAAAAAAAGGCCAATATAGTCAATATGATTATAATTTGAGATACTTTGGAAACAGTACAAATCTCCTTCACAAACCCCTTTCTAGTTCGAGCCTAGGCAGAGCATGCACCGTCTCTTCGAGACCTGCTGTAATCTCTTCTGTGGGCTTATATACCGCCCATGCATTGTCATTCTTTCTTTTGTCTGTCCTGCAAACTTGCTTCGTTGTTACTGGTTACTTCTTTGTTTTTCTCCCGCCTTCTTAGCATTTGTATCTTCCCAGGAGCTGCGCCTAACTTCCCTTCTCGATACGCATTTGTCTTTTTGTGTTCATGTTCGGGGACTATTTTACTTCTTCCAGATGCTCTGCTTCGAGTTTTGGGTGCCTTTGATCAGTGCGGTGAAGTGAGCATGGCGCCCCTTCACAGCCGCTGTGCTTCTGGTTTCAGCATGGTACGCACAACTTTACTTTTATATACATGCCGGCAAACAAAGGTGGGAAAAAAAACGCTTTTTAATCAGCATATTTCATTCTACTTTTTTGAAGGAATAATTAACAGTGGTAAATATGCTTCCGCCATCCAGTTTATACTTGTAATGAATACGGTGCAAATGAGTAAGAATTTATGCATGTGCGATCAATGTATGTAATCAGTCTCCACTCATCCTATATTTTCACAGGCAGCTCGTTAGGGAGGTCGCCAAGCCGTGACTGTCCTGGTTTCACCTCAGCATCCTTTGACCTCATACAAATACAGGCACAGACTGATACAAGCCCGTGGCCCTGTGGGTGCCGGCGTGTCTGCACTTCCTGCTTTGAAAACCTCTTTGGCTGAGAAGAACCAGCAGAATCAGGGTTCAGGGGAGAGGGAGACTGCAGCTCTGTCTTCTGATTGAAGATGGGACCAATTAATTCAAGAAAAAGGAGTGCCTGCATGACCCCAGATAAACAGTTTATTTTCTTATGACTCATAACCACCCACCAGAGGACTATGCCCTTTAATTAATACGTTTTTTTTTTCGTGGATCTATCTCCGTTCTGTAAGGTAAATTCATTGTTTTGTATTCAGCACTCCATATGTTCAGCACACCATATGTTGAAGAGCGGTTTCCCTCTTGTACTTCTCTCCCCCTGCGTTGTTCTTTATCGCCCTTCCCCCTTCCCTGTTGTGCTCGCCCGTGTGTGCACTTCCTATTGTCTTGTGCAGTGGTATAAATGCGGCAATGGAGGGGCACTTTAAATGTGAACAGATTCAGTCTTTGTTTTAAAGCATCTTTGTTTATACTTGTACTAGTGTACAGTGTTGGACATAGATTTCTCAGCAGCAGTGCGCAACATGATGTACTTTCTTTACAGAGACCGTCGCATTCGCAAAAACACCGTCCTTTTTCTCAGTCTAGTCATTTGCATTAGTTATCCAGCCAGACCTAAACATGTGCGTAAATGCTGCCTGGATTCAGTTTACTCTGCTCTTTTGCGTGATTGTGACCGTGGTTCAGCACTCTGCAAGCTTCACATTAAGTCCGTAGGTCACCAAAGTCAGTAGAAACAAAGGTAGACTGGGCTCTTGAGAGTTTGCGCCACTGCCTCTTAAGCCCTGGATAAACAAAGAAGGGCAAGCAAATTTACCTTTCCCAATACAGCATCCTCAGACAATGCATGCCTCATTCAACACAGCCCCAAAGGAGTTACCTCGAACTGCTTTTAATGACCATGCCTGCCTCCCTCAGCAGAGCCCATGTTGAAACTTCAAAGCGGTCATAAATCCAACCGCCTGAAGTTCGACTTATCTCAAGACTGGAACGCTCTTGCAGGGGAGGCAAAAACAACTGGTGCATGGCATAGCGTTGCTACCCCTAGCCCTTTAGAATGTGAGGACCCTGAAATTACAAAATAAAGTGCGTGCAACATAATAAATGACAGGGACACTTTTTGTGGATAGACTATGTCGCAAGTTTATTGATTACACACAGGTTGGGTTAGCTTACGGGCGATCCAGGTGTCGACGATAAGTTCCTTGAACTGCCAACACCCATCCTGAGAAAGCTAGAGCTGTCCTGTTAGTATATTCCACACCAACTCAGCTAGATTATTTACAGCTCGTTCCTTACAATAGGTTGCCACCCTACTCTTTACTTTGTGTCATGCTCCTGACAAGTTAGAGCCAGACCCCGGCCAGTGTCCACAGTTGCTCAGGATTTCAACTGTCCCTTGAGGGATTAAGGAGCGCTGTCGCGTCATCCCAGGCCCCGCCGTAATGACTCCCAGTGACCTGAGGCAATTGCTTTTTGGCTCCAAGATCCACTATCTGGAGGCATTCTAGTTGTTTAAAGCTTTAGGATCACCCTGTAACTCAGCCAAGCCTCGGGGATGGCACTGTGCGATAACTGAGGCCTCCCACCTGTGCTCCCCTCACATCTCCTTTAAGTACAGCCCGCCCTTTCCATGGCATCCCCAAAGCTCAGCAGGAAAATATCTGTACCCACATCGGACAGGTGTACCCCATCTGGTGCAAAATTACCGCTCAGATGTCTACTGAGCAAGCTATGCCTGATGAAACCCAATCCATGCTGTTTAGTAAATTTCTGTAGGGACAGATTAATCCTCCGCCTTGACATCTCAATAGCTGCAGGTGATCTAGCCCCCTCCCACACCATGTGTGGGATGATCTCCAACCAAACTACCTCACCCCCCCCATTAGAGTAGCCTTATTAGTCAGACTCTGTCGCATGGCCTGCAAAAGTGGTCCCCTACCACAGGAGGTGAGATCATTTCCCCCCAAGATGGATTATCAGAATGTCTGGCTTAACCCCTTTTTTTTCGACCAGCTGACGAAACTTAGGTTCCAGCATTGCCCATCTCATCCCCGGGCTTCCCATCCAGGACATTTCAACGTTACTGAGGCCGTGGGTCCAACTCCTGTCTCTGGCCCGCTGTTCCGCTCTCGCCACAAAAGAGTGACCCACCACCCACACTGTTTTAAGTCCTAAATAAAACAAGGAGGTAAACATTACCACACATTTTATTGACATCTGTGAACACACTCAATATGGTCATATACTTATTAAGGCACAAACAATGCTTTGGTACAGTGACCGTCACTGCGTAAACAAGGGCAGAACCAGGCTTAGGTTATACAGTAGTTTGGAGGATTTCTTGCTACCCTTTGATTCCCACCATTCATGGTGTACTTTGACACTGCAGCCGTTGTGACGACGGCCCTTGATGGACTCCAGTTTGGACATACAACTTGTATCTGTCTGACTGCTACCTTCCAATGCGCTTAATCGCCCCAGGAGGTAAACCATCCTTAAACGCCGTTGTGGCAGCCCCAACTCTAAAGAAATGAGTTGACCATCTCTGTCCCTGGTACCCCGCCTCTGTTCTGAGGATGCTTCTGTTTTGAAATTGGGTGAGAGGCTGACCGTCCTGGTGAAGCAGCAAGTACCCTGGTTGTTTCGGTCGACACTCCATGTAAGCCCCGAGCAGTTCTATTGGGCAACACTCGGAGTCTCCCACCCTGGTCAAACGGACTACCGCGCCTTTCCCCAACTGATCTGTTTTTGACTGCCTCACTGTCAGTTCGGGCACATTTTGACCCATTCTGAGGTCACCCAACTTTAGCGCCCTATAAGTTGAGTCATTCTTTGCCTGTGCCACTAGTTCGGATGTCCGGAAGGCCCCAAAAAAGGCTAGGGAACAAGTGGTAGAGAATAGCAGCACCTCGTACAGTGAACTACATATGACAGGGAGTGCCCCCACTAACCTCTTCAGCATGCTCAAATCAATGGGTGCCCTCTGGTCTGGTGACTTCCCTCCTTCCTGCCTAGCCCATCCTTTCAGTGCCGCCCTTACAGGGAAACCTGCAGTTGAGTCGGCTTTCCCTTTCAGCTTCGTAAAGTGGGCGATTGCCGCTAGGTGTCTCGACACCCATGCGTGATTTCCCATTATCTTTGGCCCACAGCACAAATCGCTGCACTCTTCCGACAGGGTGGTGGCCCTCCCCTGATCCCAGGGAACAGGTCACTGACGAAAACGTGCTGTAACACGTCTGGTATCTGGCTCGTGTCCCAGGTGCCAATGATAATTCTCCTAAGGTCACTATCCTTTGCTCCATTGAACCATGTGCCACCATTCCGCCTTGAAGGGCGTCATCTCTTCCATCGCCTGGGGGTAATCCGCCCGAAATTTCGCCCACTGAAAACGAGAAAGAGTCAGCGGGCACATTTTTTACCCCTTGGACATGCCTGGCACAAAATTCTATATTCCTCCAAAGGAACCCCTTCACCAATTCCCTCAAAAGCCCCACCAAGACCTGGCAATTGCCAGACTCGCAATTAACGGCCTGCACCACAGTCATATTGTCCAACCAGAATGTGATCCTTCTGTTAGCTAGTACTTGTGGCCATAGATGTAGTGACAAAACAATTGGAAACATTCCCAAAACAGTGATGTTTTTTGTAAGCCCATGTTTCTTCCATGCATTCGGCCATTTCGCCGCACACCACTATGTCTAGAATGGCACCAAAACCCTCTCTCCTAGATGCATCAGTGAACAGCTGAAGCTGTTGACTGCTGCACCACGGTGTGCACCTCAACAGAGCCCCATTGAACTCACTCAGAAAGGACAGCCACAAGCGCAGGTCATCTTTCAGACCCCCACTAAGGCGCACCAAGTGATGGGATTTCTCTACTTTCACTGTCGCCCTAGCAAGCCGCCTGGCAAAGATTCTCCCTGCTGGTATGATCCTAGACGCAAAGTTTAGCCTGCCCAGCAAGCTCTTAATTGTGGCCAGCGCCGCTTTGTTCCTGCTCAGGACCTGTCATTTTGAAGGGCCTCAACCTTATCTTTTGGCAGTCTGCACATCCCTGCTGTAGAATCAATTTCTATGCCCAAGAATGTCAAACATTCGGTTGGGCCCTGGGTCTTCTCTGGAGCCAAGGGCACCCCTTGTGACTGACTAAGCTGTTGAAACGCACAGAGGGTCTCGCTGCACTCCCTGGAACCTGCCTGGGAGTTCCAGGGAGTGTAATGAGCTCCCTGGGGGTCCCTCTGCCTCAATGCCCACTCCAGGAGGCACGCAAATGTTTTGAACAGGGAACATGACACCGCACAGCCCATGGGCATACATTTATCATAGAAATACTGACCGTCCCACCGCATACCTAGTAGGTGAAAACTATCAGGATGGACTGGGAGGAGGCGAAAGGCAGACTCAATGTCCGCTTTTGCCATAAGAGCACCCTCGCCTGCTGCCCGTACCAAATCAACTGCCTCATTGAACGAAGCGTAACAAACTGAGCATGCTCTGCCATCCAGGTAGTCATTTACTGACGATCCCTTGGGGTAAGAGAGATGGTGAATCATCCTGTACTTGCCCTGCTCTTTTTTGGGCATGATCCCCAGAGGAGACACAATAAAACGTGGAAGGGGTGGTTGGACAAAAGACCCAGCCACCCTCCCCAAATGGCACTCCTTCTCCAGCTTTTCCCTGACCACCTCTGGTGCTTCTATGGCTGAGCGTAGGTTCTTTGCCTCTCTCGTAACTGCGGGTCCAGAATATGGAATCCTAAAGCCCTGACTAAAACCCTTGAACAACAATTCCCGCTCAGCTGCTCTAGGGTACTCTTTAAGGATAAGGGTCAAGGTGGGAAAGGAAATAGGGGATGGCGCTAGAATGGAGTGTTCAGACTGAGAACAATTAAGGCTGCTTTGCGCCTGCATTGGCGCCTCTTGGCCCATCTGTCTTGCCTCCTCTGCAACTGGTTGCCACCCAGCACATTGGAGCAGGTGTGAGTGAATTTGCATGGTGGGCCCCAAGTGCATGCCCCATTGTTGTATAGCCTGCATGCGTTGTTGGCCCTATGCTGATAGCCTCCCCTCCCCCTCTGAGGGCCCCTGCCCCGAAAGGAATGCCTAAACTGTTGTTTAAAATAGTATGGTTTTGTCTGTCTGTGCTTCAGGAAGGGGGTGTCTCTGCTTGTGTGGCTGTTGCCATTACCCATGTACTGTACCCAGATCTCAATCTCCCGACAATCTCATGACATCTCAGGTGCCTGCTCCATCTTTTGCCTGAACTCTCTTTCGTAATTCAACCAGCCTGTGCCCCCATTACACTTGTATTCCTCATAAATTAACCTGTTATATTTGCACAGGGCAGGCCCCTGTTCAGGAGACTTCTCCATGATGACTGTGGATAACATGGCGAATGCCTCTAACCAGTTGTCTATTGTCTCCTCTGGTTTAACCTTCCTCTTCCACTTATGCTTATCCACATCCTTACTCAACACTGTGATGTCTGCGCTCCTTGGCGAACATAAGCAATGAGAAAATGTCAATAAACTCCCTGTTCCAAATTCTCTCTCTGGCCTCTAAAGGAACTCTCCATGCCAGAGATGATCTTCCTGTCAGCAACGGCGGATCAGGCCTAATCAAAACCGCCTTGCTATTTGCACCTGCAGTAACGTCTGCAACACCCGTGCCTGAACCCCCCCGTTGCCAAAGAGGAGGACTCAGCCCGCACACCCAGAGAAGGACTGCTTCCCTGCACCCACACCTGACTCGCACTTGCTTGATTGGTGCTGGGAGTCTGCCCTGTGCCTGACCCAACTAGCAATTTCGCAGAGGCCATGAAGCTGTGCATTGCTTCCATCATCTTACCCAGTCCTTCTTGCAGGCCCTGGCCAGATGCTCCCAGGGTTAGGCTGGGAACCAGCTCCCACGCGGGTTGGTTTGCCTCCGCGCCGCCGGCACGCTAGTCTGTGGGTCCTGTCCCTCCCCTGCGGGGTTACCACTGTTCCCAGTACCTGGGTCTTGTCCTCCACTGTCTTGGGAGGTTGACGGAGCATTCATTCCCGCTTGCTCGTCATCGCCTTTTTTGGACTTCTTAAATTTTCCCCCAGCCGCTGCTCTCGCCGGTTGCTTCTTCTTGGCCGGCTGAACACTTTGGACTCCAATGCCAGAATCCATTGGCTGCAACCCCTCAGCATCTGTCAAGGTGAGCGTTGCTGATTGCTGCTGCGTCTCCTGCATCGCCAACATCTTCCTTGCCCACTCCAGCCCCTTTGCCTGCCCCATGGCCATGAACTTCGCCCATACTTAGGCGTCCTCATGGCTAGGCTCTGGGGAGAACAGCGACGGGGAACCGTGGTCCTTCATAACTCAGAACGTGCGTGTGGGTGAGTGAAAGAAATCTGCAATTGAGAGAGGACAGCTTTACCATTGTGTGGGCGGAAATGTGTCACCCGGATCAGTGGTTGCATTAAAGACGGCCACTTGGAATTGCCCGGCTGTACCCAAATGTACAAGACTTCATATTGGGCTTGCGCCCTTCTGAAGCGTATTTAACAAACCAGCATAGAGACACATTGAATGTACGACCTGTCAACATCGGCCTTCATACTGGGCTCACGCCCTTCTGAAAGTTACTTTGGCGTAAAATCCTCACTCCTACCATGACATGAAACAAGGTAAACCTCTCTTTCATAATGGGCCTACGCCCTTCTGAAACCTGTGCGATTAACTTAGCATCACTTTGGATCTGCATTCGCCCTTAAGTTTGCCCCCAATACCTGCTTTACCCTCCGTGCTAAGGCTTCTGCCAGTGTTTGAGTTGATCCCTTAGTCAGGCAGTTCCTCCTATCCGGCTGCGCCGTGCCTCTCCAGATCATGTGCTAGCAGCTGGACGGTGCTTTATGCTTTGCCACAATTACCTGTAAGATGAAGCAGCAAGTAATCATCATATTAGTTTCCTCAGTCCACGTAGAAGTCACCTGACCAACAAGTGAACCATATACCCTGCTTGAAACACATATTGCCATGTCCTCTGACCAAAGGTTCTTAATACCATATTCCCACCTGCCGCGCATACTTATCTGATGGTGTCCAGGGGCCCATCTCCCCCCTATGTATCTTCCTCCCTCGTGTGGGCAACCATGAAATGGAAGGGCAGCACCGACAGTCCCTCCCGTTGGTGCGTAACCTACTTACTTACCATGCGCATTCTGGTTCACTGTGACGCACTGAACAGATCCTCCAGCCATAGACGCAGCGCACCTGAAAAGGTGACTGGTTAATACATGGCCCCTCTAGGACGCCCCACTGCCATACATACAACCACATGACGGGCTGTCACCAAACGCCATTGTATTTGGGCCCCTTTTAACTTGTCCTATACCTCCTCAGCCCCGATCCGTAAAGCGCTGCCTGGACCGCCTAGTTGAGGTTTCGGTGCCATCCTTTCGCAGCCGTGACAGTATTGGTGCTTTATGTGCGCTAAACAGCAAGCACTTTTCATAAACCACAAATTCTACCCCAATATTACAATAACCACCAGTGCCACCACCCTGCTGCCCATTAGGCACCTGCTAACTACCCTAAGTGTATTTCTTACCTGCAATAACGATCCCCCAAGTAACATTGTAGGTTCACCTAGGCTGACGGTCCTGGCTATGATAAATCCCCTTCTTTCAAACATGCAGCCCAATTCAATAAGTCACCTGCGTCCCAAACTAGCTGCATGCCTGTAGGTAATCGGTAATAGCTTAAAGTGACATAACCGGTATATCATGCTGTAACGGCAAACAGTATTGTAATTGCCTACCTCTCCCTTTGGCCATCTCCCCTTAGCACGGACCGACCCATGCGGAGTTCAACCACCTGCCCCTTGGTGCTCTCCGTGTTCAAATAATCATCTGAAGTATAAGTAAAAGTTGATCAAACATTCCCCCAGCTCCCCCCACCCCAAACCGGTTTCCAGCAGGCACATTCCTACACCCAGCCACGCTTACGTGCTGGTGTTACCACTTTCACACATGTTAGCACTTATGCCTGAATTAGGCTTGCCGCAAAAAAAGTGTTTTTAAAAAAAATATAACCAAGGAACCACTGCGCGGGCATTCACTGACTGCGAAACCGACTTAAATCGTGACATCCATTCTGTTATTCATTATTATTATTTTTTCTTAAAGATGGCGGCTGCGTCTGCCCATTTCCGTCAATTCAACTGTTAGCCACGCCCCACATCCCCTCTCGTGGCTCAGGGGATGCGACAAAATGGCCGCTGCAAATCGGGCGCACACCCCATCCCCAAAATCTCGGCAAGTCCCCCACCCGAAAGCAAGGATTGTTGCCCGGGGTCGCAGCCACAAGAGGAAACAAGCAGCTGGCCATGTGCCAACCATGCAAGCCCTGCCCCTCGTCCACCACAGAGAGGCAGTGTCTGGCACTCGGGAATATGGCGCCGACCCAAGCGCCCCAGCCACAACGAACAACAAACCAGCCTAGCCCAGTCCTCGGGCAACCCCCGGGGAGGCACAGGCACGAGAGCAAGCCCTGCCGCATAGGGAGCCCCGGGGCCGCCACCCCAAGCAGAAAGCGATGCCACAAACGAAAAAACAAACCTGTATGGCCCATGCAAGCGTGCAACCCCGGGATGCACCGGCAACGTATTATACTTGCTGCATATGGAGTACAAGCGGTTTGGGTGTGATGGGGGGTCGCGACCGCCGCCACCAGCCGAAATGCGAGCTGCTGCCCCCATGCCCACACATACCAACCCCGCTTGACCCAGACTACCACGTATACCAGCAAGACAATGACAGCCACTCTACAAGCGAGCATGCGACAAAGAGGCAGAAATAGCCGCGGGGGCTGTGTTGCCACCACCCACGGATCCCCAGCGGCTTCCCACTAGGCCCTGGCAATCTGCTGACTCGGCTCTTGCTGCTCCTTAGAGAGCAACCGGATTGCTGCAAACAGCTGAATCAAAAGCCGGATCAACTCTTGCTGTGTTCGCAGACATCTAGTGGCCATTTAGATCGGAGGTAACCATTTATTAATATTAAAGCGGGGGTGGGGCACCGGTATGATGGAGTTATTGGTTTAATTCTAGTTCTAGGGTGAAGCGCCGGGTTTGTTACTGCACCGTGCCCCTTATCCAGATGTTGGTAGCCAGAGCTGCGGCCTTCCCCACCATTTGTTCACCTCTAGAAAACCGCTACCACCTCCACAGTCTACCCCAGGTCCGAACAAATGCTGACTGCCAAAGAGGCCCTGCCCTGGGAGGTGACCCCTTATGAGCCCTCCTGGTCCACTACTCTCCTCCTGACACCCCTAGGCCATACACTAAGGGGGGGATGACCCACTTTCCCCTCCTATGGTGGCCCGATGGGCTAGTCTACCCTTGCAGCAGGGGAGCAACACTAGGATGCTGTCCCCTCTATGTCGCCCTGCGTGCGACGTGACCAGCTGCATTCACACTGTTTTAGCTAGTTTCAGGGTGGTAAGATGACCGAAAAAAGAAACATCGTTTCACCTCCCATGAAAGCTGCTCCCTCAGCACTGCTGTAGATAAACAAGGATTCAACTCCACATAATTCAACACAATGCCACACAACTCCACAACACAATTCAGCGCTACACAATTCAACACCAAGCAACATAATTACACTCCACATAATTAAACTCCACCCAATAACATGCTACTCAATACCACATAAATACACCCCACATAAATGTACTTATGCCACATAACAATCCACATTAATACACTTTACACAATGCCACATAATTCCACTCAACGCTGCACTCTTCTATGCCACACTATTCAACTGCACTCAATTTCACACCAAACCACATATTTCCACTACACACCACATATATCCAATTCACAACACAATTCAACATCATACAACAAAAATCAACAGCACACCACATAAGTAAACTCCACTACATAACACTCCACAACACAAAATACCATTCCACATAATTACAGTCCATAACATATAATACTCCACATAATTCCAGAAAACTCAAAAACACAATTACTATCCACATAATACCACTGCACAACATGCCACATAATTCCACTACACAAATCCACACCACACATAGGTAAGAGACATTTACATTTACAACGCCAATAGTCTAACTCGCATATTTATTTATTTTTAACACCGATCTGGAGCTTAGCTCCTAAGTATTTCTCTTTTTTCATCACCAAAAAGACACAGCTATCCACACAGTTCCACGCCACACAATTCAACTCCACACATTTCCAATCTGCAACACATATTTTGACACCAAACCACATAACACAACTTCCCAACATAATTACACAACACACCACATACATCAAATCCACACCATACAATTCCAGATCATGCCACAAAATTCAACAGCAGACCACCTAATTAAACTCCACTACATACCACTCCACAACACAAAATACCATTCCACATAATTACACTCCATAATAGACAATCAAACTCCACATAATTCCAGGACACTCAATACCACATAATTGCTATCCACATAATTCCACAGCACACCATGCAACACAATCCCACTACACAATTCCACGCCACACAATTCCACAACTAACTAATCAAATTCAACTCCCATAATTCCACTATACACCACATACATACACTTCATAACACATCGGTAAAAAACATTGCCATTTACAATGCCAATAGCTCTAACTCAAACAAATGCGAGACCTATTGCATTTCCAATGCTTTTTATGATAGAGATGAGGGAGAGCAGGGCAGAGTAGCCCCATAGGCTGCCATTATGACTAAAAAAGAAGCTATGTCTTTAAAAAGCCAGAGACCACCAGCATCCCATCATGCCCAGCTGCTGGCAGTTACTTAATTTCTTTTTGAAGGCGATGCGCACCATGTGTAAGAGTACAAGGACACCTCTGTCTATGCCACCGGGGAGGATAAGAGGTACTTAAGACTTATCATGAAAATACCCCTACGAGAGAACAGAAGTTACAGAAACTATTCCTTCTCTTGTAGGGGATTTCCATGTATAGTCATAAGCACTGAATAGAGGAGCAAGCCCATCCATCCATTGCGCGGTGGAGAAAACATAAGGGAAATCTTGAGAGTTTAAGCAAATACATTTCTGAGGAATGTCTGTCCTAATTTAGCATCTTCTCTAGCATCAGAGTCTAGGCAGTAGTGCTTGGTGAAATTATGTACAAATTTCCAAGTAGCTGCTTTGCAAATTCCTGGAATCGGGATATTGTGCAGTAAAGCAGCAGCAGTGGCTTTTCCCCTAGTAGAGTGTGCTTTAGGTTGAGATACTTAATGTTTGTGAGATTTTTGGTAGCAGAACAAACTACATGAAACGATCCATCTGGAGATGGATTGTTTGGAGGAGGCTGATCCAGTGCGGACTGGAACATAGTTAATAAACAATTGGTCTGTTCGGCGGATATCTTTTATCTTGTCAAGATAACATTTTAGAACCCTCCTAACATTCAGAGAATGGAAAGACTGTTCTGCTGGAGCAGAGGGATTTAAAAAAAATGTAGGCAATGAGATAGTCTGGTTTATATGGCAGTCCGACACTACTTTAGGAAAGAATTTCAGGTGAGTTCTCATAACAACTTTGCTAGAATGGAAGACAGTTTATGGGTCATGAGAAAATAGTGCTTGTATCTCGCTAACCAAGCAAGCTGATGTTATCGCTACCACGAAAGCTACCTTCCAGGTAAGGTGTTGTAGGGAGGCCTTGTAGATGGGTTCAAAAGAATCCAGAAGAAGGCGAGAAAGCACTATATGGAATTCCCAGGGAGGTGAAGGAAGCCTAATGGGAGGGAAAACCTTCTTCAACCCCTCTAAGAAATTCTTTATGACTTGGATTTGGAAAAGGGAGGTTTGTGACAAACATTTCCTGTAGGCAGTAAGAGCTGCCAGATGTCCTGTAGGCAGTAAGAGCTGCCAGATGACCTTGATGGAAGAGAATTTCAAGCCAGATTTAGCCAAGTGTAGAAGGTATGTTAAAATCACATCCTCTTGGCAATTAGTCTGGTCCAAGTTCTTAGAGGAACACCAAATGCAAAATCTCTTCCATTTCAAGGCGTAAGCGGAGCGAGTGGAAGGCCGCTTAGACTCTCTGAGGATCTCCATGCAGTCTTGTGGCAAGTTTAAGTGTCCATACTGCACTAGCTCAGGAGCCATGCCGCCAAATTCGAAGAGTAGAGATTGGGGTGGACCATGTGGCCTCCAAATTAGTCAGTGGGTCTGCCCTGCATGGCAGCTTGAGATGTGGACGCAATGACCGGTGAAGTAGGTTGGGAAACTACCATTGCCGTGGTCACTCTGGAGCAAGTAGGATCATTTTGGCTTTCGCATTGCAGAGCTTGGTCAGGACCGCTGGAATCAGGGGGAATCGGTGGAAAGGCGTAAAGAAATTTGCTGGACAAGTCGATCCAAAGGGCATTCCCCAGTGTCTCTGGATAGAAATATCTGGATGCGAAGACGCTGCATTTTTTGTTTTCCGCTGTGGCAAAGAGGTCGATTGAAGGGGTGCCCCACAAGCAGAAGATAATTTGAACAACTTCTTTGTGCAAAACCAACTTGTGATTTTCGTTGAGAACTCTGCTGAGAGCATCTGCTTGAACATTCTGGACGACTGGGAGGCGAGTTGCTATTACCTTCAGGTTCCTGGCCAAGAGCCAATTCCAAATTGTCTGGGCCTCTAGTGACAGGGCTTTGGACATGGTGCCCCCTGCTTGTTCAGGTAGTACATGGTGGTTGTATTGTCCGTCTGAACAAACAGGAAGGTAGTGGTGAATGATGGGTGAAAAGCCTTAAGCGGCAGATGAACTGCGCAGAGCTCGAGGAGATTGATATGGTAGGACATCTCTCTCAGAAATGACTCATGTGGGCTCCCCATCCGAGTAGTGAGGCATCCACCACAATGGTCTGAGAAGGGGCTTGTTGGTGAAACGGCATCCCTTGGAGGAGATTGGTTGGAGAGCACCACCACTTGAGGGACCATTTCCATGTAAGGAAAGCATGATCCTGTCATCCTAGCTGCCTATCAGCTGGTCCCACTGGTCCTCTAGACACTCCTGGAGGGGCCTCATGTGGAGGCGAGCCTTGGGAGTAAGAAAAAATGCAGGAGGCCATCGAGCTGAGAAGGGATGAGACTGCCCTTACTGTTGGATGAAGCGCCTTCTCGAGAGTCTGACATTTCTGAAGGATCGACAAGTGTCGCTCTTCGAAAGGACACGCTTGTGCACGAATGGTGTGATGGAGGCCCCAAGTAGTGCAACTTTTGGACTGGTGTTGACGTGGACTTGATGAAGTTGATGTGAAGTCCCAAGAAATGGAGGAGATTGCAAGTTCATTTGAAATTAAGTTGGGCTTCTTGAAAGATAAGGGTCAACGGCAGACCTCCCTACTGCACCACACATATAGTTCAAACAGTACAACCCGGTGCACTTCTCTCCCAATACCAGCCGTTGTGTGGTATTACTGCAAAGCAGAAGGAATCTTGACAAGCACAAAGATGGAATGGTGCACCCGTAGAGGAACAAAACAATGAGTCTTTGAGCCCATTAGAAAAAATGCTCTTGCTTTATTCACATCCAGTTCTCAGATTTGAAAATTCCAAAGATTAAAATCATCCAGCCAACGCATTTCATTCAAACTCGCTTGAACTTCCTCGGGCCTGTAAGTGATATACAAAAACCCAACATAAATATAGACATAAATACAATCACACACATATAATGAACAGATCAACGTATATACAAACACTAGAACATAACTTAATTGTAAGTAATCAACAAAACATCACAGAATTACACATTTACATAAAATAACACTTCTCGACCCAATAGTACAGAGAAGATAAACTAAAAAGGCATATAAACATACATTTTCCTTACCAACCTACAAATCTCATAGGTATTGGAAAGGTCTACAAAGGTAAGCATCAAATATTTCATATGCAACAAAAAATGCTACCCCATTGTTTAAAGTAGTAACTAAATAAGTGGTAGTGTCACAAACAGACACATATTAATAATATATTTACAGAACAAAAACAAGCAGAAAAAGCATGATTATCTCATTTTGTTATGATAACACAGGGCAGTGACCCGAGTGGGTGCATGGAATCACATCAAGATATTTTTCATAACTTCCATTAGATTTTAGATTTTAAATTTTCAATGGCATATTTTATGCGTACCAACAATATCCCATAGCCAACTACATTTCCAATACATAAATCATTGCTGCTGCAATTCTTTTATAAAAATCTTTATTTAAAAAATACCGTATATTGAATAAATGCCTTAATGTATACAAAACAAATATACCTTATACTTGTATGTCGTCGAGCCTCTATTTCAATAGATATTAATCCTTTGAGTATCCATATTATTTCATTGTACGATATAGTCGACTCACGTGTTGAGTAGCTTATTCAATGTAGGGATATTTCTTTCCCTTGTCCAATACCTATTAAAAGGTTCAGACATTGTGATCTCAAGTCCCAGCAAATTGCCAGTCCTTACGTAGTGTAACCACAAACAGAGGTCACACTGCCATAATCATATAGAATTTTCACTGCTAATTCGGCATTACAATCCACATATATTCATTTAGCATGCACCTCAACAAGTCTCGATCCTGTTCTATCAGCAATAACCAGTATTTGTGTCGAAGGGCAACAAGAAATGCAAAATAATCAGATATTTATTTAAAATTTACCACAGATTTCATATATCATTTCCCAT
The DNA here is from genome assembly GCA_963921515.1 of Calotriton arnoldi. Lineage (NCBI taxonomy): Eukaryota > Metazoa > Chordata > Amphibia > Caudata > Salamandridae > Calotriton > Calotriton arnoldi. Next base: position 372,208 of record CAWUFW010013213.1, read on the forward strand.
GTAGTCATTTTAACATGCACCTCAGATAAGTCGCACAAACGTGCAAATCCTAATGTCCCGTATATACATAGAAAGGCAACCGGAAATAGGACCCAATTGGGGATTAAGACCACAATTCTACGCCTGTTTAACCGATATCAAAATTAAGAATAACAATCCTTGAGGCTTAGACTAAAATAGAGAAATCACCGCAAGTCCTTTTCAACACCAAAAAACCACTACCGTTTAGAATTGCCACCCAAATTGTATAAACTTCATGAACCATGCCCCGTGAATGACGTGATTCAAGCTCCCATAGTTTCCATTAAGTGCAGACCAACAGTCGGCATTCCTCCACCTCCCTATTGCCACAAACTGTCCGGCACAGATCATGACATCCCAGACACATCCGAGTGTCACTACCAAGTTTTTATTGATAAAACATATAAACGAGTGGTGAAAACAACACCATTACACCCATTCCGATCAACCAGCAGAGAGTACCTTACCGCCATATTACCTGAATCCGTATTGTCTCGAACGTACCCGCGTCCGGTCGTTCAAACGCGACAAATGGGGATACCCTCATTTCGAAGTACGAAAGTAATAGGCAAGAGAGTCACACTTACGCAGGTATTCGTCGGCTTTGCTCCTTCCTAACCGGAAGGACGAAATGCATACTCAACGTGGCGGTAATTTTGAAACAGTACGAGTGAATACATTTCTCGTATATGTCCTTATCCACACTCAGCACATATCTGGGTAGTTGCAAATATCCAGATATCAACCCTATGTGGTAGCAACCACCAACATTGGTTCTGCAGCAGCAATAATGGAATGGAGCAATTCACATATGCAGTCATGATGTAACAGAATCCGCCACCTCCGTAATTGCTGCCTGACCTATCAACCAAACTTACATAGACGTCCTGTTAGTAAAAAGACCACCCAACAAAACCACTGCCACCGTGGTCCTGAAAGACAACAAAATGCAAAGGTGAACATGGGGGCACGGCCAACCACAACAAGAGTCGCTCATGTCAATCGTACTATAAATGTAGATATAAATAATTAGAGCTCATGTGTTGCCGCCTTTCCAATAGATGCCCAGCGTCAAACGCGTTTCGTTCAAATTCGCTTGAAATTCCTCAAGGCTTATACTTGTATGCCGTCGAGCCTCTATTTCAATAGATATTAATCCTTCGAGTATCCATATTATTTCATTGTACGATATAGTCGACTCACGTGTTGATTAGCTTATTCAATGTAGGAATATTTCTTTCCCTTGTCCAGTACCTGAATCCGTATTGTCTTGTGCGGACCCGCGTCCTGTCATTCTGCACTTGGAGAATGTTCTGGGTGCGGACCTGAGGCCAAATGGTAGTACTGTATACTGGTAATGGTCATGACCCACGACGAACCTGAGAAATTTCTGATGCTTCCTGGCGATAGGAATGTGGAAATAGGCATCGTGGAGGTCGATGAAGCAGAGTCAATCTCCCTGGTATAGTTGGGGATATATCTGATGTAAAGCCAGCATCCGGAACTTTTCCTTTCGAATCCACTTGTTGGTGATTTTAAGATCGAGAATGGGTCTGAATTCTTGTTTGTCTTTCTTTGGTAGTAGGAAATACCTGGAGCAAATGCCTGTTCCTCACTGACTGTGAGGAACGGCTTTCGCCTTCTTTTGCAACAGGTTGTTGACTTCCATTCTGAGTATGTCGAGATGGAAAGTGGACGACTTTGGTGGAATGGACAGTGATGGGGAGGTAAACCTGAGACCGTACACATTCTGCACAATATTTAAAACCCAGGCATCTCTTGTGATGCATTGCCACTCTTCCAGGTATTGTGAAATGCTTCCCACTACTGGAGTGGATAACAGTAGAGGGTGAAGGGAGGACTCAGGGTTTTGTGGCAGATGTTTGTTTACTGTTTACCACCTTGGGTGGACTGTTGGGCAGAACGTCCTCTGGTCTGCTTGCGCTGAGGCTGGTAGGATCTCTGATGTTGTTGAGATCTTCCTGGAAGCAAATGAGGGGTTTGAACCATCTGAGTAAAACCGGCGCTGGAAAGGCCGGAATGATTTGCACTGTTCACTGGGTTGCTCAAGACCCACAGCTTTTAATGTATCCATGTTCATTTTCATTCTTGCCATCTCGTCGTCAGCATGGCTGCCAAACAGTGTGGAACCAGAGAATGGCACATTTTGAAAGCGGTGTTGCGCTTCCGGTTTTAGAGATGTTGGCCGGAGCCAAGAATGTCTTCGCAAGGACACTCCATGACAATATTCATGAGCAGCAAGGAGGAAAGAATCCGCAGCCGAGTTGATGATCTGATTTGAGACTATTGCGCCCTCATTAATGATCTCTAGAAAATCCTTCAGTTTGTCTCTTGGCAGTTGCTCAGCGAACTGCTGAATGGAACCCCAAAGGTCTCTGTCGTACTTGCCCAAGAGGGCTGTAGCACTGGCTGCCTTCATAGAAATGGCTGCTGCACTGCAGACTTTTTGGTCTGCGGAATCCAATTTTCTACTCTCCTTATCTGGAGGCAAAGATGGTGGAGTGAGACTTAAGTGCAGCCAAAATCACCACAGATCAGGTGGAGGGTCAGAGCTTAGAAACAAGGGGTCTTGGTCGAGAGGCTGGTATGTCATTTGAAGCCTGGATGGCAAAGGCTTAGCACCAGCTGGTGTGAGGAACAAATCCATGCAGGCTCGAGAAGACCTGGAACCAGGGGAAGCAAAGGCCTTGAAGCTGTACGCTGTTGTAGCGTCTCAAAGATTACAGATGTGGATGGTATATTGGAACAGACATCAGTATGTTTAATTGGCCGCCCATCGGACTATAACCTCTAGAAAGGTAGAAATATCATCCACCGGGGAGACAGGGACGGTGGACAGTCTGACAGAGTTGGTGAATAGTCTCTGGTAGAAGGAGAATCACGTGGATTGTGTCAATAAGATGTTGACCTTGATCTTTGGTGTAATCTATGACGACAAGGAGTATGTCTTGACGTTGTCAAAGAGCGCCCAGATGCATGATGGCCATGCCGTGAGTGATGGCGCGATCGTGTACAAGGCCTGGAAGCTGGAATTATAGGTGTTGGAGGTCGCACTGAAGAAAGTGGCGGATCAGGAGGTGCTGGAGGTGTTAGAGGTGGAGAAGATGTTGGAGGTGGAGGAGTAGGATATGGTACTAAAACCAGAGGTGAGTAAGCTCTGGAATGGTGAGACTCCGATGAAGAATAAATTCTTCTCATATTCTGTGTGGCCTCCTCGACATCGACAAACTCCTCAATGTGGACTTCTCACGTCGCCGTTTGGCTCTTGACATTGACCCCCCCCCCCCTTGCGGTGCCAAAGACGAACTGCCACTTCTCGACGACAAGGTACTTCGACGTCTTATGCCGGTGATGGCTCGACAGTGTATAATCCTTCCAAATTGAGTGGTGTTGGGTAGATGGCAAGCAGCGACGCTAGTGCAACATTGAGCCAGTCCTTGACGGCAAACATGTCGGCGCCATACCTTGCCTCGACGTCGAACCTCTCAACGTCGACCGGGACCAATGCGGTTTTCTTCCAGAAAAACCCCTCTCAGACCTACCACATTCACTGGAGGCCGAGGGAAGAGCCCTGGTGGAAGACTGACCTTCCCCTCACTCTGAAGTCCCACTAGTAGACTGTACTGGCTGGCGCCATCTCTCTTCTCTTTCTTGAAGGCAAATCTTTTCTCTGTCGCGAAGAGTGCGCCTGGAAAACTTCCTGCAGATGTCACAGGTATCAGGAAGATGAGCGGGAGGTAGGCAGATGATGCAGACCTCATGAGGGTCTGTTTTGGCCTTTTTCCTGCCACAGCAAGGACACTTATCAAACAATTAAGGCATTTTGTTTGACCAAATGCCTCAGTCTTCTGTAAAAAAGAAAAATCACAGAAAACAATAGAAAAGCAAAAAGATGTTGTGTAGAAGTTGTCACTAATATTTTTTCAGATAAAAAACTATAAAAAGGTCAAGCTCAATGCTTCTGGGTCTTGTCAGCAGGAGCCAGAAAAAAGAACTGAAGTAACTGTCAGCAGCTGGGCATGATGGGATACTGGTGGTCTTTGGCTTCCTAAAGGCATAGCTACTTTTTTAGTCACATAATGGCAGCCTATGGGGCTTCTCTGCCCTCCTCTCCCTCATCTTGATCATAAAAAAGGGGTTTGTGAAGGAGATTTGTACGGTTTCCAAAGTATCTCAAATTATACTCATTTTTAATGTATTTGCCCTTTTTTGACTTCATGATGAATAATCTGGCAATATTAGCCTAGGTGTATAGGCTGCATTATCTGTATTTTTCTTAAGTGTCTTCACAGGCCTTCCTGAAGAAAGGCGAAAATCTCTACTTAAGAAGATATATATTGAAGAACTGCTCTGGGGTCCCGCAGGCGGGTGGAAATAATCAGTGCTTAGGACTATACATGGAAATCCCCTACAAGAGAACCATAAATACAAGTTTGAACAGCATTAACATATGGACACAAATATTACCTTAACTGTGACAATACCCTTCTCTGATCCATAATGTGGTACTGTAAACTGACAGCCAAAGGGTTTGTGCTGCAGGGGGTTGGCCCTACTTGTCTGAAAGACAAAATAAACATGAAAAAATGTTGTCCTTGACCCCAAACAATATGTCCAGGGAGTTGGGCTACAGAATTTCCACACCCCTGGGTGGGATGTTGAGTGAGGAAGTTTGGGTTCCCAGGTGCGGGGTGGTGGCGGTGACAGGCAATTATCCTGTTCACAGGAGTCCCTGTGCTGGACTTAGACCAGGTTCCCAGTAGGACACATTAAGTACTTCATTAAAAGGTAGCAAGGGTTCGGAAGAAGCAGCTCCTGGCAGCGGGCTATTATCCTTTTCACAGGAGCCCCTGTGCTGAGCTTAGACCAGGTTCCCAGTAGGACGCATTAAGTGCTTCATTAAAAGGGAGCAAGGGTTTGGAAGAAGCAGCTCCCGGCTCGAGCACTTATGCCAAAATATTAGTCTTGACTGCCACCAAATGCAATTCGAGATCCAGGACCTCAGCTGCCCTTTTCACCACCATGGAATAAGACGCTCCCAAGGGGGACACAGGATTTGGGCCCTGGTTACCACCTGGATGGAGGGGTCAGGAGGATAATGCCTAGAGGGGTATGTTAGATTTGGGGTCATGATCTGGGACTTTTTGCCTGCCTATTAACTTTTAGGTATTTAAGGTGTCAGCTTTATGATGTAGACACATTTGCACTTTTAGAGTGGATGGTTTCTCTCTCTTTTTTAACCAATGCCACTAACCCAAGCACAGCTGAGGTGTAAGGAAAGTTTCTTTTGCTATGTATGATATTGTTTTAATATTATATTGCAGTCTTACTGTTTAGAATATGAATTTAATGAATTTTGGAGATTTTGCTGTGTATATTTATTCATTTGTGGTACTATGAACTTGTATGATTAATAGCAATAAAAAAGTTAAATGAAAAAAGGGAATAAGATGCTCCCTCCTCTGTAGCCACGGTAGGGGGAGAAAGCATACCAGTATCTGGGGACGTGTCCAGACCACTGGCATCCCCGAGTTCCTCACATCAGTCCATTTCCTGGCCTTGAAACTGATATTCTATAGGGTTCAGTGACCCCTCCCATTCTTCCCCAAAGCCTAGCCTTACAGAATAAGGCTCAGGCACCAACCCAGGACCTATGGGTCCTGTCGCCCCCAGAATCGGCGTCGGTCCACGCCGTTCCGGCTCAGTGTTGGATTCTTAGATGTACAGAGGGCTGGTGCTGCCAGTGGGTGCAGGGAGCATCGGCATTGGGGCCGGCGTCGGTGGAGGTCACTGTGGCACGACCGGCGCCAGTACGGATCCAGGACTGGATCCACGTTGGGCCCGTCAGAGCAGAGGCCGGAGCCAAACCCAATGGGGCACCCTGTAACCCCATGGGGCCTGAACGTGCACCGGAGGGGTTGGTCCGCTCACATACGCGCCACATGGCCTCGTAAAATGTGTTTATTTAAGTGTGGGTCACTCTGGCTCCTGGAAAAGGTGGGAGGGGCGGAGTCGGCCCTGGCAAAGATGCCAAAGAACTGTGCCTCAAATATCAATACTTCTTCGTACCGTCAGCTGAGGTCGAAGCATGATTTGATTTCTTGTGCTTCTTATACTTCTTTCCCGAATGTCCCGATGACCTGGAATGGGAGGAAGACTACTTGGGGCTCCTGGAGCAGTTTTGCAACACCCTCTCGATCGGGACTGAGACCTCCGAGGAGTTGTGTAACTCGGCGTCGCCTGCTGGACCGCCAGCAGCTTTAAGGACTGCTGCTTCAAAGCCTTTGGTGCCATGGCCCGGCAGTCCGAGCACGACTTGTATCGTGGTCACGCTCGAGACAGAACAGATACCCCAGATGTGGGTCCATAACTGACATGGCACGATAACAGGCGGCACACTGTTGAAAACCTCTCAAAGACATCACCTCGACACACCAGGAGGAAAAATTATTCAAAAAAGAATTGACAAAACGGCAAACAAATTCCGTCAAAAAGCAACAAAGGGGTAGCTCTTTTTCCAGATCAGCGCTTACTGGCATGGAAAGAAAAGAATTGACGTCAGTGCACTGAGGTGGTGCCTATATAGGTAGCACGGACATCACTTCCGGCACGGACGAAGCCGATCGACATCACCTACCAGCACGCAGTGGTACTGTTCACTCAAAATTCATCTGGATCAAGACTGACGGCTGGGAAGTTCGAAGGTCAGGAATCTGCAGCTAGATGTCTCTATCAGATAGTTTGCTTTCCTAACTAAACTGTGATGTCACAATGAGGACCATAAAGCCCCATAAAGAAACAAAGTCCCAGGACATACCATTACTGAATGAATTACTCCCCTGGTCATGCCGATATTGACATCACCTCGACACACCAGGAGGAAAAATGATTAAAAAAAGAATTGACAAAACGGCAAACAAATTCCGTCAAAAAGCAACAAAGGGGTAGCTCTTTCTCCAGATCAGCGCTTACTGGCGTGGAAAGAAAAGAACTGACGTCAGTGCACCGAGGTGGTGCCTATATAGGTGGCACGGACATCACTTCCGGCATGGACGAAGCCGATCGACATCACCTACCAGCACGCAGTGGTACTGTTCACTCAAAATTCATCTGGGTCAAGACTGACGGCTGGGAAATTCGAAGGTAAGGAATCTGCAGCTAGATGTCTCTATCAGATAGTTTGCTTTCCTAACTAAACTGTGATGTCACAATGAGGACCATAAAGCCCCATAAGGAAACAAAGTCCCAGGACATACCTTTACTGAATGAATTACTCCCCTGGTCATGCCAATATGGAGATTGGTTGCAGTAGCAAGAAAATATAGCTAAGAAAATAGCTGTAGCTAAGAAAATATCCTCCCTAAAGTGCGGTCCGCCGCGACGATGACGCTGCTTGAGAGTGCCCGGACCTGTGTGAGGAGCGGAGCCTCTCGTGTCTTGTTGCAGGATGGTTGAATTGAGCTGTTTGTTCGGCTGGTTGGTTGGTTGGTATCGACAACCACCGTATTGTGCTCTGCGCCTCTGAGTGGTGCTTTGTGGTCCGAGAAGCTATCTGGTTCTGAGTGGTCCAGCGGAAACTGTCCTGTGCTCGCTGTGATCCCAGAGCGTCTCGTGAATCAGACGTGGCGCGGGATGAAGGCTGAGCGTAATGCGTTCATTGGACTGATCTCCTACGGTCCCGTTTGTCCCCCCCTGACTATCCCTTCATTTTGCTAGTAACAAGTAAGGGAACACTGTCATTTGGTTTAATGACTCTCACATTTTACTGACATGTTTAACTTGCGACCCAGACTGGGTCTGTTGTTTCCTATTGGGCTGTCCTGGCTCGCTCGGGGGCCCATGAGATGAGTGATTCACATAATGGGCGCCCATCTTGTTCTCCTCCAATAGTGCTCTTGGTTGAGGTTTGGTGTCCATTTTGGCCTCCTCCCTGGGGAGCTGTAGAATGTCTATTCCTATCACTGTGATCCTCTTGGTGTCTCCCATTTCCATGCTGGTTTCCAGACTTGGAGGTCCTAATCCCTGATGGAGGCAAGCCGGCCTTCTTTCCCACCGATATGATGTTTTATTAGGGAGTTAGACCAGAGTCCCTGGCCCTGCACTTCCAGTCGCCTCTTGACCTCAATCTTATTGGATTATCCTCACTCGTCTTCCGGATTTTGTGCCCTCCTCCTCTTGCTATTCTTCTTTGCACTATCGCTACCTTAGTGGCCCCTCTTCCCCCTATCATGGCTTCCACTCGAATTAAGTCGGGAGTTAACTGCTTCAAAGTCATCTATCCCCCTAATCTGTCCAAAGCAGCAGCAAAACGATTCAAGCACAACACCATTGAACAATTCCCTGATTCCCTCTTTGTTGATCAATTCCATAATGGGCACCTAGGGAAGCTAAAAAATGACTTCATTTTTTTCACGCACGACATCCCTTCCTGGTCCACCAGCTTCTTCAATTTCTTCAACGTCTCCTCCTCATCATCTATCCCGCATGGACAGCGGCTAAAAATGTCCCCCTCCACTAGCTTTAATGGCTCTCTCACCATTACACTCTACAATAATGGCACTGTTATGATTCAAGCTACAGACTCCTGTCTCTCTCTCTTCGACCATCTCTTCCACTCCCTTCGCCCATCCCATACAACTATGATCTCCCTCGACTCTTCTTTGAGCTCCTCTGATTCCTCCCTTTCTCCCCCTGACCCCCCAATACTCCAGCAGGCCGCTCTTCCGGGAGACACAGGCCTACCCTTTGTTCCCCCCTGCCTTTGCTCCCTCCTCTCCCTCTCTTCCCCCTTCCCAAAATGTTCCTCCCCCTATCTTGTCGGCCTGGCTTCCGGCCTCCACCCCCCCTCCCCACCCTGCATCTGCCCGATTCTCCAACGTTCTCGCCTCCCCCCGAATCCCCCAAATCCAACCCACCTCCCCCCTCTTATTCCACCTTTCTTACAACCTGGTCTACCTCCCTCCCCTTTCACCTCATCCCTTCTCGCTCTTCCCCGTCCCCCGTACCATAAATTCTTCTCTTCCACCTCCCATCTATCTTCAACCCCACCTTCCTCATCCCTTGCTTCCCAACCTTGTCTCCCTCCCCGACAATTCCTTCCTCGTCTCTCCCTCTGACCTTGCAGTCCCTTACTCCTCCCTCAGTTTCCATCTAGCCCCTTACCCCCAACTCCACCTGTTACCTGTCCCCCTAATTTCACCTTTCATAGCTCACAGTACCTGTCCAGCACCATCCTCTCTTTTCTCCCCATACCTCTGGCCTTCCTTGTACAGCCCCCTCTCCTCTCTTCTCCACGTACCTTTGGCCTTCATCTGTCCCCCCACCCTCCCCTCCCTGTTCAGCCTCTTTCCCCTCTTCTCCCCCTACCTCCGGCCTTCATTTGTCCCCCCTCCTACTCCTCAACTTTCTCCTCATACTTATGATCTCGTCTCTTCCCCTCTGTTCAACACCAGTAAAAATATTTCTCTTCCCACCACTGTTTCTCCATCCACTCCCATCGTCCACCATCTTTCCTCACGTTCTAACCCTGCTCCCCAACTCCCCACCCATTCCACCACCCCTCCCCTACCCAGTTCCCCCACCCCGCCCGTCCTCCTTCACTCCCTGAACTCCCTCCCGTATCCCGCTCCTCCATCCCTCCCAGTCCTCCCCCACCCCCTGCACCGCCTCCCTTAACCCGTTCCCCCACCGCTCCCCACCCTCCCTCACCATCTGCACTCCCTCCCTTATCCATTGAGCCACCCAACACTCCGTGCTCAGCTCTCCTCTCCCTGGAAAATAAACTTGATACTCTCATCTATTCCATTTCCCAGCTTGTAGCGTCCATCTCACTTTTAAGCGCCAAGATGTCCCCCTTCCCTAACAACCTCCCGAGGAGTTCCTTGCTCCCGCGCCCCAATAAAGCCAACCACAGTCTGTCTTCTGCAGACATCACCAACTTACTGGCCAGCTACAAGACCACCAACATCACTCCCCCTCCACCTTCCTCTCCTAATAATCCTACGCAGTTCCCTATTCAGACCATCTCCTCTGTCAGACTTTACCAGCCTCCCTCTTACCGGGCACCCTCATTTAAGAATCTTATCCCTATCTCCCTTAACAACCCCAACACCCCCATCACCAAAACATCTGCGTCAGAGCTGCACTGCTTGCTCCACAACTGCAGATCTGCAATCAAACACAAATTGGAAATCTCTGATACTATCACCCACCAGAATCTTGACATGTTCTTCCTCACTGAGACCTGGTTTAATGACTCCTCTCATACTATGTTTGATCTTCTGGTACCCACTGACTACTCTATCCTCAGAAATGACAGGGCAGACAAAATTGGGGGCGGTGTCGCTATCAACTCCCTTCAAATGAAAGCCTTCCCTACCATCCTTTTCCGTACATTCGAATGCCTATCCCTAGAACTTCAAATACATCACGGCTCACCCTTTAGATTCCATACCATCTACCACCCGCCCGGCAACTGGTCTTCCTTTGTGGAGGAACTGACTGACTTCATCAGTGATCAATTTTCTCAAAGTGACAGACAGATCTTCCTGGGTGACTTTAACCTCCACTGGGGCTCTTTGGAAGACTCGGCTGCCATCAAGCTTGCCTCCTTTCTCTCAGCCAATGATCTCTTCCAACATTGCTCGGAAACCACACATTCCAAGGGCTCAATTCTGGACTTTGTCATATCCAAAGCAGACCTGCTGACTACGGCTCCCCCCATCCCTGTAGACTGGTCTGACCACTTCCTCATTCCCTTCCGCTTTCACCTATCGCACGTTATAACTCTCGGCCAACCTAAAAGAGCTATTACCTGGTTCTGCAACACTAAGAACATTGATCTTGACACTTTTTTTGATTCTGCTATGCGGGCACTTCCTAGACTAGACCCTAATGTGGATGTCAACGTTCTCACTTCTCAGTGCCTTTCAGTACTTGCAGTCGAAATCGACAATGTCGCTCCACTCCAAAGCAAAAGGAAAGGACCCACCCCCTCAGCTCCTTGGTTCAATAAAGCTCTCTACAATGAAAGGAAAAACCTTAGAATCCTGGAGAAACATTGGAGAAAATCTCCTTCCACCTCCAATCTCTCTCTTTTACGTTCAGCAAGATCCAAATATCACAACCACATCTTCCTTGAAAAAGCATCACATTTCAGATCCCTCCTGGACTCAGCCAAAAACAGACCCAAAAAACTTTTTGACCTCATCAAAAACCCAAACTGTTCTCCCCTAACCATTAAGCCTGAGGATTCCACAAAGAAAGCAGCAGATTTTGCTATATACTTTGATGAAAAGGTCAAAGCACTGGTGGATCTGGTCGCCCACCCCACCCCCACTGAGGAGCAGAAATCCTTAGTTACCTGGCAGAACTTTGACGTCATCTCGGACGATGACCTCCTCAAATGCATCCTCGAAACTAAACCCTCCAACCATTCTTCTGACCCCATCCCTAGCGACATCGCCATTGATTTCTACACCTATACTCTCTCTTACTGGACCAGGCTAGTCAATCTCTTCCTCAGTCAAGGCTCCCTCCCGGTTGCCCTCAAATCAGGACAGGTCACCCCTCTTCTAAAAAAAACCCTCCGCCGATGCGAACGACCTCAACAACTTCCGCCCTATCACCAACCTCCCTTTTCTTTCGAAAATCACCGAAAAATGCGTTGCGAAACAACTTTCCTTACATATTATGGACAATAACCTCCTCGACGTCTTCCAGTCTGGCTTCATCCAAAACTGCAGCACTGAAACAGCCCTGCTGCAAGTGATTGACGATGCGCTGCATATACTCGACTCTGGGGAATCGTGTCTTCTGATTCTTCTAGACCTCTCTGCAGCCTTTGACACTGTTAATCATAGCACCCTCCTCAACACTCTTCAACAGAGAATGGGATTGGATGGGGCAGTGCTTAAATGGTTTGCCTCTTTCCTCTCAGACAGATCCCAAATGATCAAGATAGCGAACAGTCTTTCATCTCCATTGGCTGTAGGCCAAGGCGTCCCCAAGGCTCTATCCTGGCACCCACTTTGTTTAATCTCTACCTGGAACCATTAGGGAACCTTCTAAGCAAATCTGGGATCCATTACCACCTTTATGCGGACGACACTCAAATCTACCTTAAGGTGTCTTCCGCACACGATCTCTCACTTCTCAACTCTACTCTCAACTCTATTCACAACTGGATGTTAGCTCACCAACTCATTCTTAATCCCGCCAAAACTGAATTCCTCCTCCTCTCTACCTCTCTCACCTCCTCCTGTTCAATCTTGGTTGGATCAGCTGAACCTACTCAACAACAAACCCATCATTGTCGACAGCGCTAAATCCCTAGGTGTCATTCTTGACAAAAGACTCAACCTAATCTCCCACATCAACTCGATTGCCAAGAACGCACGTTACCAGTTGCGCCTTCTATGGGGGATCCGTCGGTTCTTCCCGGAGAAAGACTTAAAAACCTTGGTACAATCTCTGGTTCTCTCAAGACTGGATTATTGCAATTCCCTTCTGACGGGCCTACCCAAAGCCCACCTCTCCCCTCTCAAATCCATCCTCCATTCAGCAGCTCGCTTCATTTCAGGGTCTAAACGAAGCGACCACGTCACTCCCATCTTGTCCTCTCTTCGATGGCTTCCGATCGAGGCTAGATCTACTTACAAAACTGCCTGCATCACACACAAAGCCTTATACACGTCCTCCCCTCGTTACCTGGCGAATAAATTGAAACTGTCCGGTGGCTCTCACCCATCTCGCAATGCGGAAAAGCTTCTGCTTGAGCTGCCCGTCTTCAAAAGGGAACGATCGATGGCGCAATCCTTCTCAGGCAATGCGGTGAGAATCTGGAACTCGCTTCCCCCATTGCTCCGTGCCACCCCCTCTACCCGGATCTTCAAAGCTGACCTCAAATCTCTTCTCTTCCAAAGACACTTCCAGAACTAATACTTTCATTCTCAGGCCCCTCTAGGAAGTTCGCTCTGCATTGTAAATTTGTACTTTTTCCTGTACACTCCTCACCCTGGCGTGCTGTGTTGGATTTTATGTTTGTGTACCCTTCATTTTAAGTCTCCTGTTTAATTCACGCCCTCGCCACTCCCTCAAGGAAGTTCCTCCACTTTAGGAAATTCTGTACTCCATGCCTATAGAAGGGCCGTCCCAGTGTGTTCTGAGTGACTGCCTCTTATTGCAGTATTATACCTCTATTTGTTTTTTGTTACTTATGTATCATGCACACTTGTCACTTTTTCCTCCTGTAACGTATACCTCTTCTTGTATCTTGTTTGTTTTTTGTTATTTGCACATTTGTCACTTTTTCCTCATGTAATGTAACGCTTGCTTTTGTATTATGCTCACCTGTAACCTTCTCCTCATGTAATGTTACTGTTCCTATTGCGAAGCGCTCCGACACCTTCGGGTAAAGTCCGCGCTATATAAAAACGCATAAATAAATAAATAGCAGCATTCTGACCAGCATAGTTTGACAGACCGTGACTCCTTGAAGCTGCACTGGCAGTTTTTCAATCTTACATGGCAGCTGTGTGTATGACTACATTGTCCTATTTTACCCTTTATTCCCCTGGTAACTTTTATATGTTTGTTATAGGGCTTAACGTTTTAAAGTAGAGATGGAATTGGTCAGTACAGACTTTTAAATAGGGTGTAAATCATTCATTTCATATAAAAAGATATGGCTCTTCTAAAGGAAAGGGAATGTGAAAAACAATATATCATTTGCTGTGCCTATTTTCTAAATATGTTGGAGTTAGCATCTCGAAGAGTGTGTGTGCTATGATCACTTAGAGGGGCCGACTCACTGCCAACTCCCAAGGCAGCAGGGCCAGTCCTAAACTTGTAAGGCTCGCGGCAGAGCAGATTTTCACAGAACAACCCACCACCAACCTTTCACATCTGCTTTTTCTCGATTTGGAATAATATAACTGTAGTAAACTCTCTCCACACGAAGTAACTTGAAGAGAAATTTCTTCTGTGACATCCTGGCAGACCTCTCAACTGACAATAATCAACAGTCGGTTCCAGCACATTCCAACTGTCGTGGAATGTGGAAGTTAGCAACGAAGAGAAGGAACAGGGGAACAAAGATAAGAGGGATAAAGTGGGGCAAACCATTACACAGAAAATACAATTTATATATACATTAAACAATGTCTCTAAACTACAACAATAACACTTTTTAAATCCTCAAAATCAGCCATTATGTCAACTTTATTTTTATTTATAATGGCTTACTTTTCACTTTTACTAAACTTTGTAAATGTTCATCAAAGACTAGCGGCTTGACATGTTGGGACAGGTAAACCTTTAAATGCTTATTTAATGCATCTGCCTTTCTCCTATAAATAAGTTGCCATTTTTGGAAGATGGTTTGATGCAAAATTAATGAAGTCTCATTGTTACAGTTATCTTTCTCCTTCACAAATGTATCTCTAGAAACCTTATCCGTACCCAATGACTCAGATTCCGATAATTTTAAATTAATGTATTTGCTTATAACATCTTGTCGGAAGGATTTTACTTCATTGGTTAGGTGGAATGTTCTATGTTCTAACCATAGTTTTGATACTTCTTATGAAACAACAAAGCATGACAATAAGAAGGATTTTTCTTGCTCCTGGTCACCATATTTTTGTAATTAAATTTAACACCTAATTTAATGACTAACTTATAAGGATAGATTGAATTCTCCCCAAATTAAATTGTTATAAAAATCAGTAATTCTTCTCGATTAAAGCTATCAAATAATATTCATTATGCTATACATCTGTCCATTGTACTCGTATAACATGCTTATCTTCAACACTTTCTCGTAATTTTCATATCTATTATTCCATACTATTTTCTTTTTTTCGACTTTTCTATACTCATTTTCAACATTTTTTTCTTCCTTTTAATACCTATTAAATTTAAAAATAGGTTTCCTTACAACATGAACTAAATATAGGTCATCTAGTTAATTTATACAGCTTACTGAATATTGTAAAAACTTAAATTATTTGGGGTTGGTGACTACCCATCTTAAGGAACAATCACAACCCTTGTCATGGTGAACCCTCAAAGTCACTAAATTACATGGCTAGCTTAACAGAGGGCAATGGGTAAAGTATTTATGCAGTATAAAACAGTAATAAAGTCATAATGTAAAACAATAAAAATCCCAAACCGTAGTAGAAAAAAAGAGTAAAAAGTAATAAACAAAATGATATCAAAATGACAAAAATCCAACCAAAAATATGAACTCTAAAAGTTTTAATTAGGAATAGCTCCAAAAAGCACAATGGTTTTGGTAGATTGGGATCTGTGGGCAATTTGAGGGTGACCATGATGGAGTGCAGATCAGATACACCAACCAGGTTAGTCCTGGAAACAGATTTTACCTTCTGACTTAGTAATTTATGTCCAATCCATCATAGGAGTATGCATCTAAAGCCCCCCAGGACCTCAAGAGAGGTGCACAAATACTCACAATATGTAAGGTAGAGGCCAAAAAATTGGTCCAGTTGCCACTAGTCAGCTGGGTATTTGCAGGAAAATATTTCTTGTCGCTTGTTGTGTAGCTAAAACATTAGATCAGCCTTATGACCCATGGAGTCCAATTCTTTGACCTTGGTACAAGAGGGAGCAGATCCAATAAGTGTTCAAGTGATTGCCTGGTGGTGCCACACTTATTCCTGGCACTAGCTAGTAGGTGGGAATGACTCCTGGGCACATCCTAACCAAAGGGGTAAAGTTCTTGGAGCCAACCCTACCCACTTTGGACATTTTCACGATGACAACAGTATTCAGCCACATTAAACTTGGGCTCAGAAGTCTGGGTGCATGTGGGGAGAGTACTATGGTAATCCTTGTGTCCTCCCACATATAACACTGAAATCTGGTTTGAGGCAGCCACTGTACGCATAACATACCAGAGACAAAAGTCTGGTAGGACAAAAGCAGAGTCCTTGAGCAACCAGACTGTGGCTCCACAATCATTTTCTTACCATCTTGTTCTCTCCCCGTTCAAGTGTGCCCCAAGTGCTGCGTGAACTCAGCAGTCCTGTCAAGCTCGACTCGACATGCAAGCAGGATTTGACACTCCAGTGTCAAAACAGATGCCCACAGCCCCCACCCTGCATATTCAGAGGAGTCATCTCTGCCGATTCAGGTCAACCTATTGTGTGCTCCTGGGAGGCACTTCACGCTTATTCACACATATTTAGGGCAAATTACCGGCTGGGAGAGGCTAGAGCAGGGCTCTCCAACCTTTTCTATAGTGAAAGCTACTTCTGATCAGTGAAAATAGTCCTAAACTACTAATGTATTGATCATTGATACAATAGTGAACACATCAGATACGACCACAATAGTGACCACAACTTGCAGGATCAGAGTAGCGACCACCCAGGTGTAAATGACAAATTAAACTATACTTACCTATATATACAGTTGTGGCTGTCAATATTCTTATTCCAAAGCATAAGACCGACTTACCAAGATCAATGATTGGAAAACGTTATCAATATAAAAAGCCTCCACATGACTAATGGAATAACATCTATGCGACACGTGCCCTCTGGCACAAAAGAAATACTAAGCTATAAATCTCCCAAACACATGTGAATTATCATTCAAAGAGTAGCTTTATATTTAAATGTGGTTTGGATTTTCATTCTTTTTTTTCTCTCCAAGCATTAGCAAATTACTCAATTTTCTATCAAAAATGCCCATTTTATTTTAAGTAAAAACACTCCAAGAACCTCTTGTGTTTTTCACACATGACAGACTGATAGCATGGGGCTTGCAAAATGACAAATCTCCATGTGACTTTGTAAATAGAGAGGAGACAGGTGATTATATTTCAAGTCCTGCAGGTTGTCAGTGTGAAGTCTGGAGATATACACTGCTGCCTTCTCCAATGTGGTTAGACATTCTGTATTGCATAATGTGCTGGGCTGCACCTCAGAGAGCTACTTCCAGGGTGCTGGCGAGCTGCTAGTAGCGCCTGAGCTACCCGTTGGAGACCCCTGGTCTAGAAAGTCAATGCAAATAAGCCTCCAGGAACTCAGGCAGGTAAAAGGTAACTTTCTAAATGTTACTTTTCCTTAATATTTAAATATACTTGTTTTAACATCTATATAGCCTCATTAGTGGAATCCTTCGGGGGTTCATATTGGATGATACTCAGCTTCTTCTTTCAATCAATCAATCAGTCAGTCCATCAGGGGATTTGTAAGGCGCACTACTCACCCATGAGGGTCTCAAGGCGCTGGGGGTGGGTGTGGGCAGCTCCGTTGGGGTTATTCGAAGAGCCAGGTCTTGAGGTCCTTCCTGACTTGGTGCAGTGTCTGGCTCCCTTTGAAGGTGAAGGGGGAGTTCGTTCCAGGTCGAGGTAGGAGAAGGATCTTCCACCTGCTCTGGTCCTGTAGAAGCGTGAAACGGTGGCTAGGGAGAGGTCGGCTGAGCAGAGGTTTCTCTTGGGGGCGTGGAAGGAGATTCTGTCGTTGAGGTATTGGGGTTCGGTGTTGTGGAGGGCCTTGTAGGCGTGTGGGAGTAGCTTGAAAGTTATTCTTCTTTCGACGGGGAGTCAGTGGAGGTCACGGAGGTGTTGGGTGATGTGGTTGTGCCATGGGATAGAGGATAAGTCTGGCTGCGGCATTCTGGACGGTCTTGAGTTTGCAGAGTAGTTTTTTGGATGATTCTGGCATAGAGGGCATTGCCGTAGTCCAGTCTGCTGGTGATGAGTGCATGAGTGAGGGTTTTCCTTGAGTCGGGGTGATCCACTTGAACGTCTTGCGGAGTATGCGGAGGGTGTTGAAGCATGCGGAGGATACAGCATTGATTTGGAGATTCATGGTGAGTGATGAGTCAAGTATGATGCAGAGGTTGCGTGCATGGTCCGTTGGGGTGGGTGGGTCTCCGAGGGCGGGGGGCCACCAGGTGTCGTCCCATGCAGATGGGGTGGAGCCGAGGATGAGGACTTCTGTTTTCTCCAAGTTGAGTTTCAGGCAGCTGTTCCTCATCCAGGTCGTGACGGCTTTCATCCCTTCTTGGAAGTGGTGCCTGGTGATGTCGGGTTCCTTGGTGAGGGAGAGGATGAGTTGGGTGTCATCGGCGTAGGAGACTATGTTGATCCCGTGGTTTCGGACTATGGTTGCGAGGGGGGCCATGTAGACGTTGAAGAGTGTGGGGCTGAGGGAGGATCCTTGGGGTACTCCGCATCTGATCTCTGTTGGTTCTGAGAGGAAGGGCGGGAGTCTTATTCTCCGTGTTCTGCCTGAGAGAAATGATCGTATTCAGTTTAAGGCCTTGCCGGCGTCGTGGAGCCATGGTGGCTAGTGTGCGGTGGGAGACGGTGTCGAAGGCTGCTGATGGGTCCAGGAGGATGGGGGCTGCAGTATGGTCTTGGTCGTGGAGGGCGCGGATGTTGTCTGTGGGGGCGAGGAAGGTAGTCTCGGTGCTGTGGTGCCTGTGGAATCCGGATTGAGAGGTGTCTAGGTGGTTGTTGGTTTCTATGAAGTGTGCTAGCTGGGTGTTGACAGCCTTTTCAATGACTTTGGCAGCAAAAGGATGCAGTGAGTTGGGCCTGAAGTTCTTGAGGTCCGTCGGACCTGTGGAGGGCTTCTTTGGGGGGGTTGACTTCGGCGAGCTTCCAGTTGTCGGGGAATGTGGCTGACTCGAGGGAAAAGCTGATAGTTCAGCGTAGCTCGGGAGCGATGGCAGTGGCGGCCCTGTGGAAGATGCGCGGCAGGCAAGGGTCAGAAGGTGCTCCGGAGTGGATGCTCTTCATTGTCTTAAGGGTGTCTTCTGTGGTGAGAGGGATCCAGGTGAGAAGGGTCTGTTGGTTGGCGTCATTGGGGGTGGAGGTTGGGGCAGTGCCGTGGTCTTGGTCGTCGAATTTGTCGTAGAGTGTCCTGATCTTGAGGTGAAAGAAGGAGACGAGTTTGTTGCAGAGGTCTTGGGAGGGAGAGACGTCAGATGTTTCGCTGTTGGGTTTGGCAAATTCTTATATGATGGCGAAGCGTTCCTTGGAGTTGTGGGCGTTGGAGAGGATTCTGTCTTGGATGAACATTTTCTTTGTTGATTTGATGAGTTGGTGGTGTGCTGTGATGGCTGTTTTGTAGGCGGAGCGTGTTTCCAGGGGTTTTGCTGTTTCGCCACGTCTTTTCCAGTCGTCGGCAGGAGCGCTTGGATTCTTGGAGAGCTGTGGTGAACCAGTTGGCTTTCTTGTTGAGTCGTCTCGTGGTGTTCTGGAGGGGGGCGAGAGTCCCTTGGTGGAGGTTGCTTAAAGCGGTGTTGGCGTCTGTCGCAATTGGGGGGGAGGGGAGTGCAGGTGAGGGCGGAGGTGAGGTGTTCTTCGGAGACTTTGTTCCAGCTTCCGCGTGGGGGCGGCTCATGTGCTTGTGTGCGGTGGGTTTCGTAAAGGAGAAATGGATGCAATGGTGGTCGGTCCAGAGCAGTTCTGTGGTGTGGCTGAAGCGAATGCCGTTTCCTAGGGTGAAGATGGGGTCAAGTGTGTGTCCTGCTGTGTGAGTGGAGACAAGTTGCTTCAGTCCTATGTTGGTGAGGTTCTCTAGGGGGGCCGTGGTGTTGGGGTGGCTGTGGTTGTCTAGGTAGAAGTTCAGGTCACAAGTAGCACGTAGTCTGTAGAGGCGAGAAGTGCGATGAGGTCGGCGATGACGTTGGTGAAGGGGTGCAGGGTCCAGGAGGTCTGTAGATGAGTGTTCCACAGAGCATCGTTCTGGGGTTGGGCTGGATCTGGAAGTGTTCCATGGGGGGGGGGGTGAGGCGTCGTTTGAGTTGGTGGTTGTCAATCGGAGGGAGCTTTTGTGGACGACGGCGAGGCCTCCTTCTGGGCGGTTGATGCCGTCTTTTCTTAGGATCTTGTATCCGTCGGGGATGGCGGTTGCAATGTTGGGTGCAGAGCTGGCATTGGTCCAGGTCTCTGTGAGGAAGGTGACGTTGGGCGTGTGAGTTTTGAGGAGGTCCCAGATTTCTACGGCATGTCTGTGCAGGGAGTGTACGTTGAGGAAGATGCAGCTCAGTGGTTTGTGTGCGGTGGCGTACGGTGGGTTGGGGGTTGCTGCCAGGGTCTGGAGGTGGGTGAAGGTGGCACCTTGGGTGTTGCTCGGCGTCAAGAGCTGGCAGTTGTTGCATACGGGGTTGAGTACGTGGAGAGTTCTGGAGTCGTAGCAGTGGGGGACGGGGACCAGGGTCCCTGGTGCTGGTCACGGACAGGTTTGCCTTTGGTGCACCCGCTGTGCGGCCACCATTAAGTAGGGGTCGGGCAATGAGCTGGGAGCAAGTTACTGGGGGGGGACTGCGGGGGTAGCAGCGGCAGGGAGCGCGGGAAGAGGGAGCAGGGAGGGCAAGAGGGAAAAAGAGGTAGAAAGTGAAAAGGCAAGGAGAAAGAGGCACAAAAAGATGAAAAGATGAAAAAAAAGGCCAAAGAGAAAGATGAAAAAGGCAAAGAGAGAGAGGCAGACAAGAGAAAAGGCAAACACAATAAAAGGCAAACGAGAAAAGCAAAGGACACAGAACAGAGCGGAATAGCAGAAGAGCAGGGTGCTCTTCCACCAGACCACCAGGGATGAGGCGCAGGCAGGAGCCTGCGGGTGGTGGAATGCCTCGAACACCTACCTGAGGAGCAAAGCCTTAGCGGTGGAGCTGCGCGGGGGAGAGCAGTGACTCTGACCAGGAGGACAAGGATACCTCTGAGTCCCGCAAAGCCTTTAAGAACGGTTTGGCAATCGTTTTTAAGTGGATTGGGGCTGGCAAACTTCAGTGTAACCCTGGAAAAACAGAAATCCTGCTACTTCGATCTCCCATGTCAAGCTGGGACAGGAATGCTGGTCAGAGTGAGCTGACCCTCCTCCTACCACTCTGGCACAGAATCTAGGGCTTAAGTTTGATTCTAGCCTAGTCAGTTCATGCTTTGTTTTATTAAGATTGTTAAAAAAAAGTTTTTAAGACTGCTCCCTTTCCGGGCAGAGGACAGTAATCCATGCTGTAATCACGTCACGCATAGATTATGCTAATATCCTGTACCTGGGTCTGCCTGACTATATGCTCAAGAGATTGCAGATTGTACAGAATGCAGCAGCAAGACTACTCTTAAAAGTGCCTAGGCGTTTGTCAATTGCTCCCCATCTGAATGTGAGCTACTGGCTAGCTGTTAAGAAGAGAATTCAGTTTAAGGCACTAGGCTTGGCTCACAGAGCTTTCTATGGTACATTATAGGAGGCTCCAGCATTATCACCTGTCTAGAGCCCTTCGTTCGCCTGACGCCAACTTACTTCAGTGCCAAGGATCAGGTGAAAAAAGTGGGTAGGGGCGTCATTCTCCTGTCTGCAGCTCAAGCATGGAACCAACTCCAGCAACATTGCTGCAAGATTAGGGGGGAATATCTCTTTAGGAAAGCTGTGAAAACGTAGCTATTCGAGTGGCATTTTGAGGGGTTTACACTGTGGATGGGGTGAACTGTTGCAGTTTATTTAGCGCCAGGACACACTTATGAATAGTCGCTGTGCTTTATAAATTCCTGATTGATTAATTGAAGTCCAGCAGGACTGAACAAACAAAGTGCCTGTCACGACGGATCTGACCGTCCAAGCAGTAGTGCTTGGTAAATGTGCGCAGAGATGCCCATGTTGCTGCCTGACAGATGTCCAGGAGAAGGACTGCGCAGGCTACTGCAGTGGTCGCAGCCTTGGCTCTGGTAGAATGAGCATGCAAGCCCTCAGGGTGTTGCTTCAATGGCCAATGCATAGCAGATCATTATGCAGAGTACTATCCATCTTGAGATGGTCCGTCCTGCACAGCCTTCCCTTTCATGGGCCCTACATACACCCAGAAGAGTTGATTGTCCACCCAGAACTCTTTGGTGCGATCTAAGTAGAACAATGCTCTTATTGAGTCCGGTGGAATCTTTCCTCCTCTTTTGAAGGGTAAGGTCGAGCAAAGAAGGTAGTGAGTGTGGTGTTCTGGCCTACATTGAAAAGAGTCACAATGTTCGAGAGGAAGGAGGCATGTGTCTGGAGTACCAGCTTGTCCAGATAAAAGGTGGTGTAGGGAGGGTGTATAAAGAGAGCCTGCAATTCGCTGACGCGCTTGGGCAATGGAATGGCCACCAGAAAAGCAGTCTTGATGGTTAACCCCTTCGGTGCGCGGCCGATTTTCGCCCTGTGCGGGGCGTTTCATTGAGTGGACGGGTTCATGACGAGCTCAGCTCGTCATGCGCACACGAGCACTGCGCAGCATGACGAGCCGAGCTCGTCATGAGCACCGAAGGGGCTAATAACCAGAGAGGGTAGTTGTGCAGTGGCTCAAAGCAAGTGCACAATAAATAGCTCAAGACTAGGTTTAAGCCCCACAGAGGAACGATGAATGGCCTGTGGGGAAACATATGTTGCAAACCATTGATGAACCTAGCCAAAACACGTGACTTGAACAAGAAAGGTTAGTCCGGCAAAAGCAAAAATGCTGAAATGGGTGATAAGTACCTTTAACTGTGCCCAGAGCAGAGGCCTGCTGGGCCAAGGATAGAACAAACAGCAGAACCTGAGAAAGGGGTGCACACAGAGGATTGATGTTCCTAGATGCACACCATGCCACAAATTTATCCCAGCAGCAGGCGAATACTGACGTGGTGAAGTGATGCCTGGCTGCCAGAATAACATCACAGACTTCAGGAGGAAGGTATGTCTCGACGTTGACTTTCTTCTCTTAGAAAGTGGACTTCTCGGCGACGAACGTCTCTCCAACACTGGTGCAGTGTCCTGCTTTGACACTCCCTGCACCCTTTCAGGAGATTGCTGTCTCGACGTCGACCGGCGTTGGACTGCCGGCGACGGAGGTCTTGGTCTCGACGCCGAAGATCCACTCGGCGGAGTCATCCCGCCTCGACGGCGTGGAATGATGTATCGACCTTAGAGTCTGCTTCGACGCCGAAGGAGGTGTCCTGTGTCTCGACGCCGAAGATCGTTGCTTTGATCCCGGCGGAGATCTGTGTCTCGACGTCGATCGCCGATGAGGAGGCGACGACGGAGAGATGCGCCCGACGTCGATCGCCGCTGATGAGACGGGGAGATGTGCTTCGACGTCGATCGCCGTTGATGAGGCGACGACGGAGCGCTGTGCCTCGACGTCGATCGCGCCTGCGACGACGGAGCGCTGTGCCTCGACGCCGTACACCCACCCGGCGCCGACGGAGACCTGTCTCTCGACGTTGAGCGCCGCCTGGTTGACGTCAACGGAGGACCTGTTACCTTCGTCGACGAAGATTTCGTAGTCGAATGATGATGCGCCGGCATCACCGAAGTCTTCAACGCCGATTTCTTCGTCGCCGATTTCTTCGACGTCGATACCGACGCCGACGGAGAACAGGTCGGGACTTTTCCTCTCGACGTCGACCGAGTTCTTCTCTTCTTCTGCCTCACAGGAGACCTACCTCTTTCAGAGAGGCCATAGAGACGGATCCTGTCCCTCTCCTTGATAGTCCTTCTTGATAACTTCTTACAATGCTGGCAGTTGTCAGAAGAGTGGGACTCGGGAGGCAGAGAATACACACAGGATGTGTATCTGTTCTGGCCTTCTTCTTGCCACATGACGGGCAAGGATCGAATAAAGAAGGCATTTCCAAAAAATAAACCTTTTCTGAAACACAATAAAGGAGCTACTTGCACTCTAGGACCAAAAGACGTCGAGTGAAAGTAGAAAAAACTAGATTTATATAGATATTTTTTGACAGAAAGTCAAAAAAACAAGAGCTGAAAATCCAGGGTCCTGACTGAAGGAGCCGGAAAGAACAACTGACCTGTCACCCCTGAGGCATGATGGGAAGCTAGGGGTCATGGCTGCCTTAAAGGCACGGTGCCAGTTTTTTGTTGAAAATGTTTTCATTTTCTATGCTATTGGTTTACAATGCAGCCTGTAGGCTAACAATGTCTACTTATTTTGCAGTTTTTACTATTTATGAGTATTTTGCTCATTAAAAACCGAGTTCAAGTACTAATTGTTCTCTGGTGTTTTTATATATTGGCAAAAGTAGTTTTTTATGTGTGTAATTACATTGTTTAGCCTCCTATTGAGAGCTGCATTGGTATGAGAAAAAATGATATATGTATATGCATATATGTAGAGCTGTATATATGTGATTTCCATATATAATTTTTATATTTCCGGGGTCCCCGCACGTGGGCGGGAATATTCAGTGCTTATGACTATTGATGAGGATCCCCTGGAAGAGAACTGTCAACTGTCATCGCTTGTGAGGAAATGGAGTGTATTATATGGTGTGGTTGTGCAACCTCATGTGTAATACACTTACCAACCCCTTTTGCACCAGTAGGTTTAGTCTGTCAAAACCTTAGCTAAGTCCAGGGTAGCTGTATCACTGAGCAAGGCTAACACAGAGGAACTAGTGTAAAGTGTTTAAAAAGCACTAAAACAATTGAAGAAATCAATACGACACTCAAGAAACTCAAAACCAATTTATAAAAATTGACTATTTTTATAAGAATTTAGACACTAAAATGAAAAGTTCCACTTGAGGGTTTTGGAGATACAGATTTTAATAGGATTGATAAATCAAAGCATCGTCACTCAACAAGAACAGCCCTTGGCAAATTCCACACATTTCACGCTTAGAAACTTTTTCAAAGACAATGTGGTCAGATAGAGGTACTTGGAGCGACCAACTCTGGCAGGGAGATAGGCAGGGGGGCCAGAAAGGTCCTTAGAAACAGTTACTTCCATACAAGAAGCAGTCTTCAAGCAGTTCAAGTCACTTTATCTGCGTTGCAATGGATTCCAGTGGAGTGGTCTTGATGCAAGGGATGAATGATGCTAAAAATGCTCCAAAGAAGATCTAAGGATGCTGTGGATGTGACACAGTTGACAGAGGTCTTCTTGCAGGGGCTCGTTTGTCCATGAAGATGGTGCAGGGCTCCTAGTTGCAGGTTCGACATCCCACATAGTCCTCTTTGGTTTGGCTGAAGTCCAGGCGTCAATGGACTATCATTTGCTCGCTGACGTGGTCCCAGGGCAATCCTTCCTGGATCGATAATTCATCTTTGGAGGGTCCCAGCAGCTCTGCAAAAGCACTCTCAGGTTCAGTGAACTTGGGTGTAACTGTGTGCGTCTGTTCTTGGTCCTTGATGCTGCACAGCTGCGGTGGTAGTGGATTGAAGACTTGGGACTACCAATTTGCCCAAGCAGGCTTCTTCAGCTGTTGTGTTCCTGTGCTGCGAACAAGAGGCCTGTCAACTGGCCCTTGAAGTCTCTTGGCTTTGCTGGGCTCTGGAGACCGCTTCTTCTTTGAGCAGGACACAGCGGGCACAGTCCATTCTTTCGCTAGCCAAAAGGCGTAGCAGGTGCAGTCCTCTTTGGTGCAGCCTCTCTTGGCTGGTGTCTCAGTGCAGTAGGGGGTCCTCCTTTGGTCCTTCTTCCAGTCAGTAAAGATCTGAGGTCAGGGGGCCAGGGGTGCCCCCTTTATACTCGGAAACTGTACCCAGGGTATGTTGCGGTTGGTCGCAAACGGGCTACTAGGTTCCCTCCCACCTGGTGCCCACTTCCTGTGGAGTGTAGCATCTCACTGTCCCAGAATACACCATTCTGCCCTCTCACAAGATAGCCCCTAGGGTGCAGCCTCCTTAGGGCTACACATCCCTGGGGTAACTGGCTTGGCAAATGGTTTACCCTCTCTGCTTCCCATACCTGCCTAAACAATGGGGCAGCCCTCCTCCCTGGTGTGACACATCTGCCCTTCAAAGGTGGCTTCTCCTTCGAAGCCTGCCTTTTGGAGCTAACACCCAAGTGTTTTCCTGCAGGAGGGAAGTAACACCTCCCTGGCCTATAATTTCACATTGTTCTCCTTCCTGAGAGTCGTTGGCACGTCTCTGCAGGAGGGCAGAAAGCTGTCTCATAGAACAGGCTCCATGTGTGCCTGAAAAGACATAGGAGTTTTAAAGGCAATATGGTGGCAGCTTTGTAAAATCTGCACACTGCAACAAGTTACATTAATTTCGATTTGGGATCTAATTCGAGCTTAATGTAACAAGCTGTTTGATACCTTGGACTGCCCACTTTGGTCGCATCATTCAGGAGTTCGCACAGATGAGGAGTCAGCATGCAATCATATACTCGCCAATTGGGAAACCAAGACTTGCCACAGTAAAAATGGTGATTCTGCATGTTTATTGTCATGACATGCAAAATACATGTCCTGCCAGTGTAATATGTTGCACCTTGCCTCAGGACTCTGTAGGCGTGCCAGAGGGGCGACTATTAAACAGATGTACAGGGGAAGTAGCGGCTTTGCCATTGCTTGCGATGGCAAAGTTGGGCTAGCAGTACAGGATTGCTCTACCCGTTTGCACTGGCGGAATGGGGGAATCATTAGTAGGCAACGTATTTGTAGAGCGCACGAATGCCGAGGCGTCTTGGCGCTGAGAGTGACGTGTCGTATGTTATCCAGGCACAGTAACGAAATTATTTTGGGGGGGAAAAAGCCAAGTCTTGACCATTTTCCTAAACTGAAGCCTATTAGGCTGTAGCCTAATAGTGATCGGCAGCCTGTTCCAGAGTTTGGCTGCCCGGTATGATAGGCTTTTCCCTCCCCATTTGGCTTTTTGGATTTTAGGGATCTGAACTAGCCCTGTGTTGACTGATGTAAGATTCTGTCGCGGGGAGTACCAGAGAAATAGTTTCTGCATGTCCAAAGCTCATTTTACTTGGGGGCCTCCAGGGTGGCACAACTAGTACTGCAAGCCCTAGGTACCCCTCTAACTTACATGCCACGGGTACCACAGTACCATATATCAGGGACTTGCAACAAAGTTAGTCATTTCAAATTGGGTACAGCCAATTTGAGACACACTTTAGAGTCAAGGATCTGGAAGTGAGATCTCATTAGCAGGCCTCAGTGCACTCTTAGAGACGAAAAACCTGCATCATCAGTTGAAAAACACTGGGGGTGGCCATTCAAAAAGAGGCTTTTCCTTTTACTGCTCAGTCTCCATGCATGAAGGTGAAGGATGCACAGGTTTGGGTGCAGGACCCCCTCTTGTTGCTGCGACAGAAGATAGTCTAGAAGAGGCAGCCTGATTGGGCGAACAATGCTCATGCTCTACAGTTCAAGATAACAGGCCAATGCCCAATCTGGAGCCACAAGAATGACTTTGGCCTGGATATTCCTGATCTTCTGGAAAACTCTGGGTAGGAGTGGTATTGGCGGAGATATGAAGAGGAGCCCGGAGTCAATTCGCGTCAAAAAACATCTCCGAGCGATAGCCGCTTTGGAAGCTCCAGCATGCTAAATTGGGCTCTCCCTACTCATTGAAAGAGACCTTGCACCACCTCCGGATGGATACGCTTTTCGTGATTCGCTGATCTATGAGGACATGTTTGTATGCCTCTGTGAGGAAGGTTTTATTTGTATTGTTTTTATGTCACACTTTTATAATATTGGAGATCGAAATAAAGTATTTTAAGACTGATTCGCTAGGCATCATCGACTAAGTTTGTCCGCCCAGGCATTCAGAGAGCCCGGCAGGTGCGGAACCATCAGTAAAATGCAGTGGTGTCGCAGCCATGTTGATATACACAGAGCCTCTTGACAAAGGCTCCACGACCTTACCTCGCCCTGTTTGTTGCAGTATCACATGGCAGTGGTATTGTTTGTAAACACCTGCACCAGCCATCCCTTGATCGAAAGAAAAGCTTTCAATGCCATGCGGATTGCTCGAAGCTCCGACAGGTTGCTGTGAAGCCCAGACTCCGACGGAGACCAAAGTCCTCTGATCTACACCTCTCGCAGATGGTCACCCCATCCCAGGAGTGACATATCTGTCACTATAGTCAGCTCTGGTTGGGGAAGGGAGATCTGGACCACGTCGGAGAGATTCCCCGGATGCTGTGCCCACTGGCACTTCAGTTCCACACTACAGAGCCCGCATGTGCCAAAGGCCATGTGTTACAAGCAGGATGCAGGAGGCCCACCAGCCTCAGGGTCATTCTTACCAAAATTCAGGACAGAAGCTGAAGCACAAGTTACTAACTTGTGTAACGATATATCTGTAAGAGACAGTAGTTAGTGACAGATTCCTTACCTTAGAATATCCCCAGGCGTCAGGCTGGATCCGGAAAGTTTTTGCGTAGCAGTACTCCTTGCGCGTCGGTAGGCGGCGTCGTGCGGCTCCGCGTCCGTCGCCGGGCGTCGTGATCGCCGGGATGACGTCGCGGGCAGTACTTAGGCGCCGCCCTGCGCGCTGACGTCAGTTCTGTACACGACTTTCCGCGCCAGGAACGCAGAGCCATGCAAGAAGCTGACATAGGTGTCTGAAAAATACTAGGGCCCTGAAAGGGATGTCCTTAACCCTAGAAATCAGTTCGCAGAACGGGGGATGGTGGGCGGTAGGGAATCTGTCACTAACTACTGTCTCTTACAGATATATCGTTACACAAGTTAGTAACTTGTGCATCTGAAAGAGACACGTTAGTGACAGATTCCTTACCTTAGAATAGATACCCCAGCAATACCAACCCCGGTGGTGGGTCTGCGAACAAAGATCAGACAAGGAAGTCCTGGAGGACAGAACGGCCAAAGAAGCCGTCCCTCCGGACCTGACTGTCAAGGCAGTAATGCTTTGTAAACGTGTGCAGCGAGGCCCACGTAGCTGCCTGACAAATAACCGGCAGCGGAACACCGCGGCCCAAGGCCGTGGTAGCAGCCGTTGCCCTGGTGGAATGGGCACGCAGCCCAACAGGAGGTTCCTTTTTAGCCAAAGAATAGCAGGTCTTGATGCACAAGGTAACCCAGCGGGAGATGGTTCGCTTGTGCACCGCCCGACCTTTTGGCGCCCACGTAGCCAACAAAGAGCTGGCCATCCACCCGGAAGTGTTTTGTGCGGTCGATATAGAAGGAGAGCGCACGTTTTGGGTCCAGACGGTGGAGCCTCTCTTCCTCTCTGGAAGGATGCGGAGGCGGAAAGAAGGTAGGCAAAGTGATGGTCTGCCCAATGTGAAAAGCAGTAACCACCTTTGGCAAGAAGGACGGACGCGTCCGAAGAACAACCTTGTCTGGATGAACAGACAGAAAGGGAGGTTTGCAAGATAAAGCCTGGAGCTCACTCACCCGCCGAGCGGAGGTGATGGCCACCAGGAAGGCTGTCTTTAGAGTCAGAAGACGAAGAGGACAGTTATGCAGAGGCTCAAAGGGAGCGCACATTAAAAAGGTAAGAACCAAGTTCAAGTCCCACTGAGGCATCACAAATGGAACAGGAGGAAAGAGGTGTGTAATGCCTTTAAGAACCTGTTAACAACAGGGGACTTGAAAAGGGAGGGCTGATCAGGGAGCCTGAGGAAGGCCGAGATAGCACAGAGATAACCCTTGATGGTACCCAGGGCAGAACCCTGTTGGGCCAGAGAAAGAAGGAACAGAAGGACCTCAGAAAGAGGGGCAGAAAGGGGGTTCACAGCCTTTGCTGTGCACCATGCCACAAATTTGTTCCACCTGCAGGCGTATACCACCTTAGTGGAGGGACGCCTGGCTGCCAGAATCACATCACAAACTTCGGGAGGCAAGTCGAAAGGAATCAACTGCCGCCGCTCAATCTCCACGCAAGCAGGTGTAGACTGGACAGGTTCGGGTGGAGGACCGTCCCCTGCTGCTGCGACAGAAGATCCTCCCGAAGAGGCAGACGGATCGGGGATCTACGCTCATACTGAGTAGCTCGGGATACCAAACTCTTCGAGCCCAGTCCGGAGCCACAAGAATGACTTGGGCCCGGTCGTGCCGAATCTTCTTCAACACTCTGGGTAGAAGTGGTATAGGCGGAAAGGCGTACAACAGACCGCAACTCCACTCGTGACGAAAAGCGTCGCCGAGCGAGTGCCGCCTTGGAAATTCCAACGCGCAGAACTGATGACATTGCGCGTTCTCTTCGGTGGCGAATAGATCGAACCAAGGCTCTCCCCACTGTAGAAAGAGTCCTTGCGCCACTTCCGAGTGAAGACGCCATTCGTGATCCATCATGCACCTGCGGCTGAGTTCGTCCGCCCTGGCGTTCAGGGAACCTGCCAGGTGTTGAACCACCAGGAACATGCCCTGATGTTCCAGCCATGTCCAGAGGCGCAGAGCCTCCTGACAAAGGGTCCACGACCCCACCCCGCCCTGTTTGTTGCAGTACCACATGGCGGTGGTGTTGCCGGTGAACACCTGCACTACCGTCCCTTTGACAGAGGGAAGGAATGCCTTGAGTGCAAGTCGGACCGCCCGGAGCTCCAGAAGGTTGATATGGAGCCGGGACTCCGCCGGAGACCAGAGGCCTCTGATCTCCGCCTCTCCCATGTGACCGCCCCATCCCAGAAGGGACGCGTCCGTCACAACTGTATGCTCTGGCTGGGGAAGGGAGAGGGATCTGCCCATGACCCATTGCCGGTTCGAGAGCCACCACTGCAACTGTGTTGCAGTCCCCTCCGAGATCTGGACGTGATCGGACAGGTTGCCCTGGTGCTGCGCCCACTGGAACTTCAGGTCCCACTGCAGAGCCCGCATATGCCATCTGGCATGATTGACCAGCAGGATGCAGGAGGCCATGAGGCCCAGCAGCCTCAGGGTCATCCGTACCGAAACCCAGGATAAAGGCTGAAAGATCGGAATCATAGCCTGAATATCCCGGACTCGCCGTTCGGGAGGATAGGCCCGAAACTGCGTCGTGTCCAGAACTGCTCCGATGAAAAGGAGCTGTGGAGAAGGAATCAGATGCGACTTCGGCACATTGATGGAGAACCCCAGCGAGTGCAGGAGTTCGGCCGTAGTCTGGAGGTGGGAGACGACTGCCTGGGACGAGCCCGCCTTCAACAGCCAGTCGTCGAGGTAGGGGAAGACTGAAACCCCTGCCCGGCGCAGATGAGCTGCGACCACCGCCATCACTTTCGTGAACACCCGAGGGGCACTGGTAAGGCCAAAGGGGAGCACGGTGAACTGAAAATGCTCGAGGCCTACCGTGAACCGAAGGTAACGCCGGTGGGCCGGCAGGACGGGGATGTGGAAATAGGCGTCCTGCAAGTCCAACGCTACCAACCAGTCTCCGGGGTCGAGGGCAGTCAAGACCTGAGCTAGGGTGAGCATCTTGAACTTCTCCTTCCGGGAGGAAGCGATTGACGTTCCGGAGATCCAAGATAGGACGCATGTCCTCCTTGTCCTTTTTGGGCACCAGAAAGTAGTGGGAGTAGCAACCACGCCCTACTTCTGGGGTCGGAACATGCTCGATGGCCCTCTTGGCCAAGAGGGCCGTGACTTCCTTCTGCAGAAGCACCAAGTGATCCCCTGACATGCGGTGGAATTGAGGTGGCATGGCTGGGGGTGGTCTCGAAGGGGAGGGAGTAGCCCCTTCGGACAATGTCCAAGACCCACCTGTCCGAGGTGATGGGACGCCAGTGGTGAAGGTGATGGCGGACCCTGCCCTCGACTGGCGTGCTGTGCACCTGAAAGGAGGGACTAGGAGGGCTTGGAGGCCGCGGACGGGTTGGAGGTGGTGGCCTGACCCGCACGCTGGTTGCCCGAACCGCCACGGCGGTATCCATGTCCTTGGCCACGCGAAGGCGCTTGCTGCGCGGGCCGTTGGCCGGGATGTGGACGTGACTGGGCGCCCCTTCCGTGGCCACGAAAGGGGCGAAAAGCAGACGTGAGCGGAGGGCGCACAACAGCAAGGCCCAGGGACTTAGCAGTAGCCCGTGAGTCCTTGAAACGCTCCAGCGCATGGTCTGCCTTTCGAACCAAAAAGACCGACTCCATCAAAGGGCATGTCCATGAGAGTATTCTGGACATCCCCTGAAAAACCAGTGGTTCTCAGCCAGGCGTGGCGACGCAGCGCCACCGTCGTTGCAAGCGATCTGCCCAGCGAGTCGGCGGTATCAAGGCCACAGCGGATGGTATATTTAGCCGCATCACGCCCTTCCGCAATAGCGCGGGTAAGCAGTGTCTGGACCTCCTCAGAACACTGCGGCAAAACATTTGCCACCGAATCCCACAGGGAGTGGGTGTATCGGCCCAAGAGGCAAGCGGTATTAACAGACCGCAAGCCAGCACTGGAGGAAGAGAAAGCCTTCTTCCCAAAGTGATCCAGGCGCTTGGATTCCCTATCCGGAGGGGCGGTAGGGAAGGCGGTTTGGGAGGCAGAGGCTTGGACAACCAAGCTCTCAGGGGTGGGGTGTTGGGAGAGAAACAGGGGTCGCCCGGAGCCGGGCGATGGCGTCGGGCCACGTTCCTATCCACAGGAGCCCCTGTGGTGGGTTTGGACCAGGCACCCAAAAGAACGTCAGTGAGTGCATCGTTGAACGGCAGCACAGGCTCCGAAGAGGAGGCTGCCGGCTGAAGCACTTCAGTCAGGAGGTTAGTCCTGACGGCCACTGTAGGCAACTGGAGATTCAAGGCTCCAGCAGCTCTACACAACACCGTTGCAAAATTAGCCCCCTCCTCCGTTGCCACGGGAGGAGACAGCATGCCAGAGTCAGGGGAGGTATCCAGACCACTGGCATCCCCAAGTT
Source organism: Calotriton arnoldi (assembly GCA_963921515.1). Taxonomy (NCBI): domain Eukaryota; kingdom Metazoa; phylum Chordata; class Amphibia; order Caudata; family Salamandridae; genus Calotriton; species Calotriton arnoldi. Next base: position 404,791 of record CAWUFW010013213.1, read on the forward strand.
CCTCAACCCAGTCCGGGTCAAACTCGCACTGTTGTGTGAGAGGGTCCTCAGACCCCTCCCAGCTCTCCTGGTCCTCCTCAGGTTGAAAATATGGAGGAGGAGGGACATAAGGGACCCAAGGTCTCATTGGCGCCGGAACCGGCGCCGGGCGACGCCGGTCCGGCTCCATGTCTGGACCCGGGGAGAACCGGGAACGACGCCGCCCGGAGCCCCGGACGGCGTCTGAAACGGCACCGGGGACATCGGCGTCGGCGGAGGCGTGGTTAGGTCAACCGGCGTCGATGGGGTTGCGGCACCACCGGAGCCGGGGTCGAGGCCGGGGCCGGAGCCGAGGCCGGGACGAAGGCTGGTGGGACAGGCGACGCCGGGACCGGAGTCGACGGCGACGCCGGAGCAACCCCATCATGGCCCGCGGGGCCCGAAGGCGCACCAGAGGGACCTTGAGGCCCGAAGAGGAGGGCCATGGCCGACAGGAATTCCTGCACTTTGGCCGGATCCGCCCCCGAACCCGGGAAGGGCGGGTATGGCGGGGGCGACTCCACAGGCATGTCCGGGGCCGCGGGGCGGGACGGTGCCGGGAGGGGCCTCAGCCGAGTCGCGAGATCGGCGAGGCGAAGTCTTAGAGCGATGACGCCGCTAGACTTCTTGTGCTTCGACTTACCGGAGGAGCGCGAAGACTTGGATTCCGACGACCGGCGGGGAATCCGCGTCCGGCCCTCGACCTCTCCCGGGACCGGGGCTTGGTGCGGCGCGGAGCCGAATGCCGGACTTAGAGGAGCTTTCGAGACCGCTCTCGCAAAGCCTTAGGATGAAGTTTCCGGCAGTCAGGACACGACTTCGTGTCGTGGTCTCGGCCGAGACAAAAGAGACACTCGAGGTGCGGGTCCGTGATCGACATCATGCGACCACATTCCTCGCAGGGCTTAAAGCCGGGCATCCCTACGACACCTTAGGAGTCGTGAAGACTCGTTGAAAAAGCAGTGAAAAATTCACCAAAAAAGATAGTCAAAAAGTGACTAGGGCACTGCTCTTCCCGGATCTGCGCTTACTGGCGCGGAAAAAGAAGAACTGACGTCAGCGCGCAGGGGCGGCGCCAAGTACTGCCCGCGACGTCATCCCGGCGATCACGACGCCGACGACGGACGCGGAGCCGCACGACGCCGCCACCGACGCGCAAGGGTACTGCTACGCAAAAACTTTCCGGATCCAGCCTGACGCCTGGGGATATTCTAAGGTAAGGAATCTGTCACTAACGTGTCTCTTTCAGATACATCGGTATCATAGCCTGAATATCCTGGACTCTCCACTTGGGTAGATAGGCCTGAAACTGCACTGTGTACAGAACAGTTCCAGTGAAAGGGAGCGTCTGAGAGGGAGTCAGGTGTGACTTTGAAATGTTGATAGTGAACCCCAGAAAGTGCAGGAGGTTTGCTGTAGTCTGGAGGTGGGCGATGACTGCCAATCATCGAGGTAGGGGAAGACTAGAACCCCTGACCTACGGAGATGAGCTGCAACCACCGCAATCACCTTAATGAACACCCAAGGGGCGAGGGTAAGGCCAAAGGGGAGCACCACAAACTGAAAATGCTCTTGGCCCACCTGAACCGCAGGTAATGTCTGTGAGCAGGCAGGATGAGGATGTGGGAAATGTGCACCCTGCAAGTCCAACACTACCATCCAGTCTCCCGGATCCAGGGCAGACAGGACTTGAGCAGGCGCGAGCATTCTGAATTTCTCCTTTTTAAGGAAAAAATTGAGAAGGTGCAGGTCTAGGATGAGACGTAGCCCTTTTTTGGGCAACAAAAAGTAGCGGGAATAGAAACCACAAACTACTTCTGATGCTGGCACTCTCTAGATGGCTCCCTTGGCCAAGAGACCCATCACTTCCTGACAGAGCAAGGAGAGGTGGTCCTCCGTCAGCTGGTAGTAAGTGGGCGGCATGGGTGGTGGGGTGGTCACAAAAGGAGCCCCTTTGGACAATCTGTATATCCGAACGGTCTGATTTTACCAACCACCAGTGGTACAGGTGATGTGTATCCTGGCCCCCATTGGATGCCCATGATAGTAGGTGGGCAAACAAAGGGTTTAGAGGCTGTGGCTGCTGGGGGTTTTGGGAGGGGAGGGTGGACTGGCCCGACCTCTGGCTACCTGCGCCACATAGTCTATGGGCCCTCATCCTCGGCCATGAAAAGGCTGGGAAACATGCTGGCCGAGGTGGCTGGGCAGGTATGGATGCGGTTTGAAACCCCTTCTGTGGCCACGAAACGGGCGAAAGACCAACTGTGGTTGGTGAGCGGCCATGGAGAAGCCCAAGAACCTGTTTGTAGCTCTGCTCCAGCACTGAGTCCGCCTTCTCTACTAAAAGATGAGAGCCATCAAAAGGCATGTCTGAAAGTAAGGCTTGGACATCATCCAAAAAGCAAGTGGTTCTCAGTCAGGTGGGGCGCTGAAAGGCCACCAACGATGAAATCGCTTAACCCACCGAGTCAGTCGTGTCCAGTCCACATCTTATGGTGAACTTTGTCTGCTCTCTCCTGTCAGCAATAGATTGAGAGAGTTTGGCTCGGGCCTCCTTCGAGACCACGGCAGCACTTGTGTAACTGAATCGTAGATCGTAAGGGAATATTGGCCCAAAAGGCATGTGGTGTTAACCAACTGCAGTGCAAGGCTGGCAGAAATGAACATCCCCGCCCCAAAGGTATCCAGCCTCTTGGATTCCCTATCCGGTGGAGTGGCAGGGAACATGCCAGGGTTGACCCTTGTGGCGGAGGCTTGGACCACCAAGCTCTCCAAGTTGAGGTGGTGGGTAAGGAATCTGGGGTCCCCAGGCGCGGAGCGATGGTGTTGGGCAATTGTCCTAAGCACAGGTGCTCCTGTGCAGGGCTTGCTCCAGGCCCTCAACAGGAGCCCTTGTACAGGACTTGGGGCCAGATGTATCAACGCATTTTGCGATCGCAAACGGGCCGATTCGCAGAATCGGCCCGTTTGTGATTACCAAAATGCGTTTTGACATGTATCAAGCAATAAGAATTCGCAATATGGGTAATCGCAATTATTTGCGATTACCTAAATTGCGAATGCAGTTAGGGAATCGCAATTTGCGATTCCCTAAATGCTATTCTTGTAGCCTTCGCAAATTGCGATATCTCTTTAAGGAATCGCAAATTACCACCAACTTGAAGTTGGTGGTAATTTACGATTTTCTGTTAAAATGCACTGTTTTCAATTTTTTAAAGTGCCATGTGGCCACATACATGTCCTTAGGGCATGTATGTGCGCCACATGTGCACACATGCATATTTCAGGGGTGCAACAGGGTGTCCTCTTGGAACCCTTGAAATTGCATGCGCAATTTGTGAGTACCTATCGGGTACTCGCAAATTGCGCATGCAATTCCCATTCATTTCTATTCTCAGCCCATAGAAATGAATGGGAAGCCATTCCTTATTTGCAACTCGGGAGTCGCAAATAAGGAATGCGTAGGAATCGCTATTTGAAATGCGAATCCTACATACATTGCATTTTGCGAGTCCTTAATAGCGAATCGGTAAAATTCGCTATTAAGGACTCGCAAAATGCAAGGTTGATACATCTGGCCCCTTGTCCAGGCCCCGAGTAGGACATTGGTAAGGGCTTCATTAAAGGGGAGCAAAGGTTCGTATGGGGAGACTCCCGGCTGACGCACCTCTGTCAAGACATTTGTCTTTACTGCCACTGAAGGGAGCTGAAGGTCCAAGACCTAAGCCGCCTTACTCACCACCATAGCGAATGAGGCACCCTCCTCCGTAGCCATGGTGGTGGTGGTGGTGGACCAAGCCAGTTTTTGTTGAGGTGTGTAACCTACTTGCACCCGTCTGTTCCTCATACCAGTTCTCAGTATCATGTAGGAGATGCTGGTATCCATTAGGGTCCTCAGACCCCTCCCATTCGTCTCCCTCTGTAGGTCTGTCGAATGAAAAAGGCACTGGCTCCGACCAGGAGGGCATGGTCGCAGTTGGCACCGGAATGGGTAGCGGACGGCATCTTTCCAGCTCCGTGTCGGCAATGACAATGGGGATGGCACCACCATAAGGCGCCAGCCACGCTGGGGGTGTTGCCCCTGGAGCGGGTGCCGAGGAAGGTCTTGCAGGCGGCTCCGCATCGAACAGCAGATCCATGGGTTCCAACTGGAGTCGAGGGAGAACCTGCTGGCAAGGATCCAGTGAGCCTGTGGGGCTCAAAGACGCTCAAGATGGCCTGGGCTGCCCAAATATGATGTGCATAGCCTAATAAAATTCTTCAACTGGGCAGGGTTCGCTCTAACTCCAGGAAAGTCAGATAAGCATGGAGTGGACCCTGACTCAGGTTCCGCCGAAGCATGTGGCCTGGAGAGGCGACGCTCCCACGCTTCGTCCGAAGATTTAATGGGTGCGGCGAAGATCTCATTGACTTCTTAGATTTCTTCTTACAATGCAACTTACCAGACGCCTTCAGACAAGTTGACGACCACTGGGTGTGGCTTCGCTAGCGGTCCCGGGACCTTCCGCATGACCAGTATCTTGAGCATGACATTTAGGAAGAGTACAAATAATCAAATTTAATGTTGAACATTTAGCTATATTAACTGTCTGTAAGTGTTACATAATCTTTTAAATAAAACCAATGAACTGAAAAAAAAATGGACTATACCTATGAAAGGCCTGCAGTGTTCAGACTTCACTGTGACTTTTGTCCACTGCTGTCTGCTAGTCTCTTGGAGGAACCAACTTTCCAGTAATTCTTCCAGTTTCTGCATATTCTACTTGACTTTCAAATACTTAAGGTCCAGGTCTACAAATGGTTTAAATTAAATAAACACTTCAGTTCAGTCTAGAAGATGCCACAAGGCTACCACAAGCTAAGAATAGAATGGACCCGAAAGCAAGAATAGCAAAATATTTATTCAGCTTTATGGCTTTACATAAAGGAAAAAGCAAAAGAACACTTCATTTTTTAAATAAATTAAAGTCCAGAATTAAATTGAGAAAGTGAAACAAACATTTCCCAAGTTTGTACATGAAACTGCTTCCACAGAACGGTAGCACAGACAGATATATTGCACAGATGAATATTACATTTTTAACATCATACTTTTCCCCTTCACAGAAGGAATATTTACTCATCAGAACAACAGACAAGTATTTTAAACGTCCAGCATAGCTCCTGGACTTAAACTAGCGGGCAGGGTCTCCATGGCAGGATAACCTGGCAATAGATTGACACTTCTCCAATCCTACAGATCTATCAGAGCTGTAGCCTGTCAGATACCCAACCAGTTTCCGAGACGCCATCCATTTATAATCAGACAATTGCATTTGGCTACTGGAGAGGGGACTCTGTCATTTAAAACTGAAAGTAAATGTCAGGCAGAACTTTGATTTGTTACAGAAATCTATAGTGGGCACATGCTGCTCACACTGCCACATTGAAGAGCACAGACTCTTAAATGTGGGCTCACGGCACTGCCCTAAGTGGTCCCAGAGGGTGTACTTGCTCTTTTTCTGACCTTTCCACAGGAATTAATAGATTGTCTAGGCAGAGATAGCCCTCTGTACATTTCCTACAGAGTGCACGAAGATTTCCATGGACCGCAATTACGATCCCATAAATGTGATTTCATCCAACCTGATCTTCAAAGTTGAAAAGACAATGTGCAGCATACTTTATTTAATTGTATGCCCCAATCTTGCAAACTTTTGCAAGCACAGAAATACTCAGTTGCTTGTCATTTGGTATGTTAATATGATGAGCAGTATTTCCAATGGTCCACCACGAATTAAATTTGTTTTTATCTTAAAACAAATAGGTAATTGAATACATTTCTACTGTTGCTTGTGACAGTATGAGGCAACACCTTTGCAATCATAATCCACAGGTACAGCAAAATGTATTTTTCAAAAAATCATGCCACACATTATGTGGCTTAAACGTGATTTACACAAATTCTGACTCCAAGGTCAGAATTGTAACCACTAGACCTCATTTTTTGCCAAATGCATTCTCCCATAACCTTCAAAATAAACAAAAGTGATATATAGCTTGAAACATAAGTGCCTCCATGATATAATGTATGTGGAACCCTGCTGATCAGTTGCAGTGATAAGGCGCTTGTACTGTGAAAGAGAACATTTACATGTGTACTCCTGTTATGTCTAGGTGTTCCATCAATCTGGATTCAGTACTAGAAGTAGCTGCCAGTGTGGAGCACTCTCTAGATGTAACCAAAATTCATGCAATGGTAGATCTGGCTCAAAGATGCTACTTGTAACTGCAAGACTGACCTGAGCATTAGCTCATTCGACCTAACCCTCCATCGTATTTGCCCAGAGACTGAACACATTTAGATAGTGACAATTCTTGACTTCTCCAGCCTTGTGCAGCAGAGTCCATAGGCTCTGATGGGTAGGTCAACAGTCCAAAAGAAATTCTTGTCCACTCAACCATTAAATACGTCTTATAGCAGCAGCATATTACCATCAGCAGAACTTTTTTTTTTTAAATTGTTTCACCAAATGAAGCCATTACAGGTATAACATTGAAGAAAATGCCAAAGCCAGTTCCATAATGTTAGGCTACTTCCATCTCTAGGTGGCTCAACCAATCCCAGTGTCATCCTAATTTTGAGACCTCTACTATAGGATAGGTTTTAGCTGGAATGACATCAGACTATACCAATATACTCTACTGATGCATACCAGCTGGTGCATTCTGAACTTCCAGGAGGCTGGCATGTGCAATCATTCACAGACCTCATATGGGGCTAGTACATTTCAGTCAAGGAAAACCCACTTGCTTGCAAAATATTTTCATCTGTCGTACACACCACACATATCCAAGAAGGTGTGAGGTTACGAGCAAGGAGTTCACAACTGGGAGCGAAGCAAAGGTCGGGTGGCTCTTGTCTGACAGGAAGTGAAGGGCAGAAGCATTATCAAGATGGCAATCTCAGCACTTGTCATTATGGCAAGACTTAAGAGCCTGGATATATGTTCTTCGGTACCAAGCACGTTCACTGTTATAGTAAACAAGGAGGGTTGGGACTGAAACTGATACAAAGTCGCCTCAAGATCCCATAAACCATGTACGGTCTTGTCTTGCCTACCATCACAAATGACATCTAGCAGGCATCCTAAAATTAACTGCCGGGTGTCACAAAGGTTCCAGCTGCTGTTTTTACTTTCTCCTCATCCTCTCCTTCTTCCTCATCCATGCTGTCTTCCGTTTTGATTTGTGCCACCCCCAGCCGGTACAAGGTATCTCGAATTACAACCTCACCAGGCTGGCAGCTCTGCACAATCTCATGGATCTGACGGTTCACAATCTCCCGACTAGTGAGAAAATCAATGAGGCGGTTGTAGAGGTAGTAGTGAGTGGCATTGTCAAAGGTGAGAACCTGCTGGCGGACCATGCTGGTCTTGCTGTCATTAATAGCAGTAATGATGGCTTCATATGGCTCAAGTTCCCGGCACAGAGAGAGGGAACGGTGCCGTGCACTGCTGTGGCTGCTCTGCTCACCTCCAGCATGGACGATTCTGCGGCAGGTGGATTTGGTCACAGGGTGCTGGAGAGAAGGCTCAGCTACGGTCATATCCACATTGTAGTGTTGATCGAGCAGCTCCGGGGCAGATACATACTGTGGAAGACATATCACTATTAATATAAATTTCAAAAAAGGTCAGACCCACAGCCAAGAACATCAGTGTGCAATTCCTGATTCTGTAGAAATTCTCTTCAAGAATGCTTCAAACAATATATCATAGGTGAAAAGTATACATTTTAACAAGTTAACTGTTTCCAAGGCTCAACTGAAGAGCCGAAATAGGAACTACACCATTCTGTTGGTCAATGCCTCACTCGCCCCTTAAGCTAATCCTCTTCTTCCTATCTTCCACTACATGCGCTTCTACACTTTCTGAAACTCACTTAATCTGGCTTCGCTTTTATACCCGAGTTCTTTTCCACTCTCTACTAATCGTTTAGCTTAGAATTGGAGATTTTCAGCTCTGACTTTTCTTCAACATTTACTCCCTCCTTCTCTAGTTTGTTAGCAAGATGGATTCCTTCTGTAGCTTATAGGTAGTAGTCTACTTCATTGACTTAATTTGTTTCTCCTATTGTTTCCTGCCTAAAAGTGAGAGTGAAAGTTGTGTTTTACACTTTTTTTGCTGCCCACGATTCACAAATACCGAAAGTGATCTTTTTCCCTCAGATCACATTCTAGCTTTGTTTTACCTTTCTCCGAGTCCTTCTCTACATTATCAATCACTGACCACCTGATGACTTCGATTTGTAAATGAGAATGAACTTCTCCCCAAACATTGCCTTATGTACTGCTTCCAGTCTACCTTTCCCATGGTATGGTCAAAAAACAGCATCAATGATAATCATCATGAGAGTATGACAGAAATTAAACGTCACTGTCTCAGAAGACAAAATGGTGAACAAGAAAACGGTCCCTAGAACGTCAATGAGCTCAAATAGAAGAAAACTTTTTGCACAAAGGAACATATTCGGCATCAAATTCCACCAAAGAATCATTTTAGATAAAATTGGGCAATAGGAAAGCATATACGAAACACTTTTAAAAACAAATTTACATTCATCAAAGTCCAAACAGATATGGCAAAAAGCCGTCCACAATATGTTTTAATATCTTGAATCCGGTCACGACTTACACCATTTCTTAATTTACCTTTCCACAATCTTCTCATTCCCGCCTCTTGCACAAAATGTCTGAACATCTGGTCCCACTCAAAGGTATAGCTGAATTTATAAACCCAATCATCATCCCCAAACCATTCAAAGACTTTCTGCTACTCCAACATAAGATGTACATGTTAATTTTCTCTCTGTCCCACAGTGTTTATAGAGACTGTATGAAAATAGGCCAAGTTGTTTCGCTCTTAAGAAACACTCTGCTTTCTAAGATCATATCAATAACTTCCATCTTGTTTCCAGATCTCCATTATTCACTAAGTTTCTTGAAACTTGTGCTAATGATGAACCTAAACAATTCATCAACAATAGCAACCTCAACAAATCATACATGATGCCCTGCACATCTTCAATATTGGTGATTCTGCCTTCTTTTTCTACTGGATCTATCAGGGCCATGCGATCCACGGCCAGGACCATGGCCGTGGATCACATCTTAATACAACCATTGAGAGATCACATGGGATAAATCATTTCACTCACAACAGATTGCAGCAGATTAAGACATGCTGCTCATTCTAATACTCCATTTCAACACCCTTGTTTGTCAATCTACATCTCAAAACCCTTGGTGAAATTCTAAACAACTTCAAACCATTATACTACCAATACACTATACTTGAAAGTATCTTCTATGGATGATATCTCTCACTTAACTAAGACTCTGATCAACATTCAAACCTGCAGAACCTTCCAGTTGCTACGCATCTCCCACTCTCACTCTACCACTCCTGTACAAAAGAAGCTCCCCTCATCGAACACCCTATACTTTTAACCTTCAAATATTCACAGCACAAAATCTCTTGCTTTTATTCTTGGCAAACATCTTGCACATCTGTGGGATACAATCCTTATTTCTCCATAGGATCTTAAGGAAATAGTCCAGTCCCTGGCCCTGTGTAAACATCAAGGGATTTATACTCAGATTTCTAAAATCAATCTTATTTCCTTTATCTTCCTGAAAGTCACTCTACTTTTCTCACCAAGGGTACTTTTCAGGAAGCAGACAAATTGCTTCTAAGAAATGAGCCCTGTACTAATTTGGACAGTTTCCTAAAGACAAACGCTGCATCTACAAATTGGCCTGTTTAGTTGACGAACAGGTTACTTACCTTCGGTAATAATATATCTGTAAGAAACATAGGTTAGTTATAAATTCCTTACCTTAGAATTACCCCCAGGCATCAGACTGGATCCGGAAAGTTTGTCAGCAGTACCCCTGCGCGTAGGAAGGTGGTGTCGGTCGACTCCACGTTCGGCGTCGTGGTCGCCGGGATGACGTCGCGGAAGCTACATAGACGCTGCCCTCGCGTGCTGACGTCAGTTCTGTACACGACTTTCCACGCCAGAAGCGCAGAGCCATGCAGGACACTGACCACTGGTGCACAAAACTAGGGCCCTGAAAGGAAGACCTTAACCCTAGAAGTCAGTTCGCAGAACGGGGAGGATGGGTGGGGCGGTAAGGAATCTATAACTAACCTACGTTTCTTGCAGATATATCGTTACTCAAGGTAAGTAACTTGTTCATCTGAAAGAAACAGTTAGTTATAGATTCCTTACCTTAGAATAGATACCCCAGCAATACCAACCCCGGAGGTGGGTCTGCGAACAAAGTTCACACCAGAAAGTCCTGGAGAACAAAACGGCCAAAGAAGCTGTCTCTCCGGACTTGGCTGTCTAGGCAGTAGTGTTTGGTGAACATGTGCAGCGATGCCCACGTAGCTGCCTGACAGATGTCATTTAGGGGGACCCATCGTCCCAAAGCAGTAGTAGCTGCAGTCGCCCTGGTGGAATGGGCGCGCAGCCCCACTGGAGGCTCCTTCTTTGCCAAAGAGTAGCAGGTTTTGATGCACAGAACGACCCACCTGGAGATGGTGCGTTTGTGCACGGCCCAACCTTTCTTAGAGCCCATGTAAACAACAAAGAGCTAGTCGTCCACCTGGAATTGTTTGGTGCGATCCAAGTAGAAGGAAAGCGCGCGTTTTGGATCCAGTCGGTGGAGCCTCTCTTCCTCTTTTGAAGGATGCGGCGGCGGAAAGAAGGAGGGCAAAGTGATGGTTTGGCCAATGTGGAAAGAAGTAACCACCTTGGGAAAAAAGGAAGGTCTAGTTCTCAGGACGACCTTGTCCGCATGGACAGCCAGAAAGGGAGGCTTGGAAGAAAGAGCTTGCAGCTCACTCACCCTGTGTGCAGAGGTGATGGCCACCAGAAAGGCAGGTTTCAAAGTGAGAAGTCTGAGAGGACAGTTATGTATCGGCTCAAAGAGAGCGCACATGAGGTAGGTAAGAATCAAGTTCAAGTCCCACTGAGGCATTACGAAGGGAACAGGAGGAAAAAGATGAGTAATGCCTTTAAGGAATCTATTTACAACAGGGGACTTGAAAAGAGAAGGCTGATCAGGAAGCCTAAGGAAGGCTGAAATGGCCGAGAGGTAGCCCTTAATAGTGCCCAGAGCGGAGCCCTGCTGGGCCAAAGAAATAAAGAACAAGAGAACCTCAGAAAGAGGGGCGGAAAGGGGATCCACAGCCTTTGCTGCGCACCATGCCACAAATTTGTTCCATCTGCAGGCGTATACCGTCTTAGTGGAGGGGCGCCTGGCTGCCAAGATAACATTGCAGACTTCGGGAGGCAGGTCAAACGACGTCAACTGCCGCCGCTCAATCTCCACGCAAGGAGGTGGAGGCTGGACAGGTTCGGGTGGAGGACCGTCCCCTGCTGCTGCGACATAAGATCCTCCCGAAGAGGTAGTCTGATCGGAGGATCGATGGCCATGTTGAGCAGCTTGGGATACCAGACTCTTCCTGCTAAATCCGGAGCCACAAGAATGACTTGGGCCCGGTCGCGCTTGATCTTCTTCAGCACTCTGGGCAGAAGTGGTATAGGCAGAAAGGTGTAAAGAAGACCAGAACTCCACTTGCGACGAAAAGCGTCGCATAGCGAGTGCCGCCTTTGAAATTCCAATGCGCAAAACTGCGGACATTGCGCGCTCTCTTCGGTGGTGAATAGATCTAACCAAGGCTCTCCCCACTGCTGAAAGAGACCTTGCACTACCTCCGAGTGAAGACGCCATTCGTGATCCATCATGCACCTGCGGCTGAGTTTGTCCGCCCTGGCGTTCAGGGAACCTGCCAGGTGTTGAACCACCAGGGATATGCCCTGATGTTCCAGCCATGTCCAGAGGCGGAGAGCCTCTTGACATAGGGTCCACAACCCCACCCCGCCAATTTTGTTGCAGTACCACATGGCAGTGGTGTTGTCCGTGAACACCTGCACTCCTCTTCCCCGTACAGAGGGAAAGAATGCCTTGAGTACAAGACGAATCAACCGAAGCTCCAGAAGGTTGATGTGGAGCCCGGACTCTGCCGGAGACCAGAGGCCTCTGATCTCCGCCTCCCCCATGTGGCTACCCCATCCCAGAAGTGATGCATCGGTCACCACTGTGAACTCTGGTTGAGGAAGGGAGAGGGATCTGCCGTCGACCCAATCCTGGTTCGTAAGCCACCACTGCAATTGGTGTGCAGTGCCCTCCGAGATCTGGACGCAATCGGACAGATTCCCCTGATGTTGTGCCCACTGGAACTTCAGGTCCCACTGCAGAGCCCGCATATGCCATCTGGCATGGTCCACCAGCAGGATGCAGGAGGCCATCAGACCCAGCAGCCTGAGGGTCATCCTGACCGAAACACGGGATAGAGGCTGAAAGATTGGAATCATAGCCTGAATATCCCGGACTCGCTGTTCGGGAGGATAAACCCGAAACTGCGTTGTGTCCAGAACCGCTCCGATGAGCTTCTGAGAGGGGGGGTCAGGTGTGACTTCGGCATGTTGATGGAGAACCCCAGTGAATGCAGGAGGTCGGCCGTAGTCTGGAGGTGGGAGACGACAGCCTGGGGCGAGCCCGCCTTCAACAGCCAGTCGTCGAGATAGGGGAAGACTGGAACACCTGATCTGCGCAGATGAGCTGCGACCACTGCCATCACTTTCGTGAACACCCGAGGGGCGCTGGTAAGGCCAAAGGGGAGCACGGTAAACTGAAAGTGCTCGTGGCCTACAGTGAACCGCAGGGAACGCCGGTGGGCCGGCAGGAAGGGGGTGTGAAAGTAAGCGTCCTGCAAGTCTAATGCTACCATCCAGTCTCCAGGGTCGAGGGCAGACAGGACCTGAGCTAGCGTCAACATTTTGAACTTCTCCTTCCAGAGGAAGCGGTTGACGTTCCTGAGATCCAAGATAGGACGCAGGCCTTTGTCCTTCTTGGGTACCAGAAAGTAGTGGGAATAGCAACCACGACCTACTTCTGGGGCAGGAACGCGCTCGATGGCTCCCTTGGCCAAGAGTGCCGAAACTTCCTGTTGGAGAAGGGCCAGATGATCCTCCGACATGCGATGGTACTGAGGTGGCATGGATGGAGGGGTAGTCTCGAAGGGGAGGGAGTAGCCCCTTCAGACTATTTGCAAAACCCACCTGCCCGATGTGATGCTGCGCCAGTGGGGGAGGTGATGGCGAATCCTGCCGCCCACTGGCCCTTGGTGGCCCTGAAAGGTCAGACTAGGAGGGTTTGGAGGCTGCTGCAGAGGGGCTGTGGTGGATTGGCCCGCCCGCTGGCCCCCAGAACCACAGCACTGGTTCCCACCTCCCCGGCCGCGCAGAGGCTTAACAGCTGGCGCCGGCCTGTGGCCCTGGGTGGGACGAGGCGGGGCACCCCTTCCGTGGCCACGAAAGGGGCGAAAGGCAGACTGCGCAGGGTGGGTGGTAGCACGAGAGTCCTTAAAGCGCTCCAGCGTGTTGTCTGCCTAATCGCCGAAAAGGTGACTGCCATCAAAGGGCATGTCCATAAGAGTGGATTGGACATCCCCGGAAAAACCAGTCGACCGCAACCAGGCGTAGCGTCGAAGTGCTACCGACGTGGAAATCGTCCTGCCTAGTGCGTCGGCGGTATCCAGCCCACAGCGGATGGTAAACTTCGCTGCGTCTCTCCCCTCGGCAAATGCACGGGAGAGCACGGTCGGGCCTTCTCCGGGCACTGGGGCAGCACCTGCGCTACCATATCCCACACAGAGTGGGTATAGCGGCCCAACAGACATGCGGTGTTTACCGACCGCAGTCCCAAGCTGGCGGAAGAAAACAGTTTCTTCCCAAGGTGGTCCAGCTGTTTGGATTCCCTATTGGGTGGTGCGTTAGGGAATGCGCCTTTGGAAGTGGAGGCTTGGACCACCAAGCTCTCAGGGGTGGGCGGTGGCGTCGGGCAATCATCCTGTCCACAACCCTGTGTTGGGCCTGGACCACGTGCCCAAAAGGATGTCCGTGAGGGCTTCATTAAACGGCAGCAGGGGCTCCGAAGAGCTCGCTGCCAGTTGAAGGACCTCTGTTAGGAGGTTAGTCCTGACTGCCAACGTAGGTAGCTGTCAGGAGGTTAGTCCTGACTGCCACCGTAGGTAGCTCGAGGTGGAGAGCCTCGGCCGCCCTACGCAACACCACTGCATATGATGCTCCCTCCTCCATAGCCACGGTAGGAGGAGACAACATGCCATGATCTGGTGAGGTATCCAGACCACTGGCTTCCCCCAGTTCCTCTCTCCAGTCCTGCTCACAAGTCAACTGGTCGGTTAAAGGGTCCCCAGACCCCTCCCAGTCCTCCTCACCCTCCTCTGGCTGCCAATCTGGTCTCAAAGAGCCAGGGTAGAACAGGGTCACAAAAGTACCCGTCGGTGTCAGATCCGGCGTCGGTCGACGCCGGTCCGACTCCGTGTCTACCTCGAGGTGGAGGCCGGGGTCGACGTTAGCTGGGGACACAGCCGACGCCGGTTACGGACGTGGTGCCGGTGGAATCGGCGCCGGGGGAGGCGTAACAAGGTCGACCGGCGCCGATCCGGATCCAGGCCTCGATCCAAGGGGACCCTGCGGCACCGAGGCCGAAGCTGCTGGCACCGAAGACCCAGGGCCCCCAGCCAAGTCTGCGGGGTCCGAAGGCACAGTCGGGCTGCCCAAAGATGGCGTGCATCGCTTTGTAAAACAGACGAAGTTGGGCAGGGGTCGCTCCCGGTCCTGGGCAGGGGGGAAACCCGGAGCCGACCCTACAGGCTCCGCAAGCGGAGCCGCGGGAGGGGCACCACCACGCATCCCTCGTCGCGTCAGCCAACGGATGGGGAGAAGTCGAAGAGGGACGATGCTTCTTCGACTTCTTTTTGTGCTTCGACTTACCTGACCCCGAGTGCGAAGACTTAGACGAAGAATGGTGTTGGCTCCGCGACCGGTCCATCGACCTCCTCCGTGACCTCGAGGGACACGGAGCCGACTGCAGGGCCTTGAGTAGCTTTCGGGACCGCTCCCGCAAAGACTTTGGGGCCATGGTCCAGTTGGAGCACGACTTAGGGTCGTGGTCGCGCTCCAGGCAATAGAGGCACACGTGGTGCGGGTCCGTCACCGACATCAGTCGGTTACAGGAACCGCAGGCCTTGAAGCCAGGCATCCCTCGTGTACCAGGAGTCGATGGACTCAAAAAACGAATTCGACAAAAGACGAGAAAAAAGTCAGTCAAAAAGTGACTGGAGGTACCGCTCTCTCCGGAACTGTGCTTGCTGGCGCAGAAATATAAAGAACTGACGTCAGCGCGCGAGGGCGGCGTCTATGTCGCTACCGCAACATCATTTCGGCGACCATTACGCCGACGACGAGCGCGGAGTCGACCGACGCCACCTTCCGACGCGCAGGGGTACTGCCAACGAAAAACTTTCAGGATCCAGTCTGACGCCTGGGGGTAATTCTAAGGTAAGGAATCTATAACTAACTGTTTCTTTCAGATGTACTCCTTCACTCAGAATCTTCTCACTACCCAACTAGAAAATCCAGTTTATGGTTGATCTCACTCACTATGTACAGCTGATATTACTTTTTTTTCAATTAAAAAAACAAACACGGAATCAATCCTCTAGATGCACACCTGCAGTTTTGATCTCTAGCCTTCTCTCCTCCCACAACATATGCTCTCCCCATTCAAAAGAACATTCAAACATCTACTATTCAATCAACACTGTCTACTCCTTCCCCCACCCCTAGCTCCACTCTCCTCGTCACTTAGCTTTGTTTAGCCCTAGGTCTTCAAGAATTAACTCCTATTTGCAACTTTAAAGAATACAACCTTATCCAACAATATGTCTTTTGTTACTGTTTGGTACACTCCATAACGGTTGTACAAATGTATTATGTTTGTAACTGCCCAACTCTAATCTGTATGTAGAGTGACAGGTGGATTAGGAGCAGTGCTTCCCAGACTTCGACACAGTCTGACAAGAATAGCACCCTAGAATAGCACCCTAGAGGAGGATCTAATCCTGATCAAAAAGTGCTCTTCTTACATAGATGATCAGGTGTAGTGGGTGTCCAGTTGATGTACAATGACCACAACTGATGAGGCGGCTAGTACCTATACTCCTCTGGTGGTCAAGAACGGCAGACTGAGTCAGCCAGAAAACCGAGTCAGAACAATTTGGAATGGCTTGAGTGATTTTTATACCATGGACTCTGACAAATGTCAGGATCTGTTACCGTTGTTAGGGGATCCAGCAATAAAATCGAAAACACAGGATGAGTTGATTCCAACAAGGCAGGGGAATCCTACTCTAGAACAAGGAATAGGTTGGTGACTTTCCCAAAGAACCCAAGGAGAAAAGGTTTCAGGATGGAAGCCTGTAATGAAGGGAATGCAGGTTGTCCGACATGGTCAATCTTCCCAAATGTAACCACCATCTTCTGTAGCACACACGAGACTTCAAGAATTAACTACTCACTAAGTTATCCATTAACTACATACTCACGATACCCATACATGTCTCACACGTGATGAAGGTGAGCGAACCCCAGCTAAGTGCACTTGATACACCTATTACCATAGACAGACGGTAAGTAGTTCCCCACAGTGGTACAGGTAAAAGGCATGTGCTCTTAGACCTTCAAATTGCTGCTATCAGCACAGAACCAGTCACTGTGTAGCCTGGGTTAAGGGGCAGTGGTTTTCCTCACTCAGAAAGGGATACAGTGCAGGTGTGCCCAATCAGTCAGAGGATAGCTCTGATGACTGTCGGAAAACAGACAGAGCACCTCCAATGGATTTGCATTACTGTTCAGTTCACAAGAGGAAAACCATAATGTTGTCCTGAAAAACATACATCCTCTTCTAAGCGGTGCAAAGTACTTTTGCCCCTACAGCTTGAAGAAAAGGATCTACAACACATATGGCTACCTTTCAAAAGTAATCAGTAAGAGTGTTGTGCAACTAAGAATAATATTAGATTTGCGTTCATAATATACCACTAGACTATATGCAATGAAATGGAAAATAATTCAGGTCAACTAAGATTTTATCACAATGTGACACTGCATTTAGAAAAATGGTGCAGGAGTCACAGTCAGGGGAGATATGAAATTAATTTTTTAGAGGACTACTTAGTGTGACTAAATCCCTACATTGTCACATTGGGCACCAGTGGCTATAAACAGTCATTCCTGGTACAAAAGGCGCAACTATGCTCTGGCAAGGACTGAAAGCACAACAGGACCAAAGAAGGAAAGCGACCACAAAGTGTTCTTACAATGGAAAGGTGAGAAGTGTCTGAGTCATTTAGGTAGCCAGGTTTCCCAACGTGGAAGTCACAATGCACCTCTCTTTGCATGTCACTGTATACACAAGTAGAAAATACATATCACTATTACTATGTGCATCAATTGTCTGATTTTCATAATTGACTGCTTAGTCAGGAGTTAAAAGCACCAACAAAAGAAACAAATGCTCCAGGTGATGACCTTTTAATACATCCTCATATGCCACTCCAATTTCGTTGGAATTCAACACTGACCTACCTTTGAATAGTGGAACTTCTGCTTGTCCAAGTCATTTAACTACATCATCTACCACCCACCAAAAGATAAACTGTGAAACGATGTATTGTTTACATCACAACAAACACAAGGAGATGATGGACGGAGCGCTGAAACTTTTCAGACACTTACCCCCAGTCACAGATCTGGGTTGAATCCATCATTCTTTAGCTCACTTCGCCCCCCCAGTTCAGACACAGCCAAATGCAAATCAGTCTTGACCCTGTGATTCAAGGGAACAGTCCAGCCCGAACTGCCAAGCCATGTCTTCCTTGGACCGGAAACAAGCATCCTGGGACGGGTTTCGGGCGAACAGCCCTCATCAGCCAGGCTAGCTTGAATCCAGTGGCAAAGTGAGCAAGGGACCCACGTCTGGGCAAGCCCTGCCAACTTAGGGCGAACAAAGCAAACACAAGGAGATGATGGACGGAGCGCTGAAACTTTTCAGACCTCACTCCCAGTCACAGATCTGGGTTGAATCCATCATCATTCTTTAGCTCACTTCGCCACCCCAGTTCAGACACAGCTATATGCAAATCAGTCTTGACCCTGTGCCTCATGGGAACAGTCCAGCCCGAACTGCCAAGCCATGTCTTCCCTGGACCGGAAACAAGCACCCTGGGATTCAACCCAGATCTGTTACTGGGGGTGAGTGTCTGAAAAGTTTCAGCGCTCCATCCTTCATCTCCTTGTGTTTGCTTTGTTCGCCCTAAGTTGGCAGGGTATGCCCAAACGTGGGTCCCTTGCTCACTTTGCCACTGGATTCAAGCTAGCCTGGCTGATGAGGGCTGTTAGCCCAAAACCGGTCCCAGGATGCTTGCTTCCCTGCACATTAGCCCTGTTTTCCTGTCCCTATTGCACCTGTTTGCCCTCTGCAGTGACCCCGGTTTCAGTCGGTGTTCCCCTTGTCCCCTCTAGAGCGTTAAATGTCACGCACTCGTAGTGCGCTAACACCATCAACTCTGAATGCTGCCACGCTTCCGAAGGTGAAGCTCATGCGCTTGACACTTACTTCCAGGTAGGACAGGTTCACGGGGACGCACAGTTTCACGGAAGGCAGGTTGGCTGCAGTGCGCGTCGCTCTGACAGCGGCTCAGAGTACAACAGTAATGGCGGCGCCCATGCCATGCAGCCTGCCATTAGAGGTGCTGGGGAGGAAGAGCGCATGGACCCTCCTGCGGACGCCAGTCACTAAGGTAACCCGCAGAGCGCGTCTGGGGAGAGGGGTGGTGATCTACCAGAGCATTGGCAGCCCCAAGACCGCTCCCCCAGCGCCCCTCAAGGTCGGGCATGCAGGCTCCTATATCTAGGGGAAAAGGGACGACCTTCACATTCGGGGGTCGCCAATAACTGCAGCTAGAACTGCTCCTGGAGACCGATGAGGCGCATTCACTTGTGGACCCAGCCGGATCTGACGGTATATATTAGGGGAAATGGGTGGAGTGACATTATTTTATCAGTAAAACACTGACACATTGCGGTCACCAGCTTCCAAGTCACGTTTTAGGGTCACAGGGTTGACCCTAAAACTGCAAAGAAAAACAAAAAGGGGGAGGGAATGTGGCGTAATACTAGGTTCGAGTCTCGACGTCCGCTCAAGTGGACCACTTAGTCTCCCCGTGCCTACAAAAACGAATGTGTCCTTGTGTAATTTAACTGGTGCTCATGTAAAACGCTCCTATACCTTCCCGTCTAGTTCGCTACAAAACTACAAACAAAAAGCAATTGTTTTCACCTGGTAGCGCCGAGCATGCTGGGACTTGTAGTTTTAAAATTCAATGTGCCTCCGTACAGGGGTCCACATGGCTGGTGCTCTGGCTTGAAAAACAGGACTGGCTGAAAGGCAGCCTAGATGCATGGTGACTTCGTTAAAAACAGAAATTATACTAAATACGCCTGCCAAGAGTTGGCAGAGATTCTGTAAAAGGGCCGGTGCGTGCACGAGTCCTCGTAAATCATTTAGCAGTTTCAGTGGTAACGTGAGTCCACCAGCAATTTCTTACCACATTTTGCCCACTGCATTTTACATTGTGAGACATGTTGTTTGCATTTTCACATAAAAGGGACTGGCTTCCAAATCCCAGATCGCAGGGTGGAATCAAGATTTACCCAGCGCGTATAAGCAATGCAGGTGCATTCTAAAGAATGTCATAAGTGTTGCACAGCCTGGCTCGAGCACCAGGCAATCTCAGGCATATGAAACAGAAATAAATGAAAGGAGCAGGTGCTTCTAGAAGTCTCCGATTTGACAGCTGTCCAGCAGCAACTCACCTCACAATTCTTGATCTTTAGTATGTTTTGATAATTTTTTTAAAGTGTTGTGTTAGTCACTTGATCGCCACTTCTTCATTATAACAGTCCCTACTTATCAGTCAGGGATTTGTAGAGCGCGACAAATCACCCGTGAGGGTCTCAAGGCGCCGGAGTTGCTAACTGCCTCGTGGTGATCTGCCATTCGAACAGCCAGGTCATGAGTCCTTTCCTGAATTGCTGGAGCGGTCCTGAGGTGCAGTGGGAGGCCCTTCCAAACTGTGGCTCCCAGGTGTGAGAAGAAGCGACCACCACTGTTGCCTCGGTGGATCCAGGGGGTGTCTGCAGGGAAGAGGGAGGCGGATCGTAGGTGTCTGGTCGGTTGGTAGAAGATCATGCGTTGTTTGATGTATGCTGGCCCTTCGTTGTGCAAGGCTTTGTATGCGTGGGTCAGCATCTTGAGCCAGTGTAGCTTCTTGAGGTGGGGAGTGATGTGGGTTCGTCTGGGGGGCGTCGAGGATGAGCCTGGCCTCTGAGTTTTGTATTGTCTGTAGTGCCTCCTCAGGAGGCGTGCGGTGATTCCTACGGACAGGGTGTTCCTGTAGTCCAGTCTGCTGGTCCAGTCTGCTTGACCGTTCTTCTGGTGTTGACTGGGAGCCACTTGGAGATCTTACAGAGCATGCATAGGTTGTGGACAAAAGTGACGCAAACCCAGCACACAGTGTTGTGGTGGGATTTACTTTACAAAGCAGGTCATGATTTATGTGGGAAAGTTGCCCTCAGTATCGCAGTATGCCCTACCTTGCTCAACTTTGCATCAAGGGGGGCCTACCATGGGTGGTAAATGGGCATTTCCATGCAACCACCCATAGGTTGAGGCAAATCCTCATCTACTAACATTTATAAACCGGGATTTGAGCCAAGAAATTGTCTCCTCGTAGCAGACGTAACAGTAAAGCAACTTTTAAAAGTCTACATATTTTTCAAAATGTACATATGTGTTCCACTGTACAGCACACATACATTTGGAAAAGTCTTAAAGGACATTTTTTTGTACTGAAAGGATATCCTTCCAGTACAAAACCTATGCTTGACTGAATGCTTACACCCTTGGACTAAGGTCAAGGCGACTGGAATTGTGCAATTTTGCAACAGTGGCCTTTTCCTATGGATTTGCCAAACGTCACATAATGCATCATCTGCTGTATAATCTGCAGATTTTAACCTACAAAAATTGTTTCTAGCAAGAATGGATCAAAAATCTGTATTGCTGAGAAGTGGAAGACCTTTCACAAAGGTTGACTGGTCGCCTTTCTGTTGCTAATTGGTGTATTTTGGGTGTTAAATTGTTACTAATCAGGTGAGACATTTGCCCAGACAGTGTTAGCATGTGTGAAAACAACAAAATAATAAACTAATACTATCACAAAATGTGCTGTATTTTTCACATTATTTGCCTTTTCTTGTCACATAATTCAACACATTGGCGCATAATTTGGTCTTCTCATGCCTAATAATTCTAGTGGCCCTGACTATGGTGCACGGTAGAGGTGGGCGAGCCAACAAATTAATAGGGACAGCTGAGCCAAGGGTTGACTCTGGCTCTTAAGAGCCCATGCGCAAGCCTAGAATTTGGTAAGGTGACTTCAAAATTCAAACAATTAAAATGTGGAAGCATTTCACCTTAGTCTGGGCCACTGGAATTATGTGATCTTGCAGCCACAGATTTTTTCGCATAATTATATATTCCCCCCATTTGCCACATAATCCATCATCTGCTGCATAATCTGCAGATGTTAGCAAAAAAATTGTTTCTAGCTCAAACGAATCAAAAGTTACTAAAAATGTAGCTACATGTCTTCACACGCAATGGAAGGCCCTTTGTAAACGTTAACTGGTCATCTTTCAGTTGCTTATTTCTGCATTTGGTTGTTACACTGTTAGTAATAAGGTGAAATCTTTGCACAGACAGTATTACCATGTGTAAAAAATGACAAAACAATAAAGTAATACTATTAAAAAAATGTGCCGCATTATGCTGCATAATTTGCCTATTCTTGCTGCATAATTTAGTCATCTATTCAGCATAATTTAGTGCTCTCTTGCCGCTTTATTCCAGTGTCCCTTTTTTTCAGTGGCCCATAATCTCAGAGTATGTGCAAAGTATTTATTAAAAGGGAGAGTTTTTAAACATGAACTAAGAAATGTTCCTGCCCCCACCCCCTTATAGAGACAAAGCTGTTTTATATACCAAACTCGACTTGAAAATATTAGAGCACTTTACATGAGCATCGAGACTGGAACCTGTTTCCCCAGTTCCAAAGTCCACAGCTTTGGCAATAATGTTAATGCCACATACTCACCCTCTCATTGCGGTGTAAAACACAATCATACATGTGTTTATTTCTGCTGGGCCTCCTGATGGGCCACCTGCTCCATTTGCTGGCTTTATTTGCTTTAGGCTGTGTAGCTTGAGTTCCTACCTCCCCATGCTAAAGCTGTGTTTACAGTATTATTCCACAAACTCGTTTTCTGTAATGAACAGGCCTTTAACTCCGGTGCTCATGACGGCTCCCGGCCGTCATGAGTCACAGTAGACGTGTGCTCATGACGGCCGGGAGCCGTCCGAACGTTGCCGCTCCGCCCACGCGGTATTAATTCCCCGCCTGTGCGGGAGAATTAATTAGTGGGCGGAGTTCGGACGGCTCCCGGCCGTCATGAGCACACGCCCACCGTGATTTATGACGGCCGGGAGCCGTCCTGAGTACCTGAGCGCCACGCCCAACCCTTCCCCCCCTCGCACCGCAGCGAAATTCGCGCCGCGGCGAAGGGGTTAAACCTTTTTCTTATCTCGTCACATTTGCTGGGCATTCAAAAACTAAGATCAAATATCAAGCTGTTTTTTCGTGGGAGCCTGGTGTTTATTTTGCTTTCCGCTGACTTCAAAGTGGGAGCGTTCATAGGAAAGAAGAATGCAGCCTTGCTGTCTCCATGGAGCCTGCTTTTTGTTCTTTTTTTAAATTGTTTTTAGGTCGAGCATTCGAGACCTCTTGAATATACTTTAGTATATACTTATATGTGTATGTACTTTGTGGGCTCTGGAGATCAGCCCTAGGACTTGTCTGCTTCCGTTTAGGGACTTTTTTTCTGTTCAACTGCCTCTATTTAACTGTCTTAATAAAAAACGACCAGCAGAGGTCAGTAAAATACCAGAATTGCTTTCTGCTGAGGGACTTTCCTTTTTTAAAAATTTTTCTGGCAACTGCCTTTATTTAACTTTCTTGATAGAAAACGGCAGCAGAGGTCAGTAAAATACCAGAATCACTTTAGCATTCTCTAGATTCCAGTCCATAGAAATTATCTTCCACGAGCACCCGTAGACAATAACATTTTTTTCAACTCTTGTATTTTCAGTGATATGACCCCGAAGGCCCTGATTTTATATTAAAAACAGAGCTTTGGACTATACCAATTCCTGCTGAAAGGCAATATTACTCTCCATGTGTTCCCATACCTGGCGTGTCTTGCAGTTTGGTGCTTACTTTCCCTCCATCTTAAAGAACAGTAGATGTTTCAGCACCCAGGCTAATATGCTGCATAGCTAAATACATATAAGGTCCCAAAGGCGAGACCGATTGCATTGCAAATGCTTGTTTTTTTTATCCTAACAAAACAAAATATAGCTGACCCCTAGCTGGCATCACGAACAAGCAGATCCTAGTTGACTGCTGACTTCTATCTAAAACGGGCAAAGCACAGTTCTTTTCCACCTTAGTTTTGCAAGAAGCATATAACCAGATAGAACTTGCAGACAATTGTAAACATCTCAATACTTTAGATGCCCCTTTTTGTTACCTCCTTATGCTCTTTAGATTAGCTTGTGTATTCCGAAGGCTCATGGATAATTTTTTCAGAAACATGGAAGATGTGGCACTTTTGCAAGACAATACTATTTTTGCTTCAGCTACAGAAGAATACAATATTTTTCTGTAGCAAGTTCTGTCAACTCTCAAAGGCGAATGCATTAAGCTACATAAAAAAAGGAAACATTTACATACAGGGGCTCACTTAGGACACTATTTCGTAAAAAGGCAATAAGTTACTTAAGGTCATCAAAGGATGTCACTATGCCCTTGTCAAAAGGTCAATTAGTTTCGTTTTTAGGAATGTGTGAATATTATACACGGTTTATTCAAGGTTTCTCTCCTCTCGCTGCATCCATATGCAGTTTATTAAAGAAATCCAAATGTGTGGTCAGAAGATATGAGCAGAGATTTTAACAAGTTTTGAAGAAATCAAGATCTTATGGTCTTGTTAGATGATGAGAAGTCTCAACAGAGTGGCCTTATCCAAGATTTGTCAGAAATAAGAAGCGTTAGATTTGTCAAAACCTAAGAATGATTTTACATTGTCAGAACAAGACTTGACAAATAAATATGTTATTTATTCTCCTGTGCTTCAGGCAGTCGGGAATACTTACTGTGAAGTTGTCCATATCAAAAAGCGTAATAGAATGATAAAAACAACCAGGATACTTGAAAATTCTACTGGATTATGTGCATCTCTTATTTTGTTTTTTCGTTGCTCTACTACTGTTTCTCATTTCATGTTTTATTTACTCAAGGTATATTTCTTTTGTTAAATTTATATTCCTTTACGGAAATGAAATGTGTTTCATTCGTAGCATTTATCAGAGCATTATATTTACCAGTTTTGCCTCCTGTCACGCCTTGCTCCTTCCTATATCCTCATCTTGTGCTTCTGGTTTTGTTGCTCATGTCCCCTACTAGTTTGTTCTGCGTGTGTGTTCTGAGTTGCAATATGGTATATGTTCCACATGCATTGTGACTAGAAATCCGTTTAGATTTTGAATGAGATGTCGCTCCTCATGGCAGGACTCAATAAAGGATTTACTAAAAGGTCTTCAGTGCGCTGATGCCTTATGTTTCTCAGCCAGGGTGTGATGTCTGCTTTCCCTGTAGTGGAAAGGACTTTAGGTTTCCTGGGCAGGGGTTTACTAGTTAGTTGAGAAGAAATAAGTTCCTTACCTATAACTGCAGTTATTCAGTATTGGTATCTTTCATAGATTCACACGCTTGAATCATTCCCCGTCGTCGAAGTGGGAGTCCCACGGTACTCTTAATAAAGCAGTAGATAAAAAATTCCAATGGCTATTATGGTGAGAACCATGTATTTAATAGCCTATCTACCTCCTTTTTTTTAAAAATGGATCAAACTTTAGATACAACCACTCAGTAGCTAGCACCCTCTAGAAGTGTCCACAGAGAGGCTGAGTCCCTCAGATTTTCCAGCACAAGTGTGGATAGGAATACCGAAATGAAAGGGGAGCCTCTCCAGGGAGGAGGGTAGGTTGCATGCGAATCTATGAAGGATACCAATACTGGATAACATCAGTTACAGGTAAGTAACTTATTTCTTATCCAATATTGGGGTATCTTTCATAGATTCACATGCTTTAATCAGAATAGTAAGCAGTATTGTAACACAAGTACTATTAGCGGATGGTGGGTAGTACTAAAAATATATTTGAAAATGCATAGCCAAACAAATATTCCCGTGGAAATAACGGTGCATAACTATATGCACGCAAACGCCTAGACATGTAGGATAAATATTTCTATCATATTCTTGAAAAGGTATAACATTTTCATAAAATAATCAGGAATTTTTTGAAACACAGTTCAAATTTTAAAACAGAAAATAATTCCTCTAGTTAAAGAGGCTCACCTTACTGAAACAAATGGCGTACAACTGCCTGTCCCACGGCTGCATCAGCACGTTGCGTCGACTCCAGGTAATAGTGCTGCGTGAATGTGTGCGTTGTTTTCCACGTTGCAGCCCTGCAGATCTTTTCCAGTGGTACCCCCTTCGAACATAGCAGCCGAGGTGGAGACTGCTCTTGTGGAATGTGCTCTCACTGTTTTGGTCAAAGGCTTGTCTGCTTTGTCGTGGCAAAATTGAATTGTGGCTGCAATCCATCTTGCGATGGTAGCCTTAGAAACCGCAGTGCCTTGACGACCTTGTCCATAGGCTACAAAGAGCTGATCTGTTTTGTGGATAGCCTTAGTCTTCTTCAGGTAGAATTTAAGACACCTCTTAATATCTAGCGCGTGAAAAGTTCGTTCCACTGGTGTAGTTGGATCAGGGAAGAAAGTTATGAGAACAATAGGTTCATTTAAGTGGAATTTCGAAGGAACTTTAGGGATGAATTTGAGATTTGTTCGGAGGATTACCAAATAGTTTGTGAAACGAAAAAATTGTTATTCTATGGAAAACACTTGTATTTCGCTAACTTCTGGTTGGTGTTAGGGCGAGTAGAAGAGCCACTTTCCACGTCAAGTACTTGATGTCAGTCATATGGATGGGCTCAAAGGGTTGTCTCATCAATTGCGATAGCACTATATTTAAATGCCACTCTGGAGGTGAAGCTTTCACAGGAGGAAAAGTATGAAACAGGCCTTTCATGAATTACTGTACAACTCAAGTAGAACAAAGAGAAAGACAATTTGGGGAGCACCTATATCGACATATAGCTGCAAGATTAACGTTAACTGGCGAATATACCATCCCTGATTTCGCCAAGGACAGTAGGTACGGTAGGACTTGTTCTGGAGCCGAGAGATACAGATACACTTTGTTTTGACGGCACCATAGTCAGAATTGCCTCCATTTTATTCTGTACGTCTTGTTGGTGCTTTACGCACGAGACCTGGCAATAATGTCTTTACACACCTATTAGTCATATTCTTAAATTCAAAGAATTCAGGAGCCACACATACAATCGGAGAGATGCTGGCTCCGGATGACACATCTGACCCTGACCCTGGCTCTTGGTTAACAGGGTTGGCGTTGGTAGAAGACAGATGGGCTGGGCTCCTCACTGAAGTGTACCTTTTTTTGATAGTCTGAGAGCCAAGGTATGCAACCTCTCCTGTCTTTCTTGTGAGAGGAAAGCCTTGTTCCGAGTGGTGTCTAGGTCTGCCCCCCTGGAAAGTCATTGTTTTACTTGGAACAACTGATGACTTACATTGGTTTATGGTAAGGCCCAGTTTGCAGAATAGTGTTGTGCAGTCTCTTGTAGCACTGGCAGCTAGACAAACCGTGGGGCCTTGAGGAGCCAGTCGTCCAAATCTGGAAATACCTGGTGACCTTGGTTCTGTAATGCGGCAGCCACTGGGGCCAAGAATTTGGTGAATATCCGCGGAGCAGATTTCAGGACGAAGGGTAGGACTCGGAGCTGATAATGGGCACCAGCCACTGTGAATCGGAGGAAATTTCTGTGTTTGGGGTGTATAGGAACATGGAAGTAGGCATCTTCCAAATCCAGCGATGTCATGTAGTCTCCACTGCTGAGGCGCTGAAGGATCTCTGAGAACGTAACCATTCTGAAGGTTTGATTTCTGAGGAATTTGTTGAGCCGTCTGAGGTCTAAAATAGGCTTCTACCCTGACTTCTTGTGTATCAGGAAAAAACGGGAGTAAAATCCTTTTCCTCTTTGTTCTACAGGAACTCTCTCTATTGCTCCCTTCAGTACCATAACATTCGCCTCCTGTTTCTGTGAGTGAAGACGAGGGGGGTGCGATCCCCCAGGTGGAGTATTTGGTGGGCGCTGGACAAATTGTAGTATGTGGCCATAGGATATCAAGTCCAAGACCCATCTGTCCGTTGTAATGTTGCGCCACTGATGGATATGATTGGCAATGTTCGCACCGACTGGGAGGAGAAAGGTAGTAGCTGGTGCCCTGTTGCGGCCAATGTTTGCGACCTGAGTCGCGTGCTTGTGATGGTGGTTTTCTGCGAGAGCCATGTCTGGAGAAACCAGCTGTAGTTGGTTGTCGGGAGGCTGGTTGTTGGTAGCCATGTCGGTATTGTGGTTGAAAGGACTGATACTGTTGAATGCATTGAAAAGCACCTCTATATGCGGAGAAACCTCACCCGCGTGCTCCCCGAAAGGGCACTTTACGATACTGCAGGGTCCCCAGCGCCTTAGCCGTGTCTATCAGTATCGGTCTTGACGGCTAGTAGAGCTTCGTCGATGTGCTTCCCAAATAGACTATCACCATCGTAAGCCATGTCGAGGATTTTTGATTGTTCTTCCGGATGAAATGATGTTGCTCTAAGCCATCCCTGACGCCTTAATACAGCTGCACCGGCTAGTTGTCTAAAGCCTGTTGCGGCTATGTCCATGGCGCAGTCTATTATTTCAGCCGCTGAGCGTTCCCCCTCTGTTAGGACTTTTCGAAATTCCTGTTTATTTTCTTCAGGTATGAGATCCAACATGACCCCGATGTCGGACCACTTTTGCCAATCATAGCGGCCAAAAATGGCCAGGGCATTAGCAGCTCTCGCGGTAATTGCCGATATGGATGAGAATCTCTTTCCTATGGTGTCTAAGCGGCGTCCTTCCTTGTCCAGTGGGGATGTGATGGGGGGTTGAAGGATTCTTTGATCTCCTCTGTGCCTCTTGAGAGATTACTGAATCCGGTTTGAGATGACCTGTAAGGCATGTGGGGAATCCTCAGGTGATCTGTATTTCTTGTAGATTCTTGGCAATAAAGGCATCACTCTGGATGGTGACTTTAAGGACTCCCTGCCAGATATGTTCACTGACTTACTTGCTTGTTCTTTAAAATCATAAAGGAAGCAATCTGATTGCTTCACTATTGTGGGCAGAAAACATCTGGAGGCAGCACTATCCATCAGGTTATGAAATCCTCCAATATCCTCTGGAGGAGAGCCAGAAGGATGAAAAGGAGGTGGCGATGGTGTGCAAACTATGTAATTGTCCCATTCAAAGCTGGCGGTGGAGGATGAATTTCTCCCTCTTCAGCATCATCTTCAGAAGAGGACAGGTCATCCCTAGGAGGAACCAGGATGATGGGTGTAGAAGGAGGGGGCAATATTGGTGTAGGTGGCACCGTAGGTGGTGGTAGCGGCGCAGTAGGCTGTTCCTCTTGGGGTGGGAACCTATTCTTGTAGATCTTGGATTAAAGTAGATGGTATCTGAGAATGTTCTTGTCTAGGAGGATCAACATAATACCTGTAATGTTGGTATTGTTTAGGAGGAACTGGATAGTAAAGTTGGTAGTACTGTTCCTAGTCGTAGTAGTAGTCCTCACCCTCCTCCTGACACTTGACGTTGAGTTCTGAAGGACTGTGAGCAGTCCCAAAAGGACAGTCATCGTCCGTTTCTTCTGTTTCCAATAGGTTGCTGGGGGGCAAAGGGGAACTCTTGCCTGGCGATGCAAAATCAGGCCACAGGGATGTTTTGGTCAATCTGGATACCTGCTGAGGAGGTGTTGACGGTACCATTTCAGATGCTGTTGTCGAAGCTGCAGCATTTGAAATGGTATCGTCCTCAGAGATGGTTTCCTCCTCGACAGTAAAGCAGTCGTCAACGATGTTGTCATCGATGTGGCTGCTATTGACGGCGGTGTGCTCTTCGACGGTGAAACAGTCGTCGACGGACGGTGCTGCAGATGTCGACAGTGGTGTGGACGTCACAGAGGTCTTTGCCGGTGGTAATGCTATCGTCAACGATATAGGTGCATTGATAACTGCCGTAGATGATGCTGGTGCCGTCGCCGGTCGCGATAAGAGGGTAGTCGTCGTCGTTGAAATTGTCAACGGGGATCCTGATGGCGAGAGATATTTGTGACTGGATTTATGCTGAGAAGAACCTGAAGAGGTGTCAGACTTCAGTTTAACCCTAGAGGTCCCAGAATGTGATGGCAAGACCAGCTCGGAGGATACTTTGGATTCTTTCTCCTTCTTATGAGCTTCTTTAGTATGATGGGAGGTTTTTAAGGTGTTTCTTGACCTCCCGAGACTTACCCTCAGGTGACCTGGTTCTCTTATGGGATTTAGATGAGGTGTCGCTCTCTTCATAAGATGATGTCCGCTGCGTATTTTTCAGCCATAACAAAAGCCTGCCTTCTCTATCTCTCAGAGTTTTGGATGAGAAGGTACAGAAGATTTCGCACTGTTTTGCCTCATGATGAGGCTAGAGGCAATTAGCGCAATCCTTGTGGTGATCATCAATGTGAACCCTCTTCTTCCCACAGGATTTACAAGGGTGAAATAGGCCCTTCCTGTCAGACATAATGAACATTCAGAAGTAATAAGAATTATCTGTGAAAAAAATGAAAGAAACTGAGCAGAGCTCAGGGAGACGCCCTTCACACTCGACGTGCGGTGAAAATATGAGGGACTAAGCCTCTCTTGGAAAGGTTCTAGAGGGTGCTATTTACTGATTGACTGTATCTAAAGTTTGGTCCTTTTTAGGTCTCGGCCTGCACCAGCGCTTGCGCTGGTCTGGCCGAGAGTTTTAGTAAGCGGGTTTTGGAAGTGCAAACCCACTGGCTTTCGGCTGGCGACCAGCTTGCGTTCACGAAGGCGTGCACGCGCGCAGCTGCCATCTGGGTTTCCTATCTCTTCCTCATTTCCTCGTCATGGCTCATTAACTCTCTGGACTCTGATGTTTCAATCGCAGCAGCAGCTCACATTACCAACTGACGGCCCTGGACTACAGTCACATGAAAAACAACAGCGATTAGCATTGAAATGCAAGCTTTTTTTTGTCTAGTTAGAAATATTGCTTCGGTGGGTTGATTTCACCTTATATCGCTATTTGTTTTATATTGGGAGTTACAGCCTAATTACCAGTATTTTTGTCTCACTCTTTTTTTTTAAATATTTATTTGCGCAAAGCACAAAGCTATATTTAAGGTTACTTTTTCCACGTCACTTCTTCACTCTATTTAAACTCCACACCCCCCACTCTTATTGTCTCTCTCCTTCTCTCTCTCCCCTCTCTAATTCTCTCTCTACTTAATTAACTCTCCCCTCTCTCTTTTTTAGCCTTTCATTCTCTCACCCCTTTATCTGTTTCTCTTTCAAACTCCTTCATTCACTCTCTCTCCCCTTCTTTCTCTCTCTCTATCCCGCTCCACTCTTTATTCTATGTACACCCTTTCTCTCTCTTTCTCGCTCACCACCCTCTCTAATTGGGCATTATATCTTCACTCTATCTCTCACTCGGCAACACCACATCATCACTTAGGGCCAACACTGCATCACTCAGCACCACCACAGGATGACTCAGCACCACCACAGGATGACTCAGCACCACCACAGGATGACTCAGCACCACCACAGCATCGCTCAGCACCACCACAGCATCGCTCAGCACCACCACAGCATCGCTCAGCGTCACCACAGCATCGCTCAGGGCCACCACAGCATCACTCAGGGCCACCACAGCATCACTCAGGGCCACCACAGCATCACTCAGGGCCACCACAGCATCACTCAGGGCCACCAGAGAATCACTCAGGGCCACCAGAGAATCACTCAGGGCCACCATAGCATCACTCAGGGCCACCAGAGCATCACTCAGCACCACCACAGCATCACTCAGCACCACCACAGCATCACTTAGCACCACCACAGCATCACTAGGCGCAACAACAATATCACTCGGCGCCGCCACAGCATCACTCGGCACCACCACAGCATCACTCGGCGCCACAACAACATCACTCGGTGACACCACAGCATCGTTCAGGGCCACCACAGCATCGTTCAGGGCCACCACAGCATCGTTCAGGGCCACCACAGCATCGCTCAGCGCCGCCACAGCATCGCTCAGCGCCGCCACAGCATCGCTCAGCGCCGCCACAGCATCGCTCAGCGCCGCCACAGCATCGCTCAGCGCCGCCACAGCATCGCTCAGCGCCGCCACAGCATCGCTCAGCGCCGCCACAGCATCGCTCAGCGCCGCCACAGCATCGCTCAGCGCCGCCACAGCATCGCTCAGCACCACCACAGCATCACTCAGCACCAAGACCATATCACTCAGCACCACCACAGCATCACTCAGCTCCAAGACAATATCACTCAGCACCACCACAGCATCACTCAGCACCACAGCAGTATCACTCAGCAAGACCTGAGTATCATTCAGCATCACCTCAGCATCGTCTCCACAACAGTCACCACCACCACCACTACCACCTCAGCATCACTCAGTACCACCTCAGCCTGCTCTCGGAATCTGGCATCTGTTGATTCTCCCCTAGCGTCTGGCTGCTGCTAGTGTTATAATACAGGTACTAGTTCCCAACCTTCACCCTCCGATTGTTAAAGCTTTTTTTTTGAGGGGGCATAAACAAACAACCATTGCAATAGGCAGAAACAAGTTGCCAGCATTGCAAGAACAAAAGAAAACTGAGGAAATTTTTTATTGTAAATACTTTTTTTAATATGGTCGTTCAGTTTTACATAATGCCTTCTTGGTCATATATAAAGTAACAAAAATGCTTCTGACACTTTATTATTATAACTTTTCAGCATGCTGCACAGCAGCCACACTTCTCTACAGCACAGCTTGAAGACATTGGCAAAGTCAATAGCTCTGGCTAAACACTTATAAGGCCCCAAAGGCGAGACCTATTGGCTATGCCAATGCTTGTTTAAAAAAGGAGATAGGCTATTAAATACATGGTTCTCACCATAATAGCCTATGACATTTTTTATCTACTGTTTTATTTAGA
Source organism: Calotriton arnoldi (assembly GCA_963921515.1). Lineage (NCBI taxonomy): Eukaryota > Metazoa > Chordata > Amphibia > Caudata > Salamandridae > Calotriton > Calotriton arnoldi. The sequence goes on from CAWUFW010013213.1 coordinate 437,220, forward strand.
TTACCGTGGGACTCCCACTTTGACGGTAAATGATTCAAGCATGTGAATCTATGAAAGATACCCCAATACTGGTCAACAAAGGGATATGTAAGCTACAATCCAACTAGAGATCAACTGTATTCAAGTGGTCAGACCTCTGCGAGTTTGATAGTAGTTAATAAAATGTTGGTTAGATATGTGCAAGGTCTTAGGTTGATCCAGGTCAGTATGGATGCTAATGGTCTAGTTAATATGAAAGTCTTAAACTTCAGTAGAAAGGAAGGATGAGTTTTTATCACCACTCTCATATGTGCAAAAAATACTGAATAAGGCTCAACAGCTGAAAGGTACTGAATCTCACTAACCCTTTGCTTTTATAGAGGCTATAACCTCCGCTCAGTCTTCCAAGAAATATGCTGCGTTAAAGTCTTGTGAATCATTTCGATAATGCCAATCTCAGCTCCCAGGTAGGACAAGGTGTCCTTAGGGGAGATGGAAGGGAAGACTTTCTTCAGGCCATCTATAAAATCTTTAAAATCAGGAATTTTGAAAAAGGAGGTTTGATTTGGGCCTTTCCTATGAACTGTAATGACAGTAAGGTGAACTTTGAAGGAGGAAAATTGCAATTTTGATTTGGCGACATGTAGTAGGTAAGGAAGAATAACTTCCTCTTGGCAGGTTATAAGCTTGAATCGTCTCAAATGGCACCAAAACCATAATTCCTTTGATTTGAAAGAACATCAATTTCTAGTCGAAGGTTGTTTGGCTTCCTTCAGAATGTCATGATTAAGAAACATTTAGATGTCAATAACGTCTGATCTCAAGAGCCTTGTTGCCAAAACCACAGATGTCAGATTGCAGAAAATATCTTATCCTGCAATCTTCACAGGCGAGACTATAACAGTAGGGTTTGTGATCAGACCTCAAGTAATAGGAGTCCTATTGAAGAGGCTTAAAAGTATTTTTTAATCATAGAAAATTTGATTACATTTTAACACAAGTTCAAACAAGCCACTTAATGAATTAGACCTAGTACAACGTAAAATTCAATCATGTTAGCGGCAGACTGACCTCCCCCCCCCATGCCCCCACCCAAAAAGGAAAACACTATAAGCTGAACTACACAATATGACAATTGTAAGGCAAAGAGTTTAATCATCCCATGTTTTCCACCTTGTAATTGTAACAATATTACCATCTAACGCTTCCTAATTAGTAGTCACTCATAATCCTCAAGGAACTAAGTGATCTAGGACAAGTCAAAGTTTGTGAGCCTTTAAAGTTTTAAGCACAGGCTTCCAAAGCTTTTCAAATTCCCCCTGATCGAACAAGTCATCAACAATCTCTCCATTGCAATCAGTAACCACAGCTTTGAAACCCATTAATGCTGGTGGCGACTGTGTCTTTCATGTAAGGGCCATTAAATGTTTGGCCACCACTGACAAATGTACAACTAATCTCCAATCAGAATTAATCAAATGCTTCAGAGTAGACAGGCCTCAATCCCAGCAGTAAGAACCTGCATTCAGTGGGATCGTGTACCCCAGAACTCTTTTGATGTGGCTTAAGATCTCCTTCCATAATGTCTGTAGTACAGGGCAAGACCACCACATATGGAACACATGATCATCCTGGTCGCAATCCCACCAGCATTTCCCACTCAAGTCCTTGTATACTGCCTTGGCTCTCATTGGGGTAGCATACCATGAAGTCATGTGGTTATACAGCACTTCTCTATTCTGAATACTAAGGCAACACTTAAGAATTCTCTCACATAGCTCCTGCCGGTCATGCAGCTAAATAATTCATACATGCCTGAGCCCAAAAGCGTAAAAAATTTGAAAGTTTACTTCAGATAAGACAGAATAAACATTATAAACAAGACATTTTGTGGAGGTATAGGTGGTCAGCAATGTTTTGAAACGTGTTAACTCCATGTACAAGGTATCTTATCTTGCGAAGAGAGGGCCCAGTGTCCGACGTGAAAATAAAGCATAGATTCAGATTCATCTAATTAAAACTCCCTTTTGGAAAATTCAAAGGGCTTGATGGCCCCCCTTAAAGTATAAATCTCTCAGCATCAAGCAACCCCCTTGGAGTCACTTACTGAATTGGCTCCAATTTTGCCCTGGGGAGAAATCAAAATTCAGGAATGACAGTGTAGTTGGGAAAGTGAAGGACATAATCTTGTGTACTTTTGCAACTTTATTCCAGCTCTCCAATGTTGACCTTATCCTGTTGGACCTTTCAGTATCTTTTCATACGGTCTCCCACGCAGTTCTAAACAAGTATTTGCAATGCAATTGGTCTCGCATTTGTGAAACTTAGAGCTATTGGCGTTGTAAATACATAATGTGCTATAACACTTCATAGAATTGCAATTTTTAATTAACCAAAATTGCCTCTCCCTATTTTTGCACACTATAAGTTTTATGAAACTCAAACTGACGAAGTCTGGGCTCTTGCAGAGGAAAAGGAAAGAAGTACACGAGGGAGATAGCTGGAAAATACATGCATCCTCATGGAGTGGATAAAAAAAGGGAAGTGCAATTTCCAAAAAGTGAGCAATGAAGGACGCAAGTAAAGAGGCTGTGCGCCAGAGGAGGGACAAACACATAAGAGGAAGGGAAACCCACAGAAGCAACTAATAAAACTCAAAAGTTAATGAGTGACAATAAAGCCAAACAATGGCAAGGATTGGCTCCAAGTCCACTGTAAATTCTGAATAGATCTTTCACAAGCAGACAGCTTGCACTTTCATATACTCGAGACCTAAAAACTAATACAAAACCTGTATACAATGTTGTGCCTGAGAGTACCTTGTGCTTGACGATTTTATAGAAGTGGACATGTAAGCTTTTGGTGTTATTTCCATTAATTAGTTATAGTGGGGAGCCTGCATCAGTGCACTGTAACAATTATCCTGAATATTGTTTTTAATGGCTGTGTCTTGGGTTACTAAAGTGAGGTCACACTGTGCGCCTAGGCACATATCACAGAATATAACCAGCAGATGCAACTGGAAAGTCACGTCAAAGGAAATGGCACTGCAGCCAAGCAACAGGACGCTGGACCCAAGACGGAAGACATAAAAGCAGTGAGGCAGTGCAGTGGGAGGAGAACCAACACAAACACCTTTTCCTTGTACCCTGAACAATTAAAAGCCAAGATGGTTGGCCTCATGCACTATTTCACAATACAGCTTCAAATAGGCAGTGACTATTAGAAGCAAATTATAATCGGTATATTGTACAACATAAAAAAAAACTAGAACAAAAATAAACACTTATGTCCCCAGCCTAACAGAACAGAGGCCATTCATCGCAACCTCTCTTAACACATTCTCCAATCTGCCATTAATCTTCTAAATGCCTGTACCAGGCCCCTTAAAACAAAAACAAAAGAAAATAATGAGGCAGACAGGTAGAGGCGTTTGGAGGTGGAGTGCAGAGATTTCTTAAAAACAATTTGTGACAAACAAGGGTTTAAGGATGGGATCACCCTGATGAAAATAAACATATTACACACACTGGCCGTAAGATTTCCTTCCACATGACCATAATTTAAAGACCTGTCTGGTTCTTTTTTGCCAACAGGAAAAAATGGGGGTGGTAAATGGAACCAGGTATTTATTTTCCACTTATTTAGTATAAATGTGAAACAACAAATACAGCGTGTAAACACGTCCAAAGACATTCAATGGTGTTTAGACCATTTAAATTTTTTTGAAGCAATTGGTGCCCGAATTGCTGAGTTCATATAGTAATACAGATTATTTTACACAACCTGTGTTTCGAGCGTGAACCTCTAAAGATGTTGAAACGGACTGTATTTTTCTATTAGAAAGTTGACAACATTAATTGGGCTGGGTAAAAGAGAACATTTATGGAACCGTGAAGAGTATTCATGCAGGGCTGCTAACTGGTATACTCATGCATTTGGTATTCAGAAATCATATCATGTCGTATGTGTGCACGAGGACAATGAATTATGTGGCTGAAGTCGAACCAGCCCTGTATTTTTTGAGCGTGGGCTTAGTAGAACTGTTTTTCATACTACGCACATGCGAGACAGTTTTTCAAAACACGTTAATGGCTTTGGTGTAGAATGCATATTACTTAATTCAGGAGACTAATTTTAAATGCGAGTTAAACGTTCTGAAAGAGAAAGTAAAGCATGCTGACCAAGTAAACATAACCCAAACAAATTCGCTCACCTTATTTGAACGCCACTGAGACATTGCTGTACTAAATGCGCTCGTATTTTTTAGCTGAGTTGTTTATAAACAATCAATGAGTGCCGAGTAATTCATGCTCACCTCTCTCCCGTGATCAGGGTTAAGCGCAGTGACCAGCTTTTTTTTGTTGTTGCATAAATGCTTTGCGCATGCTCAGAATGTGAGACGCTATCTAGAATGTTTAAACTGCCGGTATTTTTGCTTAAGAAAGGAAACAACCCTAATTGGGCTGCTTCAAATAGAACACTTATGAAACCATTAAGAGTGTTCATGCAGGGCTGCTAAGTGATATACTCACACATTTGGTATTCAGAAATCATTGCATGTCGTATGTGTAACTTTGTTTACGAGGGCAATGAATCATGTGGCTGAACGGAACCAACCCAGCATTTTCTCAGCTTGGGCTTTTTTATACTACGCACATGTGAGACAGTAGTTCAAAACACCTTCGTGTTTTTTGGTGACTAATTTTAAATGTCAGTTAAAGGTTATGAAAGAAAATCTAAAGCACACTTAAAAATAAACATGAATCCAAACACAAATTTGCTCACCTTATTTGAATGCCGCTGAGGCATTTTTGTACTAAATGCGCTTGTATTTTCGAGATGAAAGATGGTCGAGTTGTTCTCAAACAATCGAGGAGACCTGAGTTATCAAGCTAGTGACCAGCTATTTTTAGGTCTCGCCCTGAAAGCCAGCGCTTCAGCGCTGACTCTGGGCGAGACATTTTGTAGTGGGCTTGCAGAAATGCGACCACAACTTTTGGCTGGCCTAGAGCATGCGAGTACGCGCACAGTAACGCGCATTCCTCGCATGCTCTAGGCGCCATATGTCTTTCCTCTCACTTGCTCCTCCCCTCCCCCACCACAGAGCGCTGCTGGGGCCGCGCGGCCGTGTCACTTTCACGGCCGCGCGTCACTTGCTCTCCCGCTCCTCCCCCTCCCCCACCACAGAGCGCGTCTCGCACGGCCGCGCGGCCAATGCTTGTTCTCCCAGGCTCCGGGTTGGCCTGGGAGTAGTAGCGTCTCTCACCACTTCCCGTGGGAAGACTTATGAGAAGATGTTGCAAAAAGCGGGTGGAGCAGTGAAGTTGTTTTCAAGACTGTGTTGAGGTACCTAATTTATGGGTTGGATTGCACGGTAGAGCTGGATTGGACGGTAGTGCTGGGTTGCACTGCAGAGCTCGGTTGCACTGCAGATCTTGGTTGCACGGTAGAGCTTGGGCTGTGCGGTAGAGCTGGCTTGCATGGTAAACAAGGGGTTGTTAAATTGCGCTGTGATCGATACGTGCTCTCACGCATATACATGCTCCTAAATGAAATTGCATGGCAGCTCCAGTCACTGTTGAATCCAAGCCTTGTCCAAACCATTTTGGTTAAATGTATATTTGGAACCCAGTGACCCTTAGCAATTCTACTGGTAATCTATATTTTAAATAGCTATTGTTTTAATTGGAACATTTGACTTTTAATTCGCTCAGCAGAGCATGCACTGTTTGAAAGGGAAACCCATTTTACACTGGACTCCTTTCTAAGTAGTGTCTTCAGAGCACGTAGCCGGTCCCGCTTGAATTATTCCTGCGGATCACGGCTCTGGACAGAAGAGCAACTCCCAAGTTGAAATATCTGTTGAGATAAGACCCGAGTAAATCACTGCAGCTGTCTCCTGAGATGGACATGCTCCAGCCTGGTAAACCTCCGGCGCATTCAGCATCTGTGGGCAAGCTGGCTGCATGTCTAAATGCTGCTCCCCAAGGGAGGTGTGCCGGACTTGTGAATTCCAAAATATCAACTTCATCAGCGCCAGGTTTGCATTTGTCATTACATTTTCCGTAGACCTGTGCCATCTGTGTGGTATCCACCTGGGTGTCCTCGTGAAACGTTGAATGCACCACTCCCTGAATAAGAAGAGTTACACTTCAGTGTGCCATTTTGCCAAGCATGGCTCCGGAAAATGCCTGACTGGTCAATCCCAGCCGGCGTTGCTGCTACCTTCCTGTCGTAGTCGTAATTTGCAAACTTGATGCATTTATTGAATTAAGAGTGTACCTAGCTGCATACTTAGAGGCGCGCTCCATCTAATTTCACACTTTTCCATCTTATCGATTCTTACCTGCTTGGAATAACACTTCACTGTTAGACACTAGACTGAAGTGGGTGCAACTCTGTGACAGTACTTGCATGTTTATCACACTATGCGTTACTGTCAGCCGGCGCATAATCATTGGAAGAATAGTTGGGCATAAGGCTGCAGACTTCATTAGAACAGGTAAGCAACATTTCATAACAAGCACTGGCATAGCCAATAGGTCTCGCTTTTGGGATCTTATAAGTATTTAGTTATGCAACTGTTGCATGGCTAAACACTTATAAGGTCCCAAAGGCGAGACCTATTGGCTATGCCAATGCTTGTTTTTTTTGTTGCATAATGGGCTGCGCATGCTCAGAACAAGAGACGCTAATTACCCTATTTATTTATTTAATGCATTTTTATAAAGCGCAGACTTTACCCGAAGGTGTCAGAGCGCTGTACAATAGAACCAGTTACGTTACATGAGAGAAATGTTACAAAATAGAACGTTACAAAAATAAACAGGCGACTAGAGGAGGTAGGCTAAAACCATAGAAGGCAAGAACACAATATCAAACACATCAAGCAAGGGTAAGGAATGTACAAGAAAATATTACAAATTTACAATGATGAACAAACTTCCTAGAAGGGTCAGAGAATGAAGGTATTAGTTCTGAAAGTGTCTTTGGAAGAGAAGAGATTTGAGGTCAGCTTTGAAGATCCGGATAGAGGTGGTGGCACGGAGCAATGGAGGAAGCGAGTTCCAGATTCTCACCGCATTACCTGAGAACGATTGAGCCATTGATCTTTCCCTTTTGAAGGAGGGGGCTCAAGCAGAAACTTTTCCGCATTCCGAGAAGGTCTCGAGCCTCCAGACATTTTCAGTTTATACGCCAGGTAACGAGGGGAGGAAGTGTGCAAGGCTTTGTGGGTGATGCAGGCAGTTTTGTAAATAGATCTTGCCTCGATTGGAAGCCATCGAAGAGAAGACAGGATAGGAGTGATGTGGTCACTACGTTTGGACCCCGAGATAAAGCGAGCTGCTGAATGTAGGACGGATTTGAGGGGGGAGAGGAGATTTGGGTAGGCCAGTCAGAAGAGAATTGCAGTAATCCAGTCTAGAGAGAACTAGCGATTGGACCAAGGTTTTTAGGTCTTTCTCCGGGAAGAACCGACGAATCCCCCACAGAAGGCGTAGCTGGTAACGTGCGTTCTTAGCAATGGAGTTAATGTGGGAGATTAGGTTGAGTCTTTTGTCAAGTATGACACCTAGGGATTTAGCGCTAATACCAAAGCCTGTCTTGGTGAGGGTTTGCCAAATATCACCTTCTACCTGCTTAATGGCTATGAGGTGGATGATATTTAATGTAATAAAGCATCGTGGTGTGGTAGCACTTTGTTTTACCAGACAAACTACGTAAACAAGCAACAATAATAGCCAAACAGCAATGACAAGCTTGGAAGCATCAATAATAAGAGCAAGCCCAATCCCCCTGAAAAGAAAGCCCAAAACAAATATCCTCCCAAAAGAAGCCCATCGCAAGCCCAATCCCCCTGAAAAGAAAGCCCAAAACCAAACATTATCCTACCAAAAGAAGCCCAACTGCTGGTCGACATTGAAAATTGCAAAAATTCTAAAAAAAAATACCATCGGGGAGCAGGAGGCATGGCGCGGGAGGCAGCACGAACACAATTGGGGCATTAAGAGGAGGTGGGTGGGAGGAATGCTATATTTAAATGTAAGCAACTATGGTGCCGAAGCTGAACACAGGCAAACTGTAACAGAGCAGGAAACCAAGTAAAGCATAATGCCCTAAGAACATTTAAAGAACCATGGAGTAATGAGACAGTACTTAGTCCCTGCTGCATGGGAGGAAAAGAAAAGAACAAGCATTAGCAATGCAATAGGTCTCGCATTTGCTTGAGTGAGAGCTATTTGTGTTGTAAATGACAATGTCTTTTACCCCTGTGTTATGGAGTGTATGTATGCGTTATGTAGTGGAATTATGTGGGTTGGATTGGAATTGTTAGTTGTGGAATTGTGAGGCGTGGAATTGTGTGGTGTGGATTTGATTTGGGTAGTGGAATTATGTGGCCTGGTGTGCGGTGGAGTTATGTGGATAGTAAATGTGTTATTTAGTGTATCGGAATTATATGCAGGAGGATTGTGTGTTATGGAGTGGAATTTTGTGTTGTGGTGTGGTATGTAGTGGAGTATAATTGTGTGGTGTGCTGTTGAATTTTGTGCATGGTGTGGAATTGTGTGGTGTGGATTGGATGTATGTGGTGTGTTGTGTTATGGTGTTTTTGAGATGAAATATGTGCTTTTGTGTCAAATTATGTGGTGAGTGGAGAACAGAGGGAGGGATCACATGTACGGGACACATATGAAGGACACAGTGGAAAGTAGATGTGGTTTATGAAAAAGTTTCTGCATGTTAAAGAAATACACTTCTTTGACTTTTGAAGAGAGTTTGCTACATTTTACATGGTCTTGTTACATACTTTACATAGCAAACATTTTCAGGGCTCGGCTCTGTGCATCTACCTTTGTAAAACGCTCAGTTGACACAAACTAACGAAAGGTCAACATTAGTTTAATTATGCGGGCAGGGGAAGAGTGAGTGCCTCGATGCACAGTGTGAAGGGGAGGGAGGCAGCCATGAGAGCGACAATTAGGAGAAGGATGGAGTGATGGGAAGCGGGGCGAGAGAGGCGGAGAAGGACAAGGCAAACAAGCTTGCATTTTTATTTTTGCAAATGTGTGCAGTGAGCATACAAATTGTAATACTAAGTAAAGAATAAAATGTTGCTGAATAAAATTTAATGTTCATGTGTTCAAAATTAAATTAAAATAAACCCACAAAATTAAAATGAATAAGTTTGATGTTATTTAATCTCTCAAACTCTTCCATGTAAGGCGTGAATAGTTCATACAGTCCTTCATGTGTTTTTGTGTTCCTGACAAAGTGAATTTTTCATTGACTAATTCAGTTCAGATACAGCGCACTTGGTATAGGGCAGATTTTATTTATTGTGTCATGGTTTTCAGCATGGCTTAGGTAGTTGAGCGCTAGCTTCTGGGGAACTAACAACGGTTCGAATCCAGGCATTATGCACTCAGCTCTCGTGCTACTCATGTTCATAATTTTTGTATTATCATAAAAAAGAGGGTAATTACACCTGCAATTAATAGCGCTTAGAATCAACAGGTGTGAGTTATGGAGAGCTAAACAACAAGTTATGAAGTAAATCTTCCTCGTCCTCCACTTCCCCCTCACACTAAACTGAGAATTGCTCTGAGTTTATAGAATGCCCCTTTCCTTTCCTCCCCACTGACCTGTTGTTTTCTGAGATCTCCAAACACGACACTAGTATTATTAGGCTGACTGGTGTTCTTTAGTCAAGGCTGTGTTTCGTTGCAGCTGCAGGCAACAAGTGTAGCACATAAAACAATAGAAAAATAGCAAAAGTGAACCTGTCAGGGTCACATCTGCAGAAACTGTCTGCTGGTGATATAACATTCACTCATCTTCAGCTCTGAACTTTCATTGCATAGAATATCCGCTCCGAGTGCCTGCATGTGAATTCCTTTACTGAGAAAAGTGTGGAATTAAAGTTCTTGGTGTCCTTTAATTGCCAGCTGGAGGTGGCTCACAATAATTTTTAGTCTTTAACCCCTTGAGTGCTTATGACGGAACCACGCCGTCATGAGTCACGGGCGGTGTGTGCTCATGACGGCGTGGTTCCGTCATGGCGCTCCCGCTCCGCCCAAGCGGCACTAATTCCCCACCTGTGCGGGCGAATTAATGAGCGGGCGTGGTCATGACGGAACCACGCCGTCATGAGCACACGCCGCCCGTGACTCATGACGGCGTGGAGCCGTCATGAGCACCGAAGCGCCGCGCTCACCCCCTAGCCCCCCCGTGCCGCGGCGGAATTCGCGCCGCGGCGAAGGGGTTAAGAATTAAAGGGGTGAAGTGGCAATCAGAGTACTAGACGCCTTTGAACCAACGAACAACGCCTCAAGAGCTGCTCTGTCTCAGAGTCTGGGAGGGCTGCTTGCTCGGCGGGTTTAATGGCGCAGATTCAGCTGGTCAGGAGTGAAAGATTGCACAGGCTCCACTTGATATGAGCCTTTTATGCTTATCTGTTAAGTGGCTGTTTACGTTCTGCCGGATTGCTGTTTAGCTTTTAAAGTACAAATGAAAATGCTTTGTAAAAATGCATTTCATGTCGGTACATGGAATGCATTTTTACGAAGCTTTTTCATTTGTACTTGAAAAGCGAAACAGCAATTCATTCCTGTTTCAACACAAATGCAGAATGCCTACAAACGGGCAGGAAATTATTAACAAGCTGTGGGAATTAATCATGTGGAACTGCCTGAGAATGATTGGCAGGGACAGCAGAGAGGTGGGGGTGAAGGAGCAAGCGAAGAGAGACGAAAAGGAAAGCAAAACTATTGCTGTGAAAACCAGAGCCAGTCCTCTTAATGCACTTAGATCTGCTAAGCAGCATTTATTGTATATTCCCAGGGTCCATAAAGTTAGATTAGGTGGAGCAGCTGCGAGGAGCAAGTCAGGCACAGACCGCAGTGCCCTCTGCTCTGAGGCAGGCTGCAGCACAACCCTCCCTCTCCATCTGCCTGGCTCTGCTGTGTGAGGCAGGCTGGAGCCCCGTAACTGATTGGGAGGGGGGAGGGAGAGCAGAGAAAGTGGAGCCAGGAAATAAACAATAAAAAAACGAAACCAGCAGAGCTGGTGAAATGGTAGCAGTGCTGATTGATAATGCTGATAAATAATCGACAATTATTAACAAGCAACCAGGCAGGAGGCAGGGGAGGTAGCAGTAACACAACTGGGGTGTTAAGAGGGGTGGGAGGAAGAATGCTATATTTAAATCCAAGAAGCTAGGGCACTGAAGCTGAGCACAGACAAACACTAACAGAGCAGGAAACCAAGAAAGGAAAGAGTCCCTCAGAGAACAGATAAAGAACCATAGCGGAATGAGACAGTACTAAGTCACTGCTCTGTGGGAGGAACAGAAGAGAGAAAGGAGGGACAAAGAGGCTGGACTGACCACTAGCAAGCAAGGATTTTTAAAGGACACTGACATAGACAAATCAAAAGAAATAGCAAAAAAGGGGATGGACTTGATGCACACAGACTGATTACTGCAGGTCTCGAAGAGACAGTTGCGCTGTCTTGCTGGACCTAAAAAGGAGGGACAAAGAGGGAAGACTGACCACTAGCAAGCAAGGATTTTTAAAGGACACTGAAACAAAAAAATCAAAAGCAGGGGGCTGGCTTTAAGCCTCACAAGAGAAGTTACAACAGGTCTCGAATGCTCGACCTAAAAAGGAGGATGTATAAAATAGGAACACACTCTGGAGCGATTGTTTGGCAAACAGGACTCAGGCAATGTATCTGCCACCATTTAGATCAAAGACCAAAAGCAGCTTGTGTGGTGCCTCAGGGTTCATCCCTTAGCCCACTCTGGTTCAACATAAACATGTTGCCATATGTCAAAAAAGTAACTGATCAGGGTTGGAGATATTGTTATATGTTGGTGATACTCAATTGATGGTATCTGCAGAGGATATTCATGGCTTTACCAGAATTAGATGTGTGATTGCCTGAGATCTGTTGTTTGATGGACGAAACAGAACTGTCTACCACTTGAAGGAGATATGCAAGAGACTTATGTTTGGTAATGTCAATGGGATCTGGTCAGAAGAGTGGTAGCCTCACAAACTAGGTGCATCACCATGTTACAAGCGGGTAGCAAAAAATCTGGGCTTCTTACTGGATGGGCATGCTGATTCGGTCTGCACATCTTGTTTCGGTGTCTTTCAATTGCTGAGGAAAATATTAAGTGGATTCCTAGGCCGTGTAAAAAGACCTTATTACAGGCTCTAATTACTAGTCCTTTGGACTATGGTAATGCTTTTTATGTAGTTATAAGTGAGTCATTGTTATCACGGACGCAAGTCATTTTGAATACTGCAGCAAGACTAATAGTAAATCTCCCCCCAAGAACACCTTCAGGACAGAGCCTCGATTCACTGCATTCATTGGCTGCCTATCCGCAAACGGATTATCGTTAAGCTTTTGTGCTATGCTCTTAGATCATTGGATTGTATAATGGTGGCCCTAACTACCTCAGTTTGCTGGTCAGTTTTAACCAGCCTCGCAGGGCTTTCAGATCGTCGGGTCTGGTTTTGGCAACTTCTCCCTGGATTCACAGAGTCAAAAGTGGATGGCGCTCCTTTTCTTAAATCTTGCCTCATCACTAGTACATGCTTTTGTTTTCCAACTGATCCTGTAAGAAAATGGGTACGATAAAAAACAATGCTGAAGGCATGGCTATTTTTAGCTGTCCAAATGCTAGATCAGTCGTCCTGCTCCATTCAACTTTTGAAAACAAGTGGGCCTTCTTTCGCGCCCAGATACTCCTTCATAAGCGGGTATTTTGCACTTTACAAGAATGCCTAACATATCTTATGTTTACTTGTAGAGAGCACAATTCAGTCGGGATGGTATACTGGAGCTAATAACATGGGGTCTGTGCACGCCATGCCTGGGACCTAGATAAAGGCATATGTTGTCTGTTTTTTTGTGGAATTCAAGGGCTGAGGAGGCGGCCCTGCTGTGTAAGGGGAGACGTTCAGGGCTTTAGGAGCTACTGTGCCTAAACTCTCTTGAACTAAGGGAATTAAATAACCAATCCCTTAATGTCGCACAATTCAAAAATTAATTTTCCGAAGTACTTTTGTACTTAAGGAAAAAGATGAAAACACTCCTCCTTAAGAAATATCTCAAACTGTAGATTAAAAATCACAAGCCTGTGTTTCCTGTAAGCTGCCCATGTGAGTGCATGGGGAGTTGTCTTTCAACCAGTGCCCAGGGTAGCTGTAGGTGAGGGCACACCATTCCATGCACCAAAAGGAGGACTTCTGCAACACTAGATGTACCTTTAAAAAGACGTGGTCAGCATGAAAGTTAGTCTTTCTCTGGTGGCTTGCAGTGATACAGGGGAAAGGAGCTAGAGGGAAGTCCTATCACCGTACCGAGTAATAGGACTGTACAAATGCATAAAAGCTCCTCTTCTGGGATCCAGTTGGGCAACACGTGCGGACCTCTCAGCAGCAGAAGGGACAAGCTGATTTCGTCTATACCGTGGTTGTTAAAGACACCCTTTGTTATTGGTGAAGGGGACGTGAGCCTCTCAGCATCAGCGGTGGTGGGTTCAGGCAACTTTGTTTTTGTTCTACAGTTCCGTCCCTCTCCCCTGGACAAAGATGAAGCTGGCCTCCTTTGGATCTGTCAATATTTCTACAGCTGTACACCTCCTTCCCAAACTTTCCCACAGAATCGTAATTACAGGCACATATGTCACCATCAGTCTCTGTGCTTTGCAGATAAACCAAGGATTGAATGAGCATGTAATCGGAACACCTTTATCACACACAAAGTGCCAGAAACATGCACTGCCTTAACTCCAGAGCCCATTCATGCTATGGGCGCTCCTAGAAGTGACTCAGCTTACAATATGCGCTAAACAAGATTCATGTGTTGCATGAAAATCAAAATGACAAACACATTTGGGGGAAAATGAATAGTAGAAAATAGGGACACATATGCCACCCAACTTGAAGTAAAAACTGTCAAACATAACTGGGACGTTCTTGACTGGGATTATTAAGGATTTTTAAGCGTAATATCAAGAAATAAATAACTGTTTTTGCATGTAAAGTTAAGGACCTGGAAATAGGCCCCATTTCAATGTATGCATTTAATTGATGCAGGTGCTGAACACTGGTAGGGGCCACCCCACCTAGAGTCCAGCTCTCACTGCATATTGCTGCACCATATTCCACCATTCCCCACCCACCCCTTGCTGGACGTTGCTGATTTCTTATCATCCAGCTGCAGCTGACCTCACACTTTTTGACTGTCACACACACTGATGGCTGCTAACCACTTATTAGATGTTTTAGTAACCTTTCACCTTGTGGACCTTGATCAAGTAAACTTTCAAGATTCCACCAGACCGTCGGAAACACTAGGTTTCAGTTCTGGGATATTCCTTTTGTCCTTTTAGAACCCATGTTTTACAAATGAGACTCTGATTGGCTTTTTTAAAATTAGCCATGACAACTTCTATAATGCATTCATTTGCTAAGCGGAGGACTGGGAAAATAGGGTGACTAAGGATAAGAAATCATCTGGTAACGCTTGCACCAAGTAGTACTAGTGTTTTAGTCTTCCCCCGACTGATGGAGTAAAGACTTTAAAACTAAAATCTGTTTAAAATCCATAGATGCACTGAGCAGAAAATACAGCTGTTCGAGCAAATTATGAATGAACAAATACTGAATATTTAGTGCCATAAATTATTTGTGTTTTGAACAAACTTGCTTCATTTGTAAAGTGCACCTGTGAGGATATCCTGGTCCTGAACAGGTGTGTGCCAAGCCCTCCCTATGGTCGGTTGGTTAAGTAAAAAGCCAGGTCTTCAGCTTCTTGTGGAATTCAAGAAGTGGAGGAGGCTCTAATGTGGAGTGGGAGCCCGTTCCACGTATTAGGCTCGATGTACAAGAACATCAGTCCTCCTGATCTGGTTTTGTTTAAGCATGGGATGTGTGCAAGCAGGTGTCCTGCGGTTAGTGGAAGGAGACTGTTCAGGAAGGTGGGGCCTGAGTTGTGTAGTGCCTTGAGTGTGTGTGTGTGAGTGTTTGTGTATCGGGACCCGGTGTAGGTTCCCTGAGGTGTGGTGTTATGTGGTTCTGTGCGCGAGGTTGAAGATGAGTCTGGCTGCCGAGTTCTGGATGGTGGGTAGTCTTCTAGTGAGTTGCTTGGTGATTCTGGTATAGAGGGTGTTCCCATAGTCCAACTTGCTGGTGACTAGGGCATGAGTGACAGTTTTTCTACTGTTGCTTGGGAGCCATTTGAAGGTCTTGCTCCGTATTTTCAGAGTGTGGAAGCAGGATGCAGTGATAGCGTTAACTTGTGCGGTCAATATCCAGTTTGCGGTTGATGATTATTCTGAGGTACCTGGCATGGGTTTATGGGTGTGGGTTAGAGTTTAACTGGCCACCATGGTACGGAGCAGCATCAAGAGATATTAATTTTCAAAGGTTTGAAGAGATTTTTCTGACTATTCTTGAAGAAAAGAAAAAAAAGCAGAGTTCAGTGCTCCAGGATCCTAACAGTAGGAGCTGGCAAAATGAACTAACCTGTCACCTGTGTTGCATGATGTGATACACGGGGTACTGTGGGGTTCTTAAAGGCAGAGTGCCCGTTTTCTCTGTTATTCTTTGAGTGGCAGCCTATTGGTTAATAATGTCTCATATTCCCTTTCCTTTTAAATAAAGGTCTGTGTGGGTTTTCTGTAGTCATTGTTTATTAATGACATGAAATTCTTGATTGCGGAACTATTTAAAATAAAAATTAAATGGAATCTGGCCATTTTTTACCCTCTCTAGAGGCTACAGAATATATATATATATATTTATATGTGAAGTACTATGTAAATAATTTTTAAGAAGTGCTCTGGGGTTCCCGGGCGTGGGTGTGACTATCCAGTGCTTATGACTATCGATGATGACCCCCTGGACGAGAACCAGATTTCCTGGTGCTGTCAAGGCGCTGACGGGCTTGCCTGTGGCACGTCAACAGTGCTCCCACTGCATGTACGCACTGCAGCCGCCATTAAGTAAGTCCAGGGAGGAAGGAGGAGTGCAGTTTACCGTGGGCAGGGAACCAGTGAATTCCCTTCCGATGCAGATAGATGATGGAAAATCCAATTATGTCACTTCTTGCGCAGATGGAGGATGGGAAATCCAATGATGTCACTTCCTGTGCAGAAGGGCACTAGGAATCTTAGCAGAATCATGTTTCCTTAAGTTGGCCAGACTAGTCCCTGATTCAATTTTGAAATTCAAAACGTGATCATGTTATCATTCTTACTCACTGCATACACAGCAAAATGTGCACTGAAACATTATTCAATGTATTGTGATTCTGCCATCTCCTTTCGTAAAAAGATGTTGCTCAAGATGTTCCGTTTGAAGGTTCTTTCTGCCTGAAAATCACTGAGCCTATTCATTTCAGAAGTCTATCATTTTACATGTGACAAGATGTGCACATTCACGGCCGATGACATTAAGGCAAATGGGGGCTAATTATTATTAATTTAAGGGATAGTATAAGATTTTGTTGCATTTTACTCTGTATTGTGATTTGTTCAGCCTATACAATTTTTTTGCTCACCTCCCGCGGACTGTAATGAGTTTTGCCCTATATTTTGCTATAGAAGGGGGCTAATTTTGGAGGTGGGCCAGAGAGTCTCTGGAGAGTCTTACAGAGCAAAGCCATACCAGTCTGTCTCATACTTCGAATGCCAATTCCCTGTATATAAGATTATTTGACTAACCATATTTTGCTTTCTGTAATGAACTGAATCTTTAAATAAACCTTTTATGGTCTCCAACTGATAAGTGACTCAAGAAGGCTTATTTAATTGATTCTGTTTCTTGATATATTGTCAATCATGATCTATTTAGGGTCACATTTCCTCATTTATTCTTGAGGACAATAACACCCTCGATCCTGCACCAGCGCTTTATCTCAGGTTATCTGTTAAGATAGTGTTAACACAGCCACTAGACAACATATTCTTACACTGTTATTAGAGATAATAAGGCAAAATAGCATCTATTACATTCCTGTATGCAGCTTGTAAGAATGGCCATTCAGTTGTAAATAGGACAGAAAAAGCTGCAAAAGTGCATTCCTATTTAGATGTTGATGTCTTGCTTGAAATGGCTTTAAAAAATCATTTCCCAAGAAAAATACGTTTGCCTGACTTATTATATCACTAATGGTCAAATATAAGTGTCTTGAATAAACTGTATATAATTTTGCTCACCAATTTCAGTTTTTCTCATGGTAAAGAAAGCCTTTTAAGAGCTTGTCAAGCATAGGAATGTTGTGAACATGTATTAGGCCTTACCTACAAGGACCACGCTGCTTACACAGGATTTAAGGTTCTGGTCTATGCCCCTTTTTACAGGCACTCCACATTTATCATGCCAAATCAAGTACTGGTTGATACACAGTGTTCTGAGGTGTGTGCAGAATTACAGCTTTTGGCATCTCTGTCATCCTGCTGTCTACTTCTGAGGCCTGAGAGAGGAACGAAGGGTTGCAGTTGATGGAACTGAAATAAGGGCACGATAGTGAATGAGGAAAAAAAGAAGAACAGCGTGAGAGATGCGGAATAGTAGAAGATGTTTAAAGGGGATTGTAAGTGTAGACACGAAAGAAAGGAACAGTGATAAAAGAAGGAACAGAAAGGCTTGTGAGATGTGTAAAGAATGGAGAAAGGGTAGCAGACAGGAGAGAAGGGGGATGGTAAGACTGGTAAGAGCAGGACAGTGGAATATATGTGAGGTGAAAGGAAAAGAGTGCAGAGAAAAAGGAAGGAGAACCAAAAAAAAGTGAGGTGAGGTAGATATGTAAAGAGAGACAGCAGAGAAGAGGAAGGGGTAGTAACAGTGGATGAGACAGAAAAGTGGATAGGGTGAGATGTTTAGATTGGAAGGAATGAGAGTGTGGGGAGGTGGGAGAAAGTGGGAAAAGAAGGTAGACAGGTGTTGATATGAACAGGTATTACAAGTTGGAAAGGAGAAATAATAGTGTAAGAGACAGCATTGATAAGTGGGAATTTGAAGGAGGTACATGGTAACAATGTCTAAATAAAGGAAAGGTGAGGAATGGTCGAATGAGAAAAACCAAATAGGGATCCGAGAGCAAGTTGAGTTTGAAATAAGGCATAACGGGAGTAGGGAGAAGGAAGACGGCAACAAGGAGAGAGAGGGTAAAGTGAGAGAAGGAATAATAGAAGAAGAAACACCATAAAGAAGGTGAGAATGAGAGAGGAGAAAACATGAGATAAATAGAGGAGCTATGGAATATCTCATACTGCCATCTATGATCTAACATTTCTGAAGTCCTTATTAATTAATTTGCATTTTTTGTGAATATGTGTTCTGCTACAAATCCAGTGTGTGACTAGAAAATCTGCTAGAACCAAGCCCTGAGCCCAAAGATAAGTTGAGTCTAGAATCAAGTAAAGAAACACATTTTTGCCTGTGGGGCTCTGTTGCAAACTAAGTAATCACATTTGGCTGCAGTACAAAGAGAACCTTCATTGCTGCACACAGTGGAAAGAAGTTGGAGGTAACATTAGTTAAAATCACTTAATAAGTACATTTGGCCAGAGGCACAGACATTTTTAAACTTTATGAATTTGCATAAAATACAGAGTAATACAATCTTGGTTAATTGCTTACTTTATCTACATTCTCAATGTCCATTTACTGTATATCTAGCGCATGCTTTGTGGGTGTATGCATAGATGCACCTCTACATTAAGCTACATGTGTACAGACAGTTGAAAATCTGCTTGTGGGTCCATATGTGCACTGTTATATAATATTACGTATACGCATGTTCATAAATATAATTGTATGTGTAATCTTTTTCCATAGCATGCCACTAAAATTTGTATCAATGTTTCTTAATTATGTAAACATATGAGCCACTAGTTAGTCAGCTGGCTTTGTGGTCTGCCCTGAATGTTCAGTTCCACAGTTCTCATCTATACTTTGGTCTTATTAAACTGCCTAAGATGAGAACTGTGTGTGTAACTATATGTATCAATCTCCAGTTTTTGTGCCAGGACTAAGAGTATCAGTGGTGTCTGCCTCACCTAAAAGCAAACTTTAAAAGGTATGTGCTGAATCTAACTTTATGCGTATGGTCATGTCATAAAATTGTGCATATATGCAAAAGCTAAGCACAAACATCTTATTGACAATTTGACTTTGTGCTAATTGCATGCTGATACGACTCCCATGGTGTACCAGTGTTACTTTCGATCCACTGTATTGCCATAGGAGTTTTGAGGTTCCAATGCCAGTACTGACCTGGTCCATGCTTTACAAAAACACTTATGAATACTCTCACCTTTGGTGGCTCCATGGGGTTTGAAAAGCATCCCTGATCCTGCCCCCACATCTGAGTTGCCAACTCTGGGTAACAGGTGTCGACACACAAAGCTACTTGTGTGGCAATGTCCACCACATAAACCGGGGGCCAGTGGCGCGAGGAGACCAGGAGGTCCACATGGTCGCAGGCGCTTTCACCGCGCACAATGTATTTGGAACCGCAAACTACCTACATGGTTGACCAGAAAAGACAAAGACCGAAGAAAACATCAACAAAATGGGTCACAGAAGGCATAAGTTACTGACTTGTAAAAACAGTTCCTATTCATTGGCATCTTTCATAGATTTACAGCTGGGAACCCTAGGTAGTCAAAGTTTACGCAGCAGTGTACACATACATTCATTTAACTATGTTACAACTTTGCACCTTCTACAGTCTATCAACTTCATTACATGGCCCATACTCTGGCCAATGGGCTGAGGAGAAGCCTATTACCTCAACCCCCCTCAGGCCTCAGTGGATTGGGATTTCTAAGCTGAAAGAGAAAAAACCTTGAAACCTTTAGAACCTCATAACAGACAGAGAGAAGAGATATCAAAGCTCAGGTTCTCGTAAGCACCATTTTCTTCTCCAGCACTGAATCTTTCATGGATTTACATGCCTGTATTAGGAATACAAAAGCAATATTGTATACACTGTGTAGACGACATTGTATACATTTTATACAACAAGACAAGAGGGATCGTTTAAGGAGGGCATGGTTAGACAGCACCTCTTACCCCACGACTGCTCTGAATCTTGACTGAACATCTAAATATTAGTGCTTTGAGAAAGCATGCACTAACTTCCACACCACTAAAGCCCATCTTTGGTATGCCATCAAACAGCAGTGACTGAAATGCCTTTCTTGGAGTGAACACCCACTTTTCTTTGCAGTGGCGTGCCCATCTAAGAATTGCAGAGTGATTCACAATGAAATTTAATGTCTGATTTCTCATTTTGAAAAAGCTGCAAATTTGTTTGCACTTCCAAAGAAGACAAAACATGGCCTGATTGTCGGGATTCTTTAGTTCTGTGTTGAAATTGAAGCAACAATATGATGTCTAATGAAGGCAGAGAACTGACCCGAAAAAGTTTAGTGAATTTGAATAGTCATTTCCTGTTGCAAACTCTATGATTTTGCAAACCGTAGCATTTTAGACAGCAAAAGGGTTTTGTACAACAGGTCCTTAGATTTGTCAATGAAATATGCTACAGCCCCAGGGAATATGAGATAACATTTGGAAATTAAACTGCTGGTTAACATGAAATGAAGCTATTACCTTAGACAACATTCTCGAGTGTGTGTACAAGACCACCCCATCTCGGTGAACACAAATTTAATGGTCTTCTACAGAAAGTGACAGCCACTAAAAAGACCATTTTCCAAGTGAGAGCCTTCAAGGCACTGGAAAGTAGAAGTTAAAAGATGGTCCAAATTAACAGAGTTAGACCAATGTTTAAATCAAGGGTGCCTGTGTTGGCGCTAGGCAGCCAAAACCGCGCCAGCACAAGGGAAAAGAACAGGAATGCGTCGTATTGGATAAATAAGATGCATTCTTGCCCTTTCCCTGTGATGCAGCACAGCAAGGTGGCTTGCTGCACTGCCCTGCGCCACGATTTTTATAAATATGCCCCCAATTGTCCAGGTAGAATACTACCGGATTTCTTTGCTTTAGTGTTGTGTAACCACTAGTACCATGCACTTTCTGAATGCTCCCGTGGATTATTTTAAGTTGAATCTTCAGCACACTGAAGGGATAAGGTCAACTAATGGAAAATCTCAGATACCTCCTGTTCTTTGGAGGGCCAGGGAGATAGAAATACTCACTATGGCGATCCTTGGAAATCAGAAAATGTTTTTTGACCAATACGACTTTCCACTCTTAAAGGTAATTAGTAGCACCAGGGGTGGCAAAAGGGGAATGTGATAAGTACACAATTATTGCGCAGTGCTGTTATGAGGTCTGACAGGATCCTCTACTTTTGGTATTGAATGGTGTTGGTCTTGTGCATCACATGACTGACGAAGACCTTATAAAGTGCAGGCTGTCAAATGGTTTGCTGTTAAAAGTAGAAGCTGGTAGGCAAGGTCGACTTGCTTCTCAAACCACAAAAGAAGTCTAAGGAGTTTACTGTTTAATTCTCAATTTTACTATCCTGTAATTATTCACCCACATGTTTACCAAAACATGTATGGCTGCTGAATAGCATATGGAGGATCTTAACTTGGACTTCCTAAAAGAAGGATGTACTCTTAAATCCTTCATGGCAAAGAGCTTCAGCTGTGTTAGTCAACTGATGAAATCCTGATGAGAAGAACAAATTACTTACCTTAAATAGCACCATTTCTGATAGATATTTCATCTAACAGCAGATTCCTCATCGTTTGAATTTCCCCAAGCACCTGACTGGATAATTAAACCATTTTTGCAATTGCTCCTGTGCACCAATAGGTGACACCATCGAACACCGCATTGGCTTCGTCCAGCTTCCAGAAGAAACAGCACAGAGCCATATATGGACACCGTCCCTACATACTGAAGTCAGGTTACAAGAACATTTTCTGAGCCCCTAGACGCAGAGTGTCAGTACCAGAATGAAACCCTAGCAAAGAACCTTAAGACTTACAAGTCCACTGCACAGAAACTGGAGGAGGGTGGGTCAGTGAGGAATGTGCAATGAGAGCATCCACCACAAAGAGTGTTATCAAAGGCAGAAACTTGTTGTTCTGATGACTTTTCTAACTACAGATCCCTCACCTTTTCAATATATTCTAAAGCAGAACCTCCAAAATTGTAGTGGGGGCGGGGGTCGACTTTAAAGAGGAAATCATACAGGACAGAGCAGACAAAATGGCCCAACCCTTGCATCTGAGATTCAAGACAGAAATACCTGGTGAGGTTATGGACAACACCCATGTAGCCACCTGGAAGATGTCCAGTAATGGAACAGCCCTTGCCAAAGCTGCAGTGGCAGCCTTGGCTCTAATCGAATGAGCAAGAAAAATCTCAAACAGACTCCTTTTTTGACAGGGCATACCACATTCTTATGAAGAGAACTATCCATCTAGATAGGCAGAAAGTGTGATAGAGTGCCTTCAAATGGAACAGCATTTTGAATAGAAGTGTTATGATAGTGGTCATATACATAACCTGAATATAGGTTAATCATCATTACAGTAGAGAAATACATTAGATGAGTGGCTCACAAATTGCACATGGAATACTTATGAATTGTTTTTTCATTGGTTGCAGAGTTGAAAATATAATCCCCTGACCAAGGGCTTCTGTCAGGCCTGAAATGCATTGGGAATTTGGGACATGGAAATAGGATAGCACAGTGAGGTCTAAGTAACTCTTAAGGAAACATTTCAGATCACGATTTTATAGTATGCACAATAAATAAAGCACATTAAAATGAAACATAGGTCAATTGATCTAGGAAGAACTACAGGTGGAAAATCAAATTTGAGGAAAAATATGAAGCCTTGCGACAGTTAAAGTGGTGCAACAAGAGGGAGGGCAATCACCCAGTTTAGATTAGTGTTTATGTATGGAATTAAAGAAACCCAGTGAGTAGTGGTCTTACCCTCTATTGCACACACGAAAACACAAGTTTGCATGACATTTTCTCTATAAAAATAAGAGTGAAATGAAAATATATGGTATGTTTTAAGGGCCATTGGGTTTTTTGGATGCCATATAGAATTTTGTAGAAATGATGCTAGCACCAGCTTGTCGAGAAAGGTTGTAGTACAGAGTGGTTGCAATGTCAGTGACTGCAGTTCACTGACACAGGTACTGAAGTAATCACAATGAGGAAGACAATTTTCAGGGTCAATTACCTCAAATAACTGTGCAAAGCATGCACACCAAAAAGGTAACTACCAAATTAGAGTTCCACTGTGGCATAAAAAAAGGCGTGGGAGGAAACATGTATGTAAGCCTGTTTCAAAATGCATCAGAACATTGATTTAAATGGAGCTGGGTGATCAAGCAATCGTACAATGGAAGGGAGGGCAGACTATTAGCCTTTACCTGAGAGTTTACAACATTGTGGATGGGTGGCGAGATGCTAGGAAGACATTTATAGCCTACTCAGGCAGCAGATTCAATTCAGCCTTTGTGCATAGGGTGCATAATGTGGGGGTATGGGTAGTACCCTACCTTAATGTTTGTTGGGTCAGTGGGGAGGGAGCAGATTCTCGGGTTAGATATTCTGGTTTGAGTACCAGGCCCTAAAAGCTTAGCCTCAGGTGTTTACGATAACCTAAGCCTGATCCCTGCTGATCTTCAGACACAGGGGAAGCAGCAGCAGACGCAGGAATGCGTAGAGGAGATCCAAGTCCCAATGACAGTGGAACACTTCTCACAGGGAACCTTGTGGCATAACCTTTAGAGCCAGAAAGGCTGAACAATGAGCGCTCTCGGCAGTATCAAAATGATCGACCCCAGGCACGCTGCACTGGATGAAGATTCCTTGATGTACTTCTGGGTGCAGACTCCACTAGTGGTAGGCTAGATGGTGTCTGGCGAGCTTGACTGCCCTGGTGTTCTAGGACCCTGCCAGATGGTTGACAGTCAAGGAAATTCCCAAACAGTCCAGGCACTGCTACTGCCTCAGCAGCTCCTGGCACAGCACATGTAACCACACACCACTCTGGTTGTTGCTGTACCGCATGGAGGTTATGTTGTCTGCCAAAACTTGCAATGGACTGCCCGGGATGGAAGGTAAAAAGGTGTTGAGAGGAAGCAACTCCAGAAGATTGATTCAGGTGGCCGCCCCAGTCCAAAGAAGATGCATTGGTCACAACTGTGAGCTCTGGATGGAGTATGGAGAGTGACCTTCCTCAAGTCAGATGGGACTCCTTCATCCACTAATGAAGGTCAGAGACTGAGACTGCCTCGTCTGACACCCTGATGCCGTCTGAGACTGTACCCTCATTGCTATGCTTTTGAAGCCAGAGGATAAACTGCATGTGCAATAGGCATGAGGCACCAAAGGATATAAAAGGCAAGGAGAACAAGAAGCCTCAGAGCCATCCAGGCTGGAACAGAGAACTGAGACTGAAACAATGAGATATCATCATGATTGTTGACGTTTGAGCAAAAAAGCTTTGATCATTATCGTGTCCAGAATGGCCCCGATAAAGGGATACCTCTGCACTGACTGAAAGTGAGATTTTGCCTTGTAGATGGAGAACCCCAGGGAAAGACAGAAGAGAGACGGAAGTCTGCATCTAGTACAAGATTTACTGTGTTGAGCTGCCTTCAACACCCAGCCATAGAAGTTTGGGAATATATGCACTCCCGACCTATGCAGATGGGTGGAGAGGACCTGGACCTGAGTCAGAATCTTGAGCTTGTCCTGCCAAAAGGTGTTAAAAAACTGAAGATTCAACATTTGTTTCCGCTTATGATCCTTCTGGGACATCAAGAAGTAAGGTAAATAGCAACTGTCGCCTCACCTTCTCCAGGTCTCTCTTTTGCGTCTTTGGCTAGCAATAGTTGAAACTCTAAGGCCAGGATTGAGGTATGTTCTGCCAAAGTTTGAAAAAAAGCAGCAGGAACTGTGCAAGAAGGTTGATGGGAAGAGTGTAACCATGGCAATCTGTAGCAGACACTGATCGGAGGTAACTGCACAACCCATGGGCAGGAAAAACTGTATTATAATGTCCTCCACTGGCTGTAGTTGACTACTGAAGTGAGAATCGGAGCAGCTTGGTGGCAGCAGGGGGAAAAGAAGATGAAGGCTGACCATGTTGCTGGTGGCCCCATCATCTGCGCTCCTTGGAGTCTTGAAATGGCAGAATGGGCTACTTTATAGGCTGAAATGGGGGGCCACTGGTGTTATGCCAAGCCCTGGAAGTAGCCCCTGAATTTCAGGTATAAAGGAAGGAACTGGAGGACGGGGGAGAGCAAACCTAAGGAGCGGGAATTAGCATGGCTGTTCTTAGATCACCCCAAGGCTGAATCCATCTTGTTTGCAAACAGCCAGAAGCCATTAAAAGACATATCTATGAGGAATGCTTGCACATCTTCAGAGAAACCTATGAGGAGCACCCTTGATGAATCACTAAATTGCACATAGCATGGCCTATAAAATATGTAGATATCCAGTTGGCCTAAAAAGTATTTTAGGCACTTCCTGCCTATCCTGGACTGTTTGTAAGAAAGTACTTTTAAACTCCTCCAGAAAGGTGGACAAGATCCCACTTGCTATGGGGCACTTGCCATGCCTCACAGTGTGTGGGTGTGTCTGCAAAAAAAAAGACCACATTCACAGTCTGTAATGCCATCAGGTGAAGCAGCAGGACATGTATTGAGTTTCACTTTGTTGGCCGAAAGCTGGGTCACCGGGGGCAGGTCTACAATGCCTAGCTATAGGGCCACCAAACAGCGGCGCAGAGGCTGGATTTACCCAAGCCACAGCCATAGTATCTGTCAGAACTATATGATGAGTAGGTAGTAAAGGTCTCAAAGTTTAAGTGAAATATTTCAGTAAATAGACTGACTATGGTTTCTACTGTTGGCGTCTGCAGTTCTACCACCTCCACTGACCTATGTAACACCACAGCCGGTCAGTTGGTGCCAAAGCAGGACTTGCGAGTCAAATTTCGACTGGGGGCTCCAGCAGATACAAGGGATTCCCTAGTATCAGTGTGTTTTTTCCTAACTTGTGATCTTTTTAGATGTTAAAAAGAGGCAGTTAGAGTGTTCACCAGGAAAACCATTGCCAAAGTGAGCAACTTGTTCTTCTGATGGATACTTCTAACAGCAAATTCCTCCTCTTAGAATAGATACAAAAGCAGAACCAACCCAGGTGGATGGTCTGTTCAGTGGACTCAGATCTGTCAAGGCAGTAGTGCTCCATTAGCGTATGCTGTGATGGCCTGCCGCAGCCTGGCAGATATTAAGAACGGGGAACCTGCATACCAAATCAGTTGTAGCAGTCTTAGCCCTGGTAGAATGGTCTCTCAGACCATCTAGGGGCTGCTTCTGGACCAGTACATAGATTTTAATTCAGAGAACTATCAACCTCTATAGGGGCATCTTCTGCAAATCCTCCTCGTTCTTCACCCAGGAGAACCCCATAAAAAGCTGATCATACCCATAGTGTTCCTTGGTCTGATCAATATAAAATATAAAAGTTAAAAGTCTTTCTGGGGTTCATGAAGCATCTCTTCCTCATTCAAATGCGGAAGTGGGGCAAAGAATACTGGTAGGGTGATAGATTGCCCAATTTGGAAAGGCATCACAACTTTAGGTAAGAATGTCGATCGAGTTCTCAGCACCTGTGTGTCCAGAAAAAAGTGGTATCGGGTGGTTGCACCAGCAGTGCCTGAAGTTCACTCATGCAATGTGCATCGCAGTGTGGAAGATGGTCTTTAAAGTCAGGAGACACAGCTTGCAGCTATGCATCAGATCCGGGGAGTACACTTGAGAAATGTCAAGACCAAGTTAAGGTCCCACTGCGGCATCACAAATAGTTTGGGAGGAAAAGTGTCAAATCTTTAATAAATCTAATCACAACGGGTGACTTAAACAAGGACAGTTGGTGCAGTAAACATAGAAAGACCGAAAGGACAAACAAATAACCTTTAATAGTGTCCACCTCAAGGCCTTGATGGGCCAGAGACAAAAAAAACAAAAGAATATCTGACAGCTTTGAAAATGGTCAGTGTTGCGGATATCACACCAGGCAGCACCTATGTCGAATGTCACCTTGGGTACCGGTGTATCCTCAGACATCACCAGAATAAGGTTTCACATTGATCTCAAAGAACAGAAAAGAAAATACAATAAGTCTTGCGGTATCCAATGCATTGCTTATTGTTCGTTGTAAATATTATGTACAGCAGTGTAAAGCAATAGCCCCAATCCAAAAAGTAGAGACAGCTGAAGAGCAATAGGCACATCACCTAAAAAGACCTAAAACCAAAAACCAATTGGGATGTACTGCTTGATGGGTAGAAAAAACACAAAACGGATGTAGCAATTGTGGTATAAGGGTGGAGTGAACGTGCATTGTGGAAAAATGATCTAAAGAGGGCTCCAAATTTTCTTGAAAATGTAAGCATCCTTGCAAGAAAATGTTCTGAGTTCTACCCACCTTTTACAGAGTACCCTATTCACCTGTGACCAAGGAAACAAATCATCACACACCCACTCAGGGGATGGTGATTGGCAGGAGAATGCCTCTGTACACGTGTAAATATATACGTGGTTTTAAATTTCCAAGCAAATACTTTTTTAAGATGTGTACTGTTGTAAACATTTACAAACAAGTAGAGGTTACATTTTAAACCAGGTGAAAACATTTACAAAGAAGAAGAGATTTAATTTAAAATTGTTTAAAACTGTTTAATTTGTGAAACGTTTACACTGGCTTTACTCAAACATCATTTAAACAGTTTGAAATAGTTTTAATCATGTTCAGTTTATAATATTAGGTAGCCACTGCACAATTGCTAACCCTCTCAAATTTCATTATGCTCTTCTCTGTAAAATTGGGACTATAATAGTCCAACTTCAAAATCTTATTTGGAAGCTCCCTCTGCTCTCTGCGTCCACCCTGCTAGGCCTGCCATTTGCTAAGATCTTTTGATTTTACTAACACTATTGGTAAAATATACATTCTTATAGGGGATCTCAGCCAGCCCTCTTCATCCACTGGTCTGTTATGTAACTCACATCTTTCTTCCGCCCTCTACAGCAAACAGCACAAAGCAATGGGTCTGCCCACTTCAGTCACTGACTAACTTTACTGTGAGTGAGTGCATTCTGCTCATTCACCATGAGCACACCTGCCCACAAGTAGTATCTTCAGTGCCAGGAACTACTAGGGCAATTGGTGCTTTTTGATACCAGAAACAATTTTTGCTTTCAGTCACTTATGTTTTTACACTGCAGGGGCCCAGCAGCTTCCTTAACAGTAAAACTTTGCAAAAACCAAGACAAAACAAGCTGTGACAAAATTAACTCTGGAAGTCCGTGCCAGACCAATTTGCTTTGCCAAGACTTCTCTATCATAGGGAGGCTGATCTGTGCATTTTAGACAACCTACTCCTCATACTTTTCCATTTAACTTTTCATCGGCTAAGTTAAGATTGTGTCTTTAAAGTTACTCTAGCTTTGGGTCATTTGTCATGCACAGTTTCGCAATGCCACTGTAGGTGTGGACAGGCTTCATACAAGATGTTAATTCAGTAAAATATTGGTTATCATTCACTGAAATCACTTCAAATTAATACAATTTTACATAGTGCATCGCGCGTACCATACCCTGGAGAAAATAAACGGTTATTTTCACAGAAATGATTCGCACTGTCCCCGATGCGTCCAATTAGATGCAGACATTATACACATGTTATGGACATGTCAAACTTCAGCAATACTGGGAAGGGGTTACACTACACTTATCTGAATGCACAGGTAGACAATCAATTCCCAAACACCTGGGAGTCATGCATATGAGGGTTATTCCCTAGAGATAAAGTGCAGAGAGCCACAAGTCGATTCCTGGATCTGGGCCTTGTTGTGGCTAAAAGACATAACAAAACTTTGGAAATCTCAGGACCCTCCATCACTACTGGCCTGGTCTTGCTCTGTTCTAAATTGGGCAAAGGCCGAGGGGGTGTCCCTTAAAAGGGAGGACATACTGGGGTTGCATAAGTTCCCACTCTCAGATAACTGGAACTCAATTCTTGCAACACTTAAAACAGATATACAACTCTAATCAGGTATACATATATCATAACACATGGAGTTTGAATCCGGTTAAATTGGGATATCAGAGTTAACTTTTCTTGAATTGGGAGGAATGACGGGATCTGTGCAGTAGCACATTTATAGGAAACTATTTTGCCTGAAAAGTATTGGATATATGACACTGAAACTATGCGTATGTTCTGCCACAGGGGGGATGCCTTGAGCACTGTTTTGCCTGTAAATCTTTAGTTTGTTAATTAGTATATACACTGATCTTTTAATTCCCGCCGAAAATCGGCAAGATATATGCAAATAGTTTGGTTGTCATAGTATAAACTGCGGACTGTATAATTCTATGTACGATTATAAGACCACTGAACGGGGACAACTGATATAATGTGGCCTCTTTAAAATTCGGTGTAAAGTTGTCCTGTGTACATGTGCTAAGCACCTGGAGGAAATTCATGTCTTTTTTTTGTCTTACTGTTAAAAGAATAATAAAAAGATCAAACAAAAAAAATCATTCACTGAAATCCCTTTTAATCAGGTCTATAGTGTGTGTTGGAGAAGGGGTAGTAATATATGACTTGGCCTTACCTGGTGGGGGCATACTTTGTACACTTTGCCACCTGTGAAGTCCAGTGGGGGCTGTTTAGCTCCACTCCCGTTTTGCACAAAGGCATGAAGGGCCACAAGTGAGCTGATCAGTTTGTCCTAATAGAGAAGAGAAGGGTGTACAGTGCAGAAATAATTAGTGAAGAGTAAGGAAGAAACAGGGAAACATAACAGATGAATAAAGTGAGCATCACAGAACCATTTTTGCTTGAAACATAGAACACACATTTATTATAGAATGCATGCAAGGGATGCAAACCATGAAGGGTCAAACAGAAAAAGTGGGTGGAAGATGCAGGGTGTGGAGGATCTCAAGGCATCCCTAGGGATGGATGATGAGTGTCTTCCAATGTAACCAATGAAAGAAGCTAAGAGTCTAGATAAGGAATGGGATGAACGCAGGTATATAAGAAAAATGTCCATCTACAGTCCAGTGAATGCTAGCAGCCATGCAGATAGAAAATGTTCTGGACCTTCTTTCTGGAGGGTTAATCAGCAGCTTACCTTGCTGGTATTCAACGTCCAGGGGATTTCACACAAAGTCAGAAAGTGCTGTAGGTCCTTCTCACCATAAGAATCAATCTGCTCCAACTTCAGGGATCCATCCTGCAGCAGACGCACCAGTGCACTACCGTTTCCTTAAGGGTAGAGATAAACTTTTTTAAAAAGACTGCTTGCATTTCTACCTTTCTCACTATGTAAAAGTACAGGTACTTTTCATCAACACTGGCTGTGAAAATTCGAAATTCAAGCACTTTGCTTGGGGCAATGTATGATCAAGAGAGCAATTTTACAAGGACTCAATGCTTGTTATAACTAAGTTAAAGGTATCTCAGAACAGAATACCGAACATACTTCTAATATAGCAGCAATCTGGCTACCACAATGCTCTAACAAGCATTGGCAAAGCCAATAGGTCTCGCTTTCAAGAGGCTTTGTCAATGATTTTAGGTATGTCGCCATGTTGTACAGCAGCACAGCTGCAAAAAAACAAAGCGATATGACGGGGTGAGCCAGCAACACAGAGGGAGGATGGGTGTGTGGTGGCAACACAGACAACGCAGATTGTGGGGGGGAAAGCACTATGATGTAGCAGCTGTGTCCGCATCATAACACGTTTTTGATTGCGTTAGGAGGCAACAGACCTGCTTGGTGTTTGTCAGGACAGCGCCTACCCCTAGCATCTTCTCGCACATAAAGCTCTCTCACCTGGAGTGATGTCCGTCGCTGCTATATTGCGGAGTGCGGTACATGACTACAGAAGCAGCCCGTTTCTTAGATCCAGGTATG
Organism: Calotriton arnoldi; assembly: GCA_963921515.1. Classification (NCBI taxonomy): domain Eukaryota; kingdom Metazoa; phylum Chordata; class Amphibia; order Caudata; family Salamandridae; genus Calotriton; species Calotriton arnoldi. The sequence goes on from CAWUFW010013213.1 coordinate 468,182, forward strand.
AGCAGCTCGTTGCCCTAGGGCGACGATGCATGATGCGGTGGGTGTCTCTGCACGGGGCCAGTACATAAGCACTGACTGGTGTGAGGAAAGAGGAGACAGCGGGGGGAAGCTGGGGGAGCAATACCGGCCGAGGTGCACTCTCATGACAAGAGCACCCCTAGCTCTGGCTACAATGACTACAGCACCCCAGGTCCAGCAGCAGCTCAACCCCATTTCTAAACTTCCTATGCCTGCAGCTGAAGCAGAGCAGGCACCTCCTACTTCCGCCTGACTCCTTAACCCTTTCACTGTCTCTGAGGGAGCGCCTGCTACCGCAACTCGCCATCACAAGACCGCTTCCCCTTGGAGAACTGACAGCGGCTCCCCTACCAGCCTCAACAAAATCTACCACGGCACCAAGCTGCTCTGAAACACACACGCACCACCCATTTCAATTCGAAGGCACGGACAACGGGAGGGAGGGTGTGGGTGGTAAAGAAGGCACGGACAACGGGAGGGAGGGCGGGGGTGTTAAAGAAGGCATAACAACGGGAGGGAGGGCATGGGGGGTAAAGAAGACACGGACAACGGGAGGGAGGGTAAAGAAGGCATGGACAACCGGAGGGAGGGCAGGGTTATAAAGAAGGCACCAAAGCACGTTGTGCCTTCAGTAAGAGAAACTCGATAAACAAAATAGTGCTTAAAGACTAAATAACAGGTACTGTGTAACAACCGAAGTAAAAGGGCCAGTCGCCATAGGAGGTGACAAATGAAGAGGAGGCAGTACTAAGGAGGGACTAACAAGCCTATTTACAAATCAGAAGCCAGCATTTAGGAAGGACAATGACACAAGCCAATGGCAAATATGGGCGAAGAGTGGGCGGGGCTTCTATTCCCTGCTCCACTACAACCAGTCTTGTAGAGCAGCGCATGCGCACGGACTCTAGGCTTGACCTAAAAAGCACTTGCCACAATAGAAAAACCACACAAATATGCAAAAGACCAAAGACAGAAAATAATACACACCACCATTACAGTGCTTGCCTGTCATTTGATGCATGCATATTATAATTCATTGTGGCTAATGCTACTGCTTTCTTCCAGCAAGTTGTTGAGGACTGTTTTAAGCAGGGTAAGAAATGAGCTACTTAACTCTAACTCTAGTTCTCCGCTTTCGTATCTTTCATACACTCACATGCAGGAATCATGCACCATCGTGTCCTCAGGCTGGGAATCTTTGGCAATTCTAAATAGCAGTAAATAGTGTTAAAATGGCTACAAGCCTCAACAAGTGTTTGTTTAGTAGCACAGCCACCTCATTTGAAGCAATCCATACTTAAGCCAATGAGGTGGATTTTGCAGCCCTCCTCCATCCCTAGAGGCCACCATAGTTCAGATTTCCAAGAACAAAGTGGAAGTAGAACAGACGAGCCTCTGACAGGGGGGTTGCAAGTGAATATATGAAAGATACAAACGTTGGAGAACTGGAGTTACAACTAACTTCTTATTCAGCATTGGATCTTTCATATATTAACTTGTTTGAGTCAGAATGGTAAATGTAACAATTAGAATGAAGTGGGAAGGAAGCTCACCTATGCTGAAACGGGTTGCACAGGCATGCCTCTCCCACTGCAGTGTTGGCTGCTACATTGATGTCCGTGCAGTAGAGCTTTGTTAACATCTGCCTGTTCCTCCAGATAGCTGCATGGCATATGTCTAGCAAAGGCCCACCTGCATAGAGTGCTGCAGTCATCGACATGCCCCTGGAGGAATGCGCGCGGACTCTTAACCGGAGTGGACACTTCCCCTTGTGGCAAAAAGTGATGCAGGCTGAGAGCCAACAGGCTATTACGTGTTTTGACAGGGGTCGTCCTACTCCTGAAAGGTTGAAGGACAAATAGTTGATCAGAAGAGCATATGTCTTTTGCCTTTTCACGTAAAACTTTATGCACCTGCACATATCAAATAAGTGCAGTGACTTTTCTGATGTTGTGCGATGTGGGAAATAGGAGCACAGAATCACATGTTCAGTGAGATGGAAATCGGTAGGGGCCTTAAGCATAAACTTAGATTTGGTCTGTACGATTAGTAAAGTAGAGAAAGGGTTCTACCTCTCTGCATGCTGATATAAACCCCAAGAGCAGCACTGTCTTCCAGGAGATGAATTTTGTATGCGCTCTGAGAATCGCCTTGCATGGAGGCAGCATGAGCTGGCTCAGGACAGTATTAAGCTCCTGAGGGACGGGTGCACGCCATACAGGAGGAAATGCTCTGAAAAGCCCTTTCATAAACTGTTTATGATCTTCTGATAAAATAGAGTAGTCTAATTGTATTTCGTTCTTCAAAACCATAAAATTGATGCAAGGTGGGCTCATACTGAGTATTTTAGACCATTTTTAGCAAAGCTCACTAAATATGGAAATATTAGGTGGGGTGCTATAGTCACTAGATAGAATCAGTTGGGTTTGTACACACAAAAATACTTCCATTTACCACAATAGGTTTTCGTGGTAGATGACGCCCAGCTTGCGCCAGTATGTTTCTACATTTTGAGCGTGAGATGTCCAAATTCTAAGTCGCCCAGTACCATGCTGTCAGACTCAATGACCTGAGATTGTGGTGTAATATTTCTCCATTGTGCCTTGAGAAGAGCTGGGGTGCGTCTTCAATGGAATTGATGGGTGTACAGATAGGTTCAGGAGCTTGATGAACCAGTACTGGCATGGCCAAGATGCAGCAAACAGAATGAGGGCACAATGTTCTGCCTTCGCTTTCCTTAGGGACCCTGGAGATCAAGGGAAAAGGAGTATGCAAAGACGTTGTGTCATTTAATTGAAAAGGCATTGCCCCTGGATTGTGGTTGCCCAAACCTGCTCGTGTAACACTGAAATTCCTGGTCTTCTGGGTAGCAAACAAGTTCAGTGTGGGGTGACCCCATTTGTGGAAGATGCAACCGGCTTGGTCTTGGGGGAGTTCCCACTTGTGGCAATCCATCAATGTTCAACTGAGTGAGTTGACCTGATCGGTTTGGCATCCATGGAGATGCTCCACGGCAGAAATGGCCCCGCATCTGAAACTCTTCTGAAAGAGGTCAGGACCTTGCTCCACCCTGCATGGCGATTTAAAACATCGATTTTGTGTAGTCTGTTTTGATAACATGACCTGCAAACCTTGGAAGGAGCACCTGCAGACCAAGTCTTATGGCACGGAGCTCCAGGATGTTGACATGAACTTCCTTTTTGCATCTGACCACAGACCTCTGGTCATCTGCTCATGCATGTCAGCCCCCAACCCGCCAGAGACGTGAATAATGAGTACTAGTCTGTCCGATGAAGGGTGGTAAGGAAGCCCTTCATTGAGATTTGACAGGAACCGCTGCCACATGAGTGCCTGCTTCAGACTTATAACTCAGACCATGTCGTCCAACGTTCCATGAACTTGTTCCCTTTGGCTGTCCAGTTCTTGCTAGATCGGTATCATCCAGAGTCTGAAGAAGGGTATAAGACCTATGCATGATGACATCAGGCGCAGAAGGATTTGTACGGCCTGACCATGGATGACTGTTTGACCATGAAGGTCTTTGCCATGGATTTAAGTTTTATTAGTCTATCCGCCGAGGGAAAAGCCTTTTCCAATTACATGTCCATTATCGCTCCTAAAAACTGAACCAATGTGTTTCTGTAGAGGACTTGTTGGTGTTCAGTACCCATCTTAATTTGTGGAATAGAGTGATGCAGGCGGCTGTGGAAGCCTTTGCCTCTTCCTTGAATGGCTGTGACATTAAAGAAAGGGTACAGTTGATGGTCTTGCAGTCTGAGGAAGGCAGCAACTGGTGCTAGGCACTTTGTTAAGACCCATGATGCTGATTTGAGGCCAAACGGAAACACCTTGATTTGGCAGTGCTGCCCGTCACTGCAAAAAGGAGGTCTTTTCTGTGATTGCAACGTATGGATGTGGAAATATGCATTCTGAAGATTTATACGCTGGAGCATCAGGAGGACTTCTTGGAACATTATTATATAAAAGGTTTATTTTTTGAATAACTCTCAGTTCCCCGAGGTCCAGAATAGGTCTCCATTAACCTGTTTTGTTCCTTATCAGAAATAATCTGGAATAAAATCCCTGATTCCTCTGTGCATTTGGGACAGATATTATTGCTCTTTTGAGCAGGAGAATTTCCTGATTGAACCCTCTATATGTCTGGGATTTTCGTGAGCCATGAAAAGTTGTGAAGCCAGGACAAGGATACAGGAGAGCTCCCAGGGATTTTGCTGTATCTGTATTACTATTTTGCAAGGCATCATCAACATGTTTTCCACACAAATTAACAAGGTAATAAATGAAAAGGCATGTCCAGGATTTTTGCTTGGACTTTCTGGTGGAAAGCTATTGATCGTAGCCATCCTGCTCTTCTTAATGCAGTGATCCCATGTTTGAAACGTCTATTACCACATCAATGATGGCCACTGAAGTTGTTGCACCCACTTCGATGATAGGTTTAACCTTGTCGCTCTTATTCTCTAATATGAGGTCAACCAGTGGTGAAATGTCATGCCACATCTGGCAATCAGGAGGACCTAAAATTGCCAAGGCGTTTACAGCCTCAACTGATGTGGCCACCATGGACCCAACTCTACAGCCCAAATTATTTATGCATCTGCAGTCCCCATTAGGGAGTGTAGAGGAAGGCATAATCGGGTTCTTTGATCTACACTGGGCAACACACATGACAGAACCTGGTTTGGCATGGCCTGTAAGGAAACCCTGTATACCTTCTTCAAACTGGGCACCGCCGCTGATACTGCAACTGGTGTTTTCATTAATTTTAGGCCTTCCAACCAGAAAAAATCCAGTATAGGTATGGAAATAATATCTTTATGTGGTTGCTCTTTGAAGTCGTATAAGAAGCATTGTTTCTCAACAGAGGTCATTGGAATATTGAATTTTTTTAGCCGCTCTCGCCACCAGTGCCTGGAAAATGGGCTATGTCGTCCAAAGGGGAATCCGGTTGGATTGGCGATTTATCACTTTTCTTTGGTATGATGTAATCATCCCACTTCTGACTACCCCCATCATTATAAAGTTAGCCCTCCTCTTAGACATCAGAATATACTGAATGGGAGGAGTCCCTGTCACGTATCTTTAGGAGTTGGTGGGATAAGTGTTGGTGTGATACTTCATTAGAGACTGGTCTGCACTGATATGAGGGATGTGGGATAGGAAGTGCTGGTAGTAGTAGCAGAGGTGGTGGCAGAGGCAGGGAAGGAACAGACTGTCCGACAAGCGCCTGAGGGAGCACGGAAGTTTGGAAGCTGTCCATCTGTTGCAAGGTTGTCAAAAATGTGACAGGAACTTGTAAAACATCAGTCTGCACAGCGACAACGAGGTTTATAGGACTGATGAAGATGATCAGCTACAAAAGTCTGTGGCAGCCATGCTCCTGGTAAGTATCCTCATCTTCCAAGGTGTCTCCCTCAAACTCCGGGATGTAACGAACATCCAACTGCATAGAACTATAAACAGTCTCACAAGCACCCTGGTCGTGGAGTTCACCTTTAAACAAAGAATCATGAATTTGGTGGGAAGACTAGATGTCACTTGTTTAGGTTCTAAAAGTGACTGCGTTGAAACAATTGTAGACTGGGTCGAGGTAAGAAGCAGGGACATCCTTTGTGTAGTCGACAAAAGGTCTGGCCATTGACAGTGGTCTTGAAGTTGAATGTACCATCACTGGCAGCGGTCTGCTTGTCAACATTTCCCATATCGAAGAGGAGCAGGCTGTCGACGAGGGCACCTTCCTGGACACCGTTGAGTCCTGTCCCAGAAGGGGGGGGGGGTGGGGGGGATGGGGATTCTGAAGCAATCCAGACTTTTTCTGTGAGGATGTGCCTGCAGGTGATTTAGGAACCAGGTCCAACTCTGGGAAATCCACAAGTTTTCACTTCTGCACCGCCTTCATGGAAGTGCCTGATCGAGCACTTTTCACTGCATCACCCCCAAGGGCACCCACTTTAGAAGCAAGGTATTTTTTCTTTTCTAGTATGTGGAGGTCAACCTCCTCTCTCTATACTTTAGAGTCTTAGAAGGAAGGATTCTGCAAATATCAGAGAGTGAAGCTCTGTTCGCTGAATAAAAACAATTAATACATTGCTCATGTAGGACTTCACTGTAGATTTTTTTGTGACCACATGTAGAGCAGCATTTAAAAAGTGAATCCATTTCCTCTCTGTCAGTCATGACAGTTGGTGACAGATGAAATCTCCATGGTCCAGAAAATACACAAAAGTCCCAGAACTTTACCCTAAAAACGACTTGCAGCATACTGAAAGATGAAGATGGGCCTGGGTAAGTCCCAGAGCAGACCAGAAATATCAGGATAAGGTCAGAAAAAAACAAGGTACTTACATTCAGTAATGCTCTTTCTGGCAGAGACTAACTGCAGATCCTCACATTTTGATTATTCCCCAGGCGTCAAACTGGTTCTGAAAACTTTCTCTGCAGTACCTATGTGTGCTGGTTGGTGGCGTTGTGCGACTCCACACGGACGATGTTCTGCTCCGGAAAGGACGTGTTGTGCTATATAGGTGCCACTCCAGCACGTTGAAGTCAGTTGCTTTCGAAGCTGTCCGTGACCCCAGACGCAGAGCTGTGAGCAGTGTACATATTCCTAGACTTGGGATCTTATTACAGGGTAAAGTTAGATAGAGTCTCTAACAGAAAGAGCATTACCGAAGGTAAGTAACTTGTTTTTCTGCTATAGACATCTAACCGTCGACTCCTCACTTTTTGGAATAGATACCAGAGCAGTATCTATCAGGCGGTGGGGCTGTGAATTGTCTCAAACCAATAAGACCTGTAGGTTTGAGCGGACGAAATGCCCCCTCGGCAAACCTTGCAGCTCAGACAGTACTGGGTTGTGAATGTATGGAACGAAGCCCACGTAGTCACCTGGCAGATTTCCAGGACAGGAACTCTGCATACCAACACATGTGAGCAGCTTTGGCTCTGGTGGAAATCAAAAATGTACTCAACAAAAACTGGAAAATCCTTAATGATGGCCAAAATTTAAAACTAGAGAAGCCGCTCTTTGCATTTAGGAAGAATAGAAATATCAGAAATAGTCTAGTTAATACATACAGGGACCATAGTAAGGAGGTACAAAGTACATTACAGGGCACCAAAGCAATTGGTAACTACAAATGTGGCACATGTTCAATTTGTGAACACTGTTTGGTTGCCAAAAACATCAAGTTTAATGGCCAAGAAATTAAATGTAACAGCCTTAACAACTGCCGGAGCAAGAACTTAATCTATTTGCTGATTTGCCCATGTGGCCTGGGCTACGTGGGCGAAACTAGCAGAGAACTTAGATTTAGGGTGCAAGAACATAAATCAGCATTAAGAACAGGAAAAGAAAATGCACCTTAACTGAGCATTTCTCTAGTGCTAACCATGGCTGCAATGATTTGCAGTGGTTCATACTGGAGAAAATAACCGGCAATATGAGAGGTGGAGATCTTGAGAAAAAGAGAAAACTAAGGGAACAATGGTACATCTGTAAGTTAAACACGGTTCAAAGTGGCCTTAATTCACGTGAAGATTGGATGTCTATAATTTCCTGAGACTAGCACCCATGGGGCTATGTGTCTCGAATCAATGAATACAGCACCCCATTGAGAACCAGTTCTAGGCTTTTGAGTTGATGAAACCATGGGGTATGGGTCTAGAATTAATGAATATTGCACCTTTTTTATTACTAATTCTTGACTTCTATAGTTGATGAAACCATTCTTGAAATAGAGAAGGAAATAGTCACTTATATTCATTAATAGATTGTATCTTATTAAGATCTGTATCAGGTATGGTTCAATTAAAATTTATCTTTGAGATAACATTTGAGCCTGGAACAGCGGAATAAATTTAACCATCCTTGGAGGGAGAATTAGATGAGAGGAGACTAGGTTAATAAGGGAGTGTGATCGCTGCATGCACTAAATAAAGTTGGATTTCTCTTTACCTACATCGTAGGTTACTTTTGAAAAAATAAGAGAAGTAATACTAAGAAATAGCACATGGTGGCGCTGTTCGCAGTGTTTAGAACAGTATATGTCCATTTGTGATTACGTAAGTACGTTAGGCACGCAGATTAGAGTGAATGAAAACCGAGGCTTAAATAGCGCGGGAATCGTGCAGGTAAAAAAGATCATTACAAACAACTCGGACGGAAGTAGGGGCCGCCAGTTTGGTTACTCGACAAGGTGAGCAGGGTGAAGAATGGGAGAATTCCTTGCTGTATGGAGGAGTAGATAGGGATAAATGGGTGTTAGGACACGGACATTTTTTAATCAGAAGTACTATCTGTGTCAGAATCCAGGACAGAATGCCGGTAATAATTTATTAATAGCAAACGGGAGAAACAGACATGAACATAGAACCCGTTTGTTACGAGTGGGAGATAATCACACTAGGTCAAAAAACAAGATGTGTTTATGTCCCTCTGCTTTTGGATTTAGTGATAAATGTATAAGAAAAGGATTCTTGCCAAAGGGGTTGATATGTTTTATCTCTTAGATTAATGACAAAGAGAAAACTAGTTGCTATTATATACAAAAAATATATGTTAATATTACATACGACTTAGATATCAACCCGCCAATTTAGGGGATAGTAGATTTAAGCGTATACATGTTTTACTGATGTAGGTTTTTGTTGTATTTTAGAGCAAGGTATAATATGCTCTGAGGTGAAAAGGAACAGACGAAAGTTGCATGAGGAACAGACTTCTAAAGGATAAGCATTCCTTTTTACGAGCTTGAAATAATAAGCGCACATTTGAAATACAAGCGGGTATACTTCATTATTGATTTTAACGCGGTATGTATTTTAATTAGGGATAAGGGATAGTCTATGACAAATGATGAGGTAACATGATTACGAATAGCCTAACTAGGTTTTAACTTTATCACCAATACAGCTCAAAACAAGCCAGATGCGTGTGATGGAATTATAAAACGGGGGACTGGCACAGCGCGCCTTAGTGGGCTCATCTAGGAGATTCATACCAGTAAGTCCTCAGTATCCAACATGCGTCATAATATAGTTAGAGGGAGAAATTAAATAAAAAGAAATCCCCATAATACTAAATAAAAAACAGAAAGTATAATGACGTTTTTTCTGTGTGTTCCTAGATTAAAGAATTACCAAGCCTTATAGATGGATGGAAGAGCATAACAATTTTTATTAAGTACATTACAGAGTGAAACATCGTTCACCTGCCCATTTAGTAAGTTGAAATATACCCCCTATATAAAAGCATGATGGGTGGTGAATATGAACAGTAAAAGAGTATATTGGATTGTTATGAATGGATGTAGTGTTATTTGTCAATATATGTACTTTTAGTAATCGGAATGGCTACATATTATTGATTTGAGTGAGTATGGGTATTTGTGTGGGACTTTTGGCATGGTGAAAAGGCACTGATGTGGCTGGGTGGCCTGCAGGTTTGGTACCAAAGTGTCTTTTCATTTCCACTGTTTGAAAAATTGTGGTCATTTATACAAAGACTATGGTGTTATTGACTGTAATTTTATGAAGCACTGTTTGATTGAATTCATGAAAAGCATTGATGATTATGGAACAATGATATGTAAGGTTATTATTTATATTTATATATATATATGTTTACATTATAGATTTTTAAAGGACGGGAGTACATAAGATAACGGTCTTGATAAAGAAGGTGGAATGAGATAAAGCCTTCAAACGCGTCGACGCTCTTTTCTGTTGCCATAAATCCATCTATACGAACATCACCCTAGATATTGATGATACATAAGGCACCAGGGTGTTTGTACATAAGTTTAACCGTGGATTATGGCGATTTATGACAAAGATTAATGTCTGTTTTTAACTCTCGTGTTATGATTTTTTGTAGTATTGTGAATGTGATTAATTGTTTTTAGTATTGTTTCATATTTTTCATGATGATGGTATGGACAAAAATGGTTTTAACTTGTAACTAAATTTTTTTAAATTTTGTATAAAATAATAAATGGTTTTAATAAATTACAATCATTGCCTTATGAACAATAGGTGTTTGTGCCAATACATTGTAGCCACCAGTTGAGCGGTGACCTTTATGAATGGTGAGTGTGTGTGTGGAGTCAGAGCTTGGCATATGAAAGAAGGTGCGAATGAAACAATATATTAAAACAATCCCAGAGGACAATATTTTTACCTTCTGGTGGAATGAGCTTGCAGTCCTTTCAGAGGCTGCTTTTTGGCCGATGTGTAGCAGAGCTTGATGCAGAGCACCATCTAGCGAGAGAGAGTACTCTTCTGCACGGCCTTGCCTTTTTCCACTGCAGCAAACCCCACAAATAGTTAATCATCCTCTAGGTATTCTTTGAAACGATCGTTGTAAAAACTCAGCACACTTTTGGGGCCCAAGCATTGGACTCTCTCCTCCTCCTTAGAGGCGTGAGGCAGAGCACAGAACGCTGGCAGGATGACTGTTTGACTGACTTGGAACAGCGTCACAACTTTAGGCAAGAAGGATGCTTGCGTTCGCAGAACCAGTTTGTCTGGGAAGGTCAATCTTTATGTATGACAGTGCAGATTGCAAAGGCCTGGGTGCAGAACCTTGCCCCATTGAGCAAAAAGCAGGTCCTCCAGGAGGGGAAGCCTCAGTAGCAGACAGATGCTCAAACTCAGGAGTTCTGGATACCATACTCTCCGTGCCCAATTCAGGGCAGTAGGATGACTTGGATCTAGCCGATCCTGATCTTGATCTTATTTAGAACTTGGGGGAGAAGAGGCATCGGCGGGAAGGCATCCAGGAGTCCCAAGTTCCATTTTAGGTAGAACACATCTCCTAGCATTAGACCCTTTGTATTGTAAACTCCAACGTTGACACTGAGTGTTTGCGCCAGTGGAGTATAGATCGAGCCAAGGTACTCTCCATTCGTGGAAGAGACTTCGCGCCACCTCCAGATGTAAATGCTACTTGTGATCTGCTAAGCGTGAGCGACTGAGTCCAGGACCCCACATTGCCCTGCTTTTTATGCCATACCACATGGCCATGGTGTTATCCGTGTACCTGCACAATCCTCTCTGATTGACGGAAGGAAGACTTTCAACGTCTAGTGGCTGGCCGTCGGGTCCAGGATGTTGACATGAAGCCAGGTTTCCGCTGTAGATTAGAGGTCTCTGATCTTCACCTCTACCCAACCAAGAAGGCATGCATCGGTCATCACTGTCAACTCTCAGTGGGTTAGGGACAGGGATCTGCTACTGACCCAATCGCGGTCCAGTAACCACCATTGTAGATCTTTTGCAGTCTCCTCCGATATCTGGATGTGGCCGGAGAGGTACCCTTGATGATTGGCCCACTGAGACTTCTGATTCCACTACATAGCTCGCACATGCCACCTGAAATGGTTGACCAGCAAGATGCAGGAGATCAGTCCCAGTATCATCAGAGTAAACTTAGCTGAAATCAAGGACAGAGGCTGAAAGATCAGGATCATAGCCTAAATATTCTGGACTCTCCTTTCCGGGGGACAAGCACGAACCCGACCATGTTCAGAATGGCTCCTATGAACTGGAGAGTCTGAGAAGGAGTCAGGAGTGACTTTAGCATGTTGATAACGAGCCCCAAAAATGACAGGAGGTTCCCCGTAGTCTGGTGGTGGTGGATGATCGCTAGGGCCGAGCCTGCCATCAGCAGCCAGCCGTTGAGATAGGGGAAGACTGGAACGTTGCAGCCTGAAGGTGCGCTGCTACCACCGCTATCACTTTTGTGAACACCTGAGGTGTGCTGGTAAGACCAAAGGAGCATAACAAACTGAAAATGCTCTAGTCCCACCAGGAACCACAGGTAGCGCCAACGGGTCTGCATAACTGTTATATGAAAATAGGCATCCTGCAGGTCTAATGCCACCATCCAGCCTCCAAGGTAGAGGGCAGCCAAGATCTGGGCAAATGTAAGCACCCTTAATTTCTCCTTCCGGAGGAATGCGATGAGAGGGGGCAGGTCTAAAATAGGATAAAGGCCTTCGTCCCTCTTTGGAATCAGAAAGTAGCAGGAATAACAACCACAACCTACTTCTGGCACTGACACCCTTATAAAAACCCATTTGGCTAAAAGGGCTTGCACTTACTGCGGTGAGATAGAAAAATGGTCCTCCATCAGTCCCTTTGGGGGGGTGGCAGGTGCGGCTGAGTGGCAATGAAGAGCATGGCGTAGCCCTTCCAGACTATATGCAGGACCCACCATTCCGATCTGATGGGCTGTCAACCCGGCAAGATCCGCCGGATCCAGCTTTCAACCGGGTGGCTGTGCTCCACTACTGGCATACAAAAGGGGTTTAGCAGGCGGGGCTGCCAGTGGGGGGCAGTGGACTGAGTGGCTTGATGACCCTGACCGCAGGGGGCGGTGGCGCCACAGCTGTGAAACTGTTGGGCACTTTGCTGGGGCTGAACTGGCTGAGGGTATGGAGTGCTGATGCAGCTGGCAAGGCAGGGTAGATAAGCCCAGGAAGCGTGCCGTGGCTCTGCTTAAACCGTTCCAGAGTGGAATCTGCCTGAGTCCAGTCAAAGGGCATGTTTATAAGGGATGACCGCCTAAAAAAACAAAGAAAAACCTGCCTCTGATGAAAATAAGTGGAGTATCTCGCTATAGGCTGTGGACAACTCACCGAATGGATCAAGCCTTAACTTTCAAAGTATCTTCGATAGTGAACAACCATACTCTTGATTAAATTTCAAGAATTTTCAATGTTTAATACAAAATAATTCATAATAGATATTAGCACCTTATATACATATATTTTATAAACACAAACTGCACTTTAGTAGATTACAAAAAATATATTTTTTTTCTCGTCCCCCTACAATCACTCAATCTTATCAATCTCACCTACAGTCATATCACACCACATACATCCATTTTCTACTAACATACATTGTATCTTGATAGATATTTGCAGACAAAACAGGAGTGAAAACAATATGACAGGACCAATATTATATAGCTCTCATCACTTCAAAAATTTAAATACAGTTAATAAGTTGAGACATCTCAATCGCTCTTTCAGTACAAATCCTAAATCTATCCAAATGGATAGAATATTCAACTTTATATATATTTTTTTAAATGTAGGCAACGTAGTCCAATGTTATGGTCCTAGTGCTCCCGTTAAATCATGCATTGACGCGCGTTTCGGTGAGGATCACAGTGGTGGTCACACCTTCCTCAGGGCGCTCAAGTATCATGTTCCATAACTTGAGGTCGGGTAAAAAAAAAAAAAAAATGGGGGGAGGGGAGAAGAGTTGCAGGTCCCAAGGGAGGATCCTAAAGATCAAAAAATATATGAAAATCATGAAGATATCCACAATGGCTCGATCCATAGCCCATTTCATATATTTACATGGTTTAGAGATGGAGGAACATATTTGGTTCACCAAAAAAAGAAGGAAATTTAAAAGCCAATAAATGTGCTCGATAGAATAAATGCAGAATAAAAACCCAGCTAACCCTTTGTATTGTGCTCAAGTTTGTTAGTCCTATAAGAATAGCCAATCCGTCGGAGACCTTGTGAGAGCAATCTCTTGAAGAGCTATCTAAAGATCCAGCTTGCGCACAGAAAGCCATAATAGCTCAGCAGATCAGAAGTTCATATATCCAGATATATATACTGTCTTTACAATGTGCCTATTGCGCAGTCTAGTGAAGAAAAAGAAATTCTCTATTTCCTTAGCATTATTTTTATTGTCTTGTTTAGAATCAGGAGAGTCACATGCAGCTTATTTTGCATGGGCTCCGAGTTTGGAACCAGTGTCATCTACAGATATTTTAAGGATAGGAGACGTGAGTATCAGGCACGGTCATTTTCTATTTATTTTTACACCATGCGTTAGTTGGGTCTATTCACTTTCTGTGCGCAAGCTGGATCTTTCAATAGCTCTTCACAAGATGGCTCTTCACAAGGTCTCTGACGGATTGGCTATTCTTATAGGACTAACAAGCTTGAGCACAATACAAGGGCTGCCCACCCCCCAAGCCCTGAAATAGGGGCACCCTGAAGGGTCTACTGATAGTGGCAGAGAGAATGGATGTGATGAAGGAGGAGGCAGGGGAGCAAGGGGTGAAGTGCAAGGTGGAGATAGATGTGGCACAGGAGGTGGTAGGGATGTGCTCTTATCGTGGAGCTGAGGCTTTTTAGGCGTAGACTCCGAGGGTAGATTAATGGCCTCCTCAAAACTCATTTTCCTCTTTGGAGGACAGACTTAGCCACGATTCGTCTTATTCCAGGCTGAATGTGAATCAGTTGTTGCCGAGCTCCTCGTGAAGGCAATTAAAAATGGGTTGATCCTGCTCCTCTGAAGAGACTGAGGATGCTGCTCCGGATGTTGATTTTCTGGGAGCCAAGGATGGTTGTTGGCCTGCCGACACAGGGCCGGACTTTGGCTCCGAAGGTTTTGACACTGAGGCAGGCTTCGAGGGCGTCTTAGATGTGGGAGCCGAAGAGCACCGTGAAGTCGAAGGGCGTGGCTTGGAGGCAGGCTTTGACACCGAACGATGTACGTGCGTTGGCTCCAACTCTGCATGTTGGTGCCAACCATGGCCTTGTGGCAGTGGCAGACCGGAGGCCTCAAAGCTCGCTTGTGAGCTCAATGCTCGGCTTCCGAGAGGTGTTGTGGGATGGGTGGTAGGATATCAGTACTCACTTCGGTTGCTTTTGTAGATGGACGCTATGCGGGTGGAGGGCTGTCCGCGTCAACATCTGAGTCCTCTTCCAACTCTAATACCCGAGCCTCTGCACCGGAAGCATCCAGCTGCAGCTTGATCTCGGTCTCCTGTTCAGGTCCAGGGTATCTTTCGATTGGCAGTGTGCCATCAATTCCAATGTGATGCAACAATCCCATCTGTAACTTAGAGTCTTTTTGTTTCCAAAGGCGAGGCACGCTGAGCAGGCCTCCTGATGTTCCTGTGACAGACAGATTGCACACCTGAAGTAGGTCTGTCCTCAAGTCTTCGTTTGACACTTTGGACAGTATCTGAATGGAGTCCTTTCCATTACGGGTGCATTCTCCAGTGCTGAGAAGTGGACGAAGGTCCAAAGTGGCCAGGCCTTGTACAGGTTTAGGAAAGTGCCCCTTTTTGCATGGTTGCCCCCCACTTTTTGCCTGATGTTGATGCACTTTGACTAAGTGTGCCCTGGGTTCCTGCCCTCCAGGTACCCAGGGGTCTATGTTCTTTCCCTAAATCTGTACTGTTGCACACCCAAATTGGCAACTCTCTGGCCACATGTAAGTCCCTTGTAAAGGGTACCATAGGTACCAAGGGCACTGTGACCAAGGACGGCCTCTAAGGGCTGCAGCACTTAT
The DNA here is from genome assembly GCA_963921515.1 of Calotriton arnoldi. Classification (NCBI taxonomy): domain Eukaryota; kingdom Metazoa; phylum Chordata; class Amphibia; order Caudata; family Salamandridae; genus Calotriton; species Calotriton arnoldi. The sequence goes on from CAWUFW010013213.1 coordinate 483,554, forward strand.
TGTGCCACCCTTAGAGGCCCTGTACCTTTAAACCCACACACTGCCATTGCAGGCTGAGTGTTTCGGTGCAGAGCAAAGTGAAGAGTCGACATGGCACACATCCCTGGGTGCCATGCCTACAACCCACTGCCTATGGCATTGGTCAGCCACCCCTCTAGCTGGGTGCACTATGCCACTGGTGAGGGTACAGGTGCATGAACCCTGTATCCCTACAGTGTCTAAGTCCATTCTTAGACATTGTAAGTGCAGTAATGCCATAAAGAGCATATGGTCTGGGAGTTTGTCCACGGCTCCATAATGGCTTTACTGAAAACTGGGAAGTTTGATATCAAACTTCACAGCACATTAAACCCACACTGACGCCAGTGCAGGATTTAATGAAAAATGCACTCAGAGGGCATTTTAGAAACGCCCCTTGAAAAAAGACCTGACTCTAGAATCCTGGCTGAGTGGCTGTTCGCAGCTGCCACCACCAGATATGTTTCTGGACCCCTGGGTCGAGAGCCTGCCGCTCTCGGGGTCCTGAAACAAAGCACATCCTGGGTCGAGGTGCCAAGCCTCTTCCCTCTGGATGGGCAGGGTTCACGAAGGGGAAGCTTCAAAGGCTTGCCGCCTTTGTAAGCTGACCCAGCCCTTTGCTGCTCCCAGCAACTGGCCCCCTCCGGTTCTGACCCCCACTTTGGGCAGGAGAATCGGCGGGAAAACCAAGATAGGAGAAGCGGTGTGCCCACCTTTGCCAACCCCACCCCTTAGGTGGGGGAGGCGAGGCACAACTCTCAGTCCCCGCCATCTTGAAGATGGGGGGACCCAGCCAACCAGAGGGAGGCTTATGCCCCCCTCCCACTGGAGGCCCCCTCCCACTGGAGGCCCCCTGACCAGAGCCCTGGCACTTATTTTCTTGCACTGAGCACTAGCCTTGGTTGGGATGATGCTACCTTGTGGAGAGATTTGTGGGTAGATTTGACCATTTACTGTTACTTAAAACATAATTCAGAAGAAGTACAGGATATGCATCTGTAATTTGGGGAAGTTCTGAAGATATATTTTGATATGTACATTTATCCTGGGCACTTATATTAACTTTACTTGGTGTCATTTGGATTTCCCTATGTGTAACTTCTAGCTTTACGCTGGAGAACAAGTGCAACACTGCAGGAGATGCCACTTTGCGTGAAATAACCGAATAGGCCTATCAGTTCTTTCATTGGTCTAGGTGGCCAGATGTCTGTCTCTGTCGCGTGAACTGGTGCTTATCTGTTCCCTAGATTCCAGCGCTTAGCAACAGCAGACGCTACTCTTACCCAACTCAATATTACTCATTGCATCACCACCTCAAGATTAAGAGGCTGAATGGAACGTGTGGCGATCAGAATCTGTCATTCCGATCACGCAGCTACTGCAGTCGATGCATTAGTCCACTAAGCTATCTTTTAGGAGTCTTGTAGCGCACATTTCTCTCCTGTGTGCCCAATGCATATTTTTTTTTTTGTAAGCAAAATGTTCATTGTTTTATGACAACACAACCATATTCTGTGAAGGTGGGTCAATTATTGAGACAGTAATAGTCGAACAAGTTACTTACCTTCGGTAACGATATATCTGTGAGAGACATAGATTAGATATAGATTCCTTACCTGTAGAATTACCCCCAGGCGTCAGACTGGATCCGCAGGATTTTTCGTCAGCAGTACCCCTGCGCTTCGAAAGGTGGCGTCGATCGGCTCCGCGTTCGTCGTTGGCGTCATGGTCGCCGGGATGACGTTGCGGTAGCTACTTAGACGCCGCCCTCTCGCGCTGACGTCAGTTCTTTTACACGACATTCCACGCCAGAAGCGCAGAGCCATGCAAGACACTGACCACTGGTGCACAAAACTAGGGCCCTGAAAAGGGAATCCCTGACCCTAGAAGTCAGTTTGCAGAACAGGGAGGATGGGCGGGGCGGTAAGGAATCTATAACTAATCTATGTCTCTTACAGATATATCGTTAACAAAGGTAAGTAACTTGTTCATCTGAAAGAGACAATTAGTTACAGATTCCTTACCTGTAGAATAGATACCCCAGCAATACCAACCTCGATGGTGGGTCTACGAACCAAGTTCACACCAGAAAATCCTGGAGAACAGAACGGCCAAAGAAGCTGTCTCTCCGGACTTCGCTGTCCAGGCAGTAGTGTTTTGTGAACGTGTGCAGAGATGCCCACGTAGCTGCTTGACAGATGTAATTGAGGGGAACTCCCCGTCCCAAAGCAGTGGTAGCTGCCGTCGCCCTGGTGGAATGGGCGCGCAGTCCCACTGGAGGCTCCCTCTTTGCCAAAGAGTAGCAAGCTTTAATGCACAAAACGACCCACCTAGAGATGGTCCCTTTGTGCATCGCACGACCTTTTTTAGCGCCCACGTAGCCAACAAAGAGCTGGCCATCCACCCGGAATTGCTTGGTGCGATCCAAATAAAATGAAAGCGCACGTTTTGGACCCAGACGGTGGAGCCTCTCTTCCTCCTTAGAAGGATGCGGAGGCGGAAAGAAGGTGGGCAAAGTGATGGTTTGACCAATGTGGAAAGAAGTAACCACCTTGGGAAGAAAGGAAGGTCTGGTTCTGAGGACTACCTTGTCCGGATGAACAGCCAAAAAGGGAGGCTTTGAAGAAAGAGCTTGGAGCTCACTCACCCTGCGAACAGAGGTGGTGGCAACCAGAAAGGCAGTTTTTAAAGTAAGAAGTCTGAGAGGACAGTTATGAAGCGGCTCAAAGGGAGCGCACATAAGGTAAGTAAGAACCAAGTTCAAGTCCCACTCAGGCATTACGAAGGGAACAGGAGGAAAAAGATGCGTAATGCCCTTAAGCAAGCGATTTACAACAGGGGACTTGAAAAGAGAAGGCTGATCAGGAAGCCTAAGAAAGGCTGAAATGGCCGAGAGGTAGCCCTTCAGAGTGCCCAGAGCTCAGCCCTGCTGGGCCAAAGACAGGAGGAACAAGAGAACCTCAAAAAGAGGGGCAGAAAGGGGATCCACAGCCTTTGCTGTGCACCATGCCACAAATTTGTTCCATCTGCAGGCGTAAACCGTCTTAATGGAGGGACGCCTGGCTGCCAAGATAACATCACAGACTTCGGGAGGAAGGTCGAAGGCTGTCAACTGCCGCAGCTCAATCTCTATGCAAGGAGGTGGAGACTGGACAGTTCGGGTGGAGGACCGTCCCCCGCTGCTGCAACAGAAGATCCTCGCAAAGAGGCAGTCGGATCGGAGGATCGATGGTCATGCGTAACAGCTCGGGATACCAGACTCTTCGTGCCCAATCCGGAGCCACAAGGAGGACGGGCCCGGTAGCGCCTGATCCTCAGCACTCTGGGCATAAGTGGTATAGGAGGAAAGGCGTATAGAAGACCGCAACTCCACTCGCAACGAAAAGCGTCACCTAGCGAGTGCCACCTAGAAATTCCAACGTGCAGAATTGCTGACATTGTGCGTTCTCTTCGGTGGCGAATAGATCTAACCAAGGCTCGCCCCGCTGCTGAAAGAGACCTTGCACCACCACTGAGTGAAGACGCCATTCGTGATCCATCATGCACCTGCGGCTGAGTTCGTCCACCCTGGCGTTCAGGGAACCTGCCAGGTGTTGAACCACCAGGGATATGCCCTGATGTTCCAGCCATGTCCAGAGACGGAGAGCCTCTTGACATAGTGTCCACGACCCCACCCCGTCCTTTTTGTTGCAGTACCACATGGCGGTGGTGTTGACCGTGAACACCTGCCCCACTCTTCCCTGGACAGAAGTAAGGAATGCTTTCAGTGCAAGACGGATTGCCCGAAGCTCCAGAAGGTGGATGTGGAGCCCAGACTCCGCTGGAGACCAGAGGCCTCTGATCTCTGCCTCTCCCATGTGGCTGCCCCACCCTAGAAGTGATGCATCCGTCACCACTGTGTACTCCGGTTGGGGAAGGGAGAGGGATCTGCCGTTGACCCAATCCTGGTTCGTGAGCCACCACTGCAATTGACGTGCAGTGCCCTCTGAGATCTGAAAGCAATCTGACAGATTCCCCTGATGCTGTGCCCACTGGAACTTCAGTTCCCACTGCAGAGCCCGCATATGCCACCTGGCATGATCTACCAGCAGGATGCAGGACGCCATAAGGCCCAGCAGCCTCGGGGTCATTCTTACTGAAACCCGGGATAGAGGCTGAAAGATCGGAATCATAGCCCGAATATCCCGGACTCGCTGCTCGGGAGGATAAACCCGAAACCGCGTTGTGTCCGCCGTAGTCTGGAGGTCGGAGACGACTGCCTGGGGCGAGTCCGCCTTCAACAGTCAGTCGTCAAGATAGGGGAAGACTGGAACCCCTGATCTGCGCAGATGAGCTGTGACCACCGCCATCACCTTCGTGAACACCCGAGGGGTGCTGGTAAGGCCAAAGGGGAGCACGGTAAACTGAAAGTGCTCGTGGCCTACCGTGAACCGCAGGCAAAGCCGGTGGGCCGGCAGGACGGGGATGTGAAAATAAGTGTCCTGCAAGTCCAACACTACCATCCAGTCTCCAGGGTCGAGGGAAGACAGGACCTGAGCTAGCGTCAACATTTTGAACTTCTCCTTCCGGAGGAAGCGGTTGACGTTCCTGAGATCTAAGATAGGACGCAGGCCTTTGTCCTTCTTGGGCACCAGAAAGTAGCAAGAATAGCAACCACGACCTACTTTTGGGACAGGAACTCGCTCGATCGCTCCCTTGGCCAAGAGAGCTGAAACTTCCTGGTGGAGAAGGGCCAGATGATCCTCCGACATGCGATGGTGCTGAGGTGGCATGGATGGAGAGGTAGTCTCGAAGGAGAGGGAGTAGCCCCTTCAGACTATCTGCAAAACCCACCTGTCCGACGTGATGGTGCACCAGTGGGGGAGGTGATGGCGAATCCTGCCGCCCACTGGCGATTGGTGGCCATGAAAGGTCGGACTAGGAGGGTTTGGAGGCTGCTGCAAAGGGGGCTCTGGTGGACTGACCCGCTCGCTGGCCCCCAGACCCACGGCGGTGGGTCCCACATCCCCGGCCGCGCAGGGGCTGAACAGCTTGCGCTTGCCTGTGGCTCTGGGCGGAACGTGGTGGGGCACCCCTTCTGTAGCCACGAAAGGGGCGAAAAGCAGACTGCGCGGGGCGGGAGGTGGAGAGCCCAAGGACTTAGCCGTAGCCCGAGAGTCCTTGAAGCGCTCTAGGGCGTTGTCTGCTTTGTCACCGATCAGGCGACGGGCATCAAAGAGCATGTCCATTAGGGTAGCTTGGACATCCCCGGAAAAACCAGTCGACCTCAGCCAGGCGTAGCCTCGAAGGGCTACCGACGTTGAAATCGTCCTGCCTAGCGAGTCGGCGGTGTCCAGTGCACATCGAATGGTAAACTTGGCTGAGTCTCTCCCCTCGGCAACTGCACGGGAGAGAACGGCCCGGGCCTCCTCCAGGCGCTGGGGCAGCACCCGCGCTACCGTATCCCACACAGAGTGGGTGTAACGGCCCAACAGACATGCAGTGTTTACCGACCGCAGTCCCAAGCTGGAAGAAGAAAACATCTTCCCAAGATGGTCCAGCTTTTTGGATTCCCCATCAGGTGGAGCGTTAGGGAATGTACCTTTGGGCGTCGAGGCTTGGACCACCAAGCTCTCAGGGGTGGGGTGTTGGGAGAGAAAAGTGGGGTCGCCCGCCGGGCAGTGGCGTCGGGCAATCATCCTATCCACAGGAGCCCCTGTGTTGGGCCTGGACCAGGTGCCCAAAAGGATGTCAATTAGGGTTTCATTAAAGGGCAGCAGGAGCTCCGAAGAGCTCGCTGCCGGTTGAAGAACCTCTGTCAGGAGGTTAGTCCTGACCGCCACCGTAGGTAGCTCAAGGTTGAGAGCCTCGGCCGCCCTACGCAACACCACTGCGTAAGAAGCTCCCTCCTCCGTAGCCACGGTAGGAGGAGACAACATACCAAGGTCTGGGGAGGTATTCAGA